>CM076405.1:41380302-41812802 GCA_038363315.1 Mugilogobius chulae
TTCATAATTTGCAACTTAACTGCTGTAAAACTGTGATAAATATATACAAATATAAACTCTCACACCAAACTAATAGTGCGTTCCAGTGGGACTCGGAGCTCGGATCTTCCTAGTTCCAACTTGTAAATTCTCACTGGAACAGCCCTCAAACTCGGAGTTCTCACTTGGATCCTCGGAGAGAATTTCAGCGTCCGAGGTATAAAATCGAACATGGCAGCGCCCTGCGTTTTGAGAAAGAAAAACCTCTGACAGCTTCACTGCTGATTGTACCTGTGTTATTTTGTCTTTAGTTTGTCTCTACAGTTCACTCGCCTCTGTGACTTTGCTCCTGCGCTGCTTATGCGCGTCTGCCGTTATAAACCTGCTTGTATGTGCTGCAATGCTAATGTTGCTAACGGCTACTCAGAACTAATGTAAACAAAAACAGAAATTCACTCTCTTGCCATGTTTTACAAACTGCAAATGTAACAGCATTGTCCGAGTTGATAAATTGACATAAAGAGATCTGTATTTTGGCTGTTCTGGGCAGTTTCCAAGCTATTTATTACTTGATTGGCTCATTACTGTAAAAGTAATCCGACTTAACCACTGGAACACACAACCGATCGGAGAAAGCATCACTCGAGGTCCGAGTTCCGACCTCCGAGGACGACTGGAACGCACCATTAGTCCAAATTATTATGTGATAGTTTGTCATATGGGCTTTAAACTCTAGAAAGGTGGTGCTGAGGTGGAGGAGAGCTGTGTGAGTGAATATTCTGAATGGAGCCACTGACTGTCATGGCTGAGCATCGCATTAGAGATATTGGATGGAAGCTCAACTCCAGCTAAGCCTTAATAGCTCCGGCTTTATTTTAGCTACCAGTATTTCCTTTGTATTACACATCGTCTCTCTATTGGTGACAGCTCCAAGGCTTAAAAAAACACTCTCCAAGAAGGTGAATAGAAATTTCCCTGTGAACATCCAAAAAAGAACAGCAACATATTTCCATTAGATTTCTGTCTTTTACAAGTTGTGCAGCAGACAGCCGTTGTACTGCCCTGAACTCTGCCTCTGCTCTGCCAAAGATACAAACAGAGAAAAGTATCTGGCCCAGGAACAAGCAAAGACTGTGCATACTTATCCCCCCGTCACGCCAGCTCTTCTCTCAACACATTTATTTTACCGTCCATGAGAGAGCAATTTTGTACACTGAGACACTTAATAGGTAATTGTTAAATTCTTTTGAAAAGTTTGTGAGAAAAATTAAGTAATTTGCTTTGTGTGGACCATCACAGCTTCCTCATAACTTACTCTGAAAAAACCAGTATTGGGATATTGGCAGTTTGACCCGATAATTGGATAAAAAACAGTTTGCTGACTGATGTTGACCCATGTCTAAAATTTCATTTACACAAAGTTTTTCAGTCGTTACTTATTTGCATGATTAGTAAGATACAATTTGATCCATTGCTCATTGAAAATAGCTGGGCTTTGGAAAAATACAGCTGTTTTCAGTCTAGGCTAATATCGATTAAAGGGACTATACCTGATTTTTACATCCTTAAAAATGTAAACAAACAGAAATAATTCATTTTAAACTTCTTACTTCAGTCTACGTGATTTGCTTACTTAGTTAATGCTTCAGAATCGTGATGTGTTTTAATGTTTTTTTTCACAGCTGTTAGCGGCGAGGTTAGTCAGTATGCTAACAACAGTTAGCCACAATGCTAAAAACAACAACAGAAAAAGTTGGACACAAACAGGATTTTTTTAGACAAAGACAGGACATTGCGAACTAATTTCCACCTGAATAGATCCATAAACATCATTGCAAGGGGGAAATTGTTTTTAAATTGTTTTGTTGCAAAAAAAAAATTAATATAGTCCCTTTAATATGAACTTTCCCAATATTAAAAGCAAAATTATCTATATTCAAACTGGAAAAGTTAGAAGTTCATCCCTATACTTTTGATTTGATTGTTGAGCCTGGTTCGGGGAGTCTGCTAGATCTAGCCAGTCACAGTAAAAAGTGCTTCTATAATTGACAAATGATCGCTTTATTGTTTATTGTTTAAGCTCTCAAGGCAAATTTTGATGTGATTTTGAATTTTATTTATTTTAACTTTTTAATGCAGATGATTTTATTTGCTTCTTAAATTGAAGGATGTATGTTTTTGGAGGTTAGAGTACCCAGAGCCACAGTAACACAGAGAAAACTCCACCCACAGAACTCATGAGATGTTGATTTGCTCCAACAAAATTCAAACCAATGATTAAATTACTGGGAAGCCAAAGCTCTAACCACTCTGCTACTGTACACCCCCAATCCAAAAAAAAAAAAAATGTATTGCTTGAAGTTACATTGGATTGTTTTTGGTCCATGTATATAATTTATAAGTGTCAGTGGGAACTATAGTAAAGCCCAAAATTTCCAAAATATGACTACAATTTTACTACAACCTGCGTTTCTTAATGGTTTTTAAAACAGCTGTTCCATTAGTGGTTAAAAGATGCCCTGAATAGGCGTACGCATTTACAAAACAGGCTATTTGTGGGTAATGGAAGAAGTCATTGTGTTTTTTTTATTGATAAAAGGTGTGCTGGCTGTAACGGCTCATTGTGGTCAAGGCAAAAGAAGACATTTTCAGCATTTACGTCAGAAGGCAGCCTTGGTTCACTAATGACTTCCATTTCTTCGAGACAAACTGTGAGCCAAAGCCGATGAATGGAGCAAGGTCAACAGTAGCTTTCCGAGGTTCAGGGACATGGAAGGTGGTGGGGAAAGAGCCCGTGGTTAGGTTGGGTTTGGTGAGGTGGAGGGTGGAGGGGCACAGGTATGTATGGAATCTCAGACTGTCCTACGCTTACCCTCAGTCTGCCTCCAGCGCTCTTCAAGGAGGGACAAGGATGTGGGGAGAGGGACCACCAAACGCACACAATCACACAGGCCAAATGTGCCCAGACTGTCTCAAGTCTAAAGGGTTTGATCTTTTCTGCACAGGCTTTAGTGTTGTTGTGTCACTCAGAAAGATACTGAAGTGGGCAATGGGCATTATTTTCCCAGATTACCATGTTAATGTGGCAACAATTCTTACTCTGTTTGCATCTTAAGTGTTCTCTTTTGTAACCATGCAGTGTCTCATTTATGCTTTACTTAATGTTATATTTGTATTGTTTCATGTGTATTTGAACACCATAATCTTGTATTGTATTGTAGCTGAAGCTCAGAAAATCCCTCTTTTCATCTACAACCTAGCTCCACTCATTTGCCTTTTTTTACCAGTGGTTATTAAAAAATATATACAAAAACAAAATTCCCAAAAAATGGATAGGATTCCAAATTGTCATATAACCAATTTCCAGCAACAAAAAGAAGTAATTTAAAATCTGTTGCTTGTCACAGTTGCATTTTAAAATGAAGATACTTTTTTGTTTTTATCAGTTCTGTAATTTTCTAGAAGTCATTGAACCTATTTACATTTAGATCAAATCTCTGTGTTTTGAATGAACAAAATGTAATTTAATGATCTATGTATGTCAAACATGTTCAAAGTGCAGCCCGCGGGCCAAATGTGGCCCTCAAACCATTTTTTTGTTGACCTTCAAACTTTCCGAAGAATTTGCCCAAACAGCAATTAGTAATACATTTTACACCAAGTTTAAAAATCTTCTTGTTTAAAGTAGTTTTACTATGTTCTATTTTGATTTTAAGAATGACTGAAGTTCCTGTGGATTCCTAAATGCGTTTATTTGAATCATTTTGTTATATGTTCACTTTTCTATTGCCCAGATCGGCCCTCCATTTATTCTGTGGCCCTTGGACACCCCTGACGTATGTCATTACCAAATTACAAGGGAAACAGGGCTCATTTAAAAGAGGGGGCACTAATCAACTTTTTTGCAGCTATTTTTTATATGTATTTGTTTTTTTGTTTTTTTTTAATGGAACAGTGTAGATTTATGAACAGGGTCCCCTTTTAAATATGCCAGATTTAAGCCATAAAGGCTAATTTTACTATGTAGTTCTATGGCAGGTGGATGTCACAAAATAACAATGGTTAAAAGCCACAGACATTCTTAAAAAATAAAGCAGCAGTGTAAGTAAATTACACAATTGCACAAACAGGAAATACAACGGAGACTATTAAGCACACACAGGTCATTAATGCTATACTTTGTAATGTTAGTTCTGATAGGAGCCAGAACTTTACTGATTTTAGAGAAGGTTCCAAGTGTTGTAATGCTCCTGAAATTGACTACAGAGTTTCAAACATGAGCTGTCCTCACAGAGAAGCTCATCTGTCCAAAAAGCATTTTTCTAAAAGGAGCAGCACTGTCTTGAGATGAACAAATTCTTGCAAAGAAGATGGAACCAGTTTATTATTAAATATCTAGTCACATTTTTCATATATGGACTCACTGCACACTATGGTATATATTTATTCACCAGCAATAGCTAATGTCTGGATTTTAACATACATATATCCTAATTCTTTCATATAAAAGCAGCAATCATCCTGCTCCTATATTTAATTTTTCCCCGTGGACCCAAGCATCTACGTAGTTTGCCTGCTTTACTGCAGCACCTCAGCCAATACTCTGAAATACGTCGGGACAGACTATAAAATGCAGTCCTTGGATAATTGGTCCGAAGAATAAACTTGCTGCCTTGAATGATTAATAAAGTTGAAATAGTCAATAGTAACCTGGAGCTCTAATCACATTTGGGTTTTTATAGACAGTGTGTAAAAGTGCAGAGTGGAAATGTACTGAGTTTATGGAGAGACGAGGTGCTGTGACTGGGCCTTCAGATTAGACTGCTGTGTGTACATAAACAAATACACATATTAGCTCTACATGACGTAACACACACTTTCTGAGAGTGGGACATTCAAGGTTGTTGGTGAGAAAAAAGAAAATAATTCATACAGTAAATTGGGCTGAGGACAGATTGCCAATTTCAGCTTTGTCATTGTATCCAAACGTAGATGGATTAGTTTCATGGAGTTGGCTCCGCTTCACAGATGAGGTATCTGAGATGAAATGCATTATTGTGGCCAGCTGCACTGTTAAAGAGGGCATTGTGAGAAGAGCCGTTATGTTCGGACAGATGTGCTATTTAGCCGGATAGATCAATATGCCTTTGTACTGATTTACTTGTTTGTTTTTGTACGGTGAAATATCAGATTATTCACTGCTGGGGTATTTGGTGGACATTAGGATAAGAAGGAAGATGAGACAAGATGTAGACAAACAGCGATACGGTTCAGTTTTATTTTATGTTTTTCCCTGTCAAAGTAGTTGTTATCTGAACTATGCACCTTTTTCTGACCCACCCACTTTTCTTGGCAGCACACCTGTTTAGCTCTGTTGTCTGTCTTGTAGGGCAATCTTACATTGATATAATGACAGTTAAATTAAAACCAGTGACTGAATTTTACAAGCAAATCGCAGCTAAACACTAAGGGCCAGATTTATCAAGCATTTGCTCATGTGCAAAACAGGTTAGGGGGAGCAAAACCTTGGCAGAGATGACATTTTTCTCTCTCACACACACACACACTCTAAAGATGCAGAATTTGAGGAGGTTCAGATCTGTTTTGTTTAGATTGGTGTATGTGCATCTTCCAATATTAAAGTTTGTGTAAATGCTCATAAATAATGATCATGATTTTTTTTTTTCTTTTGCACCCGCAATTTAGCACCTGGCTTAATAAATCAGGCCCTAAGTGCACTGCCAAAAAAAAAAAAAAGAAAGAAAGAAAAATGGGCGGGGCAGAATAAGGTGAATAGCTTCTTGAAAAGTGCCACTCATTCTCTAGCACTTTTTCCCCAATTCAAATGGGAAAAAAGATCATTTTACCCGTGTGCATGCTTTAGTGGTAATATTTTAGAGATTTTCTGTCAAAATGAGACTGGAGGTGACCACTCCAGCACAGCCAATCAGAGCATTGCATTTGGCTCTCAAAGAGAAAAAAAGCCTTTTATTTTTATTTAGGCTATACACAGTGATCTGATTTTCTCACATTCTTCTGCTTATGCAATATACTTTTGGTATGACAAAGTTTACGAATTATTTATTTATTAATTAAACTAATGATAGTGAGTTATAAACAATCGTAAGAAAAGTTCAATATATAATACTTTATGTTTAACCATGTCCAAGTTCGATTAAGAAAATTGCTCTAATTGAGTTTTAAAAAATTGTGTAATTGAGTATTCATGAAAACATTATTGTTATTAACTTTACTTACATTCATTGAGTTGTCTAAAGTGGAAAAGTTGCTCACAGAAAGTACAATTCATACAACATTTACCATCTACACTGAATCGTAAAATACTTTTCCAACAGCTTTATTGTCAATGTTCTTTCTGGTAATTTATGCCACTAATACCCTGCCTTCTCTCTAAGCAATTATTCCTCTAATTAATCATGATTTCAATTATGATTTCCACAATTGTGATAAATATTTTCTCCATAATCGAGCAGCCCTAATGATAATAACAATAATGCATTTGTCTGATCACACTTTTCCTTCTCCTCTAAGTCATTTTGCAATTTTCTGTGTTAAATCACATTTACAGCCTCTATAATACATTACTGCAGCCAAAAACTTTATATTCCTCTCGAAGGCTTCAAACTGTACTAAAGTGTCATACACTTTATATCAAGACTGCCCGACTCTTAGTCCAAGTAAATGAAGCCAGAAATGATCACGTCGAGAGGAATGGGATTGTACAGCCATAAAGTGAATTGGTTATTATTGTTTTCACTCTTAGCCGGGTGCTCTGTGTGCATAAGCTCATGTTATAGGCGTTCTGTGCAGGTCTCCCTCTGTGTTGCGCTGTGGAAAGTGGTGGAAAGAGTTCTGACACATTTCAAAGGCTAACGCAGCACCAGAGGCTCTGTAAAGTTTGGTGTATGCAGACCTTCTCCTGCACGGCTCTGCTCTCCGACACTGTGAACAAAAGCGTTACATTTATACTCACCCCGGGCTGTTTGGGAAAATTGTGTTTTTACTCATCTCCTGTCGGCTAATGCAGGGTTATGTGGGGATTTTATCTGCCAGGGTTTATGCTCTATGATATGGAAGAGTGAAAATGACTACAAAGGAGGTAGAAAGTGCTTTCAGTGACCTCCAAAGTGTGTGTGTGACGTAATGCAGTCTGACGTGGCTTTTGTATGGCTTTGTCATTGTTTCACAAGGGTTTCATATTAGCAAACAGGATCTGAGTTTAAAAGACAATGCTAATCATGTTGCAATAAAAACAGATAGTAGAAGTAGTAGTAGTAGTAGTTTTTGTCATTGTTAAAGGTACAGTGTGCATCTTTTGAGCCAAAAGAAATCAACTTACTTTGATGTTTTGTTGGACTAAAGACATATTACATACAGTATGTCTTCACACTTAGAAGGTTTGCATTTCTTCGTAGACTAAAGGACAGCCTCCTCTTGCTTGTTTCCATAAAAATCCTGTTCTAAATATTCCACAGTATGGCATGAAAGTTAGGTATTTTGATGGAGAATGCCCCAAACTAATGTTTTAGCTTTCAATTTCAATGAGAATTCGCAAGATTTTTCTCCCTCAGAAAGTTATATGATGTCACTTTAAGTAGTTAAAATAAGTAACAACTTCTTATAACAGAAATTTAAAACACTTTTTTGCATTTTCTGTACTCACAAAAGACCAGTTTCTCTCAAACATTGTTCATGAATGTGTCTGATGAACTTGCACTTCTCCGTTTTTGAGACAATCCATCCTACCTCTCGAGTGTACATATCCAGATGGTGACACAGGTGAATCCTAGGCAGACCACAAAAAAAGTACTAAGTACAATGACACAAAGGTTTTGCGGGAGTGTGTAATTGCTGTTTCCTGTATTGAAAGTTATTTTTTCTACAATAAGCTGTGTCCCAAGGCCTTGTCAGAGAATTTGACAATGGACAGAGATGATAAAACAGCAATTTTTGTTCTTGCTGTTATAACATTGGTGTCTGACTAAGTACTACATATCCAATAAGTTTTAATTAGATTTAAACTGTATTAAAAAAAAAAACACCCATACCCATACTATTTAACATATTGTGAAGAAAATAACAAAAGGCAACTGTTCATGTTGGACCATCTGAAAGCCTCCAGCGTCGAGCTAGTTAGGTCTGAAATAACAAGAAGTGATGGAGCCTATTTTTGTGATCCGACAGGTTTGTTTTGGCTAATATCTGTCCTTCTCAATGAAACTCTTTGGACGATCATTTTCTGTGATGTGGAAGGAATGTGGAAAACTTGTTGGATTTCCTCAGTTTGACTTGACCGGTGGAAAACTAGATTTATGGAGATGAATGATTATATTATTGAATCAGAGTGATGGAAAGAACTTGAATACTGGCTTTATCGCTTCTTAGCTTTCGACTAATTATTTTTGCACATGGGCCATAAAAGCCTTGCATAAATTCAAACATGAAAACTGTATATTATGGTATTCTTGCAGTAATGTGAGTTGTCATTGTCAACCACAAGCTGCTACTTATAATTCTCATTCTGTGACCTATTCTATCTATATTTAATTTCAGTTGTGTTGCATCTACTCTTTTGTTTTTACAGGTAGCGCTCATGAAGAACATCACATCAATCCCAGAGCCGTTCTTGTACACAAGACATGTTCACTTTCTCAACTTTACAAGGTATGACACACATCTGCATAAGCATTATCAGCAATGGTTTGCTGTTTTATTTATTGGTGTTTGCTTGTTTGTTTTGCAGTTTCAAAATAGAGCAACCAGTTTATTTCAACATAATCCGAGATCCAATCAATCGCTTTCTATCGAACTACTTCTTCAGGAGGTTTGGAGACTTTAGAGGGGAGCAGTTCCATCTTCTGCGAACTCCCAACATGAAGGACGAAGAGCGATACTTGGTAAGAAGCTAATAAACATAGTCAAAAGCAAAATTTTATCTTATTAAGTACCATGCATGTCATTGTTTTTCATTAACGCTAACTGCAGTTTAACCCTAACCACAATGATGTGACATAACTGTTAGAAGAATCACTCTAGATTAGCATTCTAAGCATAAAAGCGCCTCTCCACCCACTGGCGATGTATAAAAGACAAAAACACATGGATGAGGCCTTGTAAAGTTGCTTTGCATAAACACATTGCATGAATAGAAACTAGACCTAAGGACAGAGTCTCACAGGACCATTATGTCACCACCACTTATTTGAAACTTGGTGTTTATTGCCACTTCACTTCTCAACTACCCCATCAAATGATATTGGAAAATTCCCATAGAAGCATTACTGCTCCCCCTGAGGGCCTGTAAAACATCTCTATCCAGGCTGTATGCTAACCTTCAGTTCTGCTCCAGACTGTTTCTGCTGTTTTTCTTCAATAAAAAACATCAAAATATAATGAATGTTATAAGACGGGTTCTCGTTGAAACGTATTTGAATCAGAAAGCAACAGACTGGTGGTTAATGTAGTTAACTGCTGAATGACTGAATGATTAAATGACAAAACACCAATATTTTTAAAAAGGTTTAAAACAAAGGCTACATTTTAGCAAAGCAACACCATGGTTTATCATAGTATTTAGGTTAGAATTGTGAAAAGCACTTTCTATTTATTGTATAGGCCAATTCAAGAGATCTCACCACAGTTTGACCTCCGTGAAGTTGGCCCCTCATAAAATGCACATTTACATGAAAACTCAATCAATTAACATCATTTTGGGCTGTTTTGAAGCTTTTATAAGCTTCCTGAGAGGCTAAATTGCCTTAATTTCACTTGTGAAAGAATCATTACTACTGTATCTCAAAAACTAAAGCAGCACAAACAAACATTTTTTGTAGCGCAAAACAGCACAAACGATTGACATCGTTTCTGTGTAGATGTGTCTTTGATGGGGGCCAACTTCACAGAGGTCATAACTTAGACACTATAGCTAAGTTTTCACATGGCAATTTTCACGTAAACACTTTGGTAGCACTTTATCATCTCTTTGTGTACTATTCTAAAGTACCACTACAAGTACCACTATAATTACCATTAAGTACCTAAGTAAAACACAAGAAGTACCACCATAACTATGTATTAGCTGACTAGCCATAATACACTAGAAAGTGCTACCAAAGTGCTATCTTCATTTATGCAGAAATGAACACATGAGTTTGGAATTAAACATGCAAAATATATCAAAACAATGTGTTATCCCGATTTTTGCTTCCCCAAAAACAGAAATCATCGGATCGGATTCTATGCTTTTCAATAGTTCACTTTTTCAAAGCTGTTTGGAGTGAGTTGTCAGTCTGCCACAATGCTTAACACATCAGATAAACTTGGTGGATTTTGATGAACAAACAGGACATTCTTAAGTGTAGGCAGTACAGTGCAGACAAATTTTCAGTGATTATTAGCTATATTAACAAGAAGTTTGCGCTAGGGGAAAGATGCTTAGAAGTAATTTTATTATTAAGAAATTTCAGGTATAGCTCTTTTAAACATTCCTCAACTTACATATCACAAAGTAAGAGGCCCTAAGCTTGAGCCATGATGAACCTCATAACCTTTTTCAACTTGATACTAATCATTTTAATTAGAGATTTCAGTCATTCTGGTTCATACCCTTCATCAGATCTACTGTATTTTGATCCAATTAGCCTTGCACAGATCCTGGCCTATAGACTTTAAACCGGGCCATACCGGGAGGCCAGCAGGAGGAGCCTATGTCACTCTGCCTTGAGCTTGACTGGCTGTAATTAAGTATTGTACAGTTCTTCTCCCCGGAGTCTGGAGCATGTGAGTTGAGTTAATAAAGTATGCAGACCACTGAGGCCCCTCTCTGCTGAGTATAGCTGTGCGTTTATGTGGACTGACTAAGGCCATACCTGTGTGTTTTTTAACAGTCAGTTTGTGGAAAGTAGACATTTTTATTCAAGAAATGTTTCAAGTTTGTTATTTAAAACTTTTTATTTCACATGGAATAGCCAAATTTGGTAAATGCCAGTGGGACTCAGACAGACAAACACAGTAATTAGATTTCTAAGTGAAAGTCAGTTAGTGTTTCTTCCTAATGGGGGTCACATGTTTGGCTTTGTGTCCACAGCGTATCAGTTTCACAGTGTTGCGCTCTGGGGAGTTATGGTCTGAACTGAATAAGCCCTAAATGCCTGGGGCGCATTAGCCCAGCCTGCCCCAGTGCCACTATGTTGTACTGTAAGCACTCTGTGTGTGTCTGAGGTGTGAATGAAAGAACAGTGACAGAGAGGGCTCAACCTGCTCACTAAACACCCTCTGTCTCTTCAGTTCAGCCAGGAATGATGAGGAACATTAATAGTTGACATAACCTGACTAAGGTGCCCTATTTAAAGAATATATAGCATTAAACTTAACCTTCATGGAAACTAAAATGTGGCCAGACTGGACTAAGTTACAGTTCATATCTGCAGCCCCACTCATAGTGAAAATACATGTTCTTCAAGGTAATTTTTATCATAAAGACACCAGTTGAAGGATAAGCCAACAATTGATGAGTTAAATGATGAGAGTAGAATTTTTTGGTAAATAATTTACATCTCTAGACATGCAGACAAATGAGTTTCCAACAGAAATGTTACATAATGCACTTTTATTAATAGCTATTTCATAACTTGACAATGAAGGCTCTAAAACACACATTGAACAAAACTAAATCACTAAAATAAGAAAGAATAAATACATACACATTCAGTGTATGTTTTAATAATATGCTTTGTTAGTATTTTTTACTTTTAGTTCATCTAAATGTAATTTTTAAAAAGTTATATAATAACATAATCATCAGAATAATAAAATAAAAAAAGTCAGGGTTATATACTGTTTATCTTAAATCTGCAGCAAACTAGTGATTAAAACATTCATTACCAGCTATTTTTATCTGCATATTTGCTGTGATTTATTTTAATTTTTATATACTAGATCTACTCCTCTTCACCACCAGCAATGTTTATTACTTGTCAACACAATGCATTATTCTAAACTTGATGCACATTTTGTAATTAATCTTATTTGCAGACTCAGGACAAATAGTTTATGAAGAAGAACATGAAGACATAAATCTTCTTTGAAATACTACATGAGCTGTTATATTATGTTGATTTGGCTAGACTGATGTCCTGAGGCCTAAGACAACAGGGAAAACCCTCCTCTGCAACTATGTGCTTGTATAAACTACTCTAGCCACTACTTTTGAAAGAATGTGTTACTTTTAAATGACTCCATCAAAACTTGTATGACATTCCTAAGTTCCCATGCTGCTCCAGGTGAGAGTCGGTTTGGACCATACACACAGTGAGACATCACAGAGGAGGAGTTGTCTGTTACTATTCGAGTTTAAACTTGTCTTGTCATTTTAAACATTATCTCTCTTGAAAGTTCGCCTCAGGTTTAACAACATTCACTCCACCAGTTCAGCAAATGTCATCAGGACACTCGTAGTCGCTTCATTATGGACATTCTTGCATAAGACTGTGATGGCAATGACATCTGGGCCTTACTAGATTTAATATGTACATTGTAGATTAGTGGTTCTCAAAACTTTCATATAAAGTATCATCCAAGACTGGATTAAGCTTTTGAATTGCCTTTTTAGGTCTAAATGTCACCTTAACATACTCTAAAATGAAACTAAAACGTGGATAATTGGGTCTTGGTATTTTCCCCAGAAAGGACAAAACATTGATAGATTTGCCTCTGAATTTTTCAAATCATAGAGGGCCCTGCATATCACCAAATACCTAAGATTCTAAGACAATGATCAAAGTTAGATGCTTGTTTTTTGTTTCATAGGAATCACAACCATTCTGTTGGAAATTACATCCAAAGTTTTAAGAAAGTTTTGTTTTTGTTTTTTTTGGAGGTTTATATTGGTATCAAAATCAGTGCACTATTCTATTCTAGTCTTTTTGTTAGTATTCCAGGTACGTCATGAGGCCCAATTCTGTTGTGACTTTTTATATTGGCAATGGATTTTCTCTGGTTGGAGTGTGATTTACCCCTTCTTTGTTTATTTTGTCTTGTTTCAAACCACGTGTATTAAGAGTGTAGTGGGAAAGGTTATAATCACTGCACTAACCTGTTTGAATATAACTGTAGCTGTAAAACTCCCACGCTCTCCTCAGACAGCCGTTACAATCCTTCTGTGGTAAACATTTAAATTATCAGTCGCAGTAGATATCATACATCGTCGTGGGTCCTGCTTCCTAACCTCTGCATATTTAGTGAATGCAGGGTTCTTATAGTCCAGTTTTGATAGACTACCATGGTGCGCGATAGAGTGAGAGTCGCGTAAGGATAGGAGCCAAGCAGCGTACTAAGTGGAACCACCTGAGAAAGGGCCCCGCTCGCATCGTGCATATTAATATGCTGTGATATGGTTGTGTCCGGCATCAGGTTCAGCTCTGTGTTTTTGCACTGGCTGACTGGCTTGTGTCGAGGAGAGGTGCTTCACCAGGGGTGCCGTAAATGCTGCGAAAACTATCATGCCAAATGGCTCTTAGTATTATATCCCAACGAGGAGCAGACTTTTGGAGTAATATCCAATAGTTATAAGTAGAGGGAATAGGGTCGCAGTGTCATTTCCCTGTTACAATGAATGTTTATGTTGATTCCTGTATATTTTGTTTTCAATCAGACTAGCGCGCAATAGATAAGATGTATTTGTTGATGACATAATCTACAATGTAAGTTGAGAGTGAACAGCACGTTATGGTTAATGGAGTCATGCAACATCATGAGGGGAGCTTATATGTCTGTCATATGAACTTACAACATTGGATGCAAAAGAATAGAATCTTCTTATAACCATTTTTCCCTTTCTCTCAGTTGGTGTCTACACTTAATGGTGGGGGCTGCCATATCTTCTTTGGCGATATTGATGTTTCTTTCACTACACTCTCTGCGGGCTTACGCAGAACTACTGAAGCTTAGCGTCAACAATCACAAAACAACCATTATCTGATTTCTCCTCGAACTGCCTCACATCGCAGAGCTACCAAGGTGCTCTGTTGCTTAGGGCTGAAGGACCCTTCCGGCTGTTTCGGTTGTTTCAGATTCCTTTGGAACACTTTGTGCGAGCGGTTTTGAGTATGCGTAGGCATCTCACTGATCGCAGCTAAGCAGCAAGCAATCATTCTTTCGCACACACATCACAACAGGATACACTCTCAGACGCTACAGACAGAAAAGTATAAACGTGTACATGCGTATAGGACAGAACCTGAGAATGGGAGACATAGCCCGAACAGGTCACAACGCAATCGAGATCGTTTGTGATCACATTTTATTTGGCTGTCACTACAGGCATTATATCTCACTATCGAACACTTGTGCAGCACGATAAGGAAAACGTTTAATACTTGGCATACTCGACGCAACACTATGTCAAGCTATAACACGAGCAAGTCGATCATTCGCCTTACTTTCTCTGCAGTCTGCTTCGGATCAATTCAGCATGAATATTAACAAACAATTCAGTAAAATATATCAGGATCTGATTATATAGTGTGTTTATAATTTGATCTGATGTATTATGTAGTTTATTACTAGCTTTCACCAATTACACAAATGGTTTCAGTGATGTCTGCTGACTTAGAATATCCGCATAGATGCCACACAAACTGATGTCTCAAATCTGATAACGTTCGACACTCGACACTACCATCGCTCTCACAGTTCTCAATAGACCATGTCTTAGCGGATTTTGCACTTAAATTGAAATGAAACCAGCAATGACTTTTATTCGCATTAGAGTCATCTGTGGCGTTCAAGACGTGAATCACGTGCACGAGTGAGAGTTTGGAGTCGTCAAGAATCCTCGATAGAAGTTTTGCACATGTTTGTACTGTTTATTACATGCAAATAGAAGAGTGTGAAAACATGGCGTATGATCTTACAAACAAGAAGGACAGACCCAAAGAATAAATCTCATACGGTTAACTCTGGGAACGCTGGTGACTTCAAAGTTTGAAAAGTATTAAGTTTTACCAATGAAAAACAAATTATCATAAAGAATCTATAAAGCAAAAACGTTGTAGTTAACACGAACCCAGATCTAGCAAACTTCACATATATATATATCTGGAGAATAAGATTATACACAGTGCTCTTTCACACCATAAATTTACTTTTTAATATGGTTTGTGTAGAAATAGATAATATACCACTTTAATAACGAGAGAGGAGTACATCGATACTTGAGGATGTAATATATTGAGATAAAGGAAGGATTACAATGAAATTCATGACCACGTAATAATGAAGGGTAGATCTGATCTATAAGCTCAGTGACGTCCACCTCTCTCTTTCTTAATGTCGGCCTCCTGTAGTGTGAACATTCTAATAAAGGAAAGGGATTTTCCAGGAAGTACTTGTTAGAGTCTCTGCACCCAATCACCAAGTAATTTGCTGTGTACCATTCTTGGTATTGATTCTATCGACAGTGGCATCGCTGTTATACACTGTCAGATCTTTAGCATTGTCATATTCTTTACACGGTGGCGCTTCGATATATTCGTATTTTATACTATAATATCTAAGACAGTTTTAGTTCATTGAGTATATGCTTCTGTCTTATTGTAACACAAACTATTAATGCTCAATTTGACTGTATTTGTTGATATTGAAGCGTACATATATAGATGAAATTTCATACTGTGTGTTTTATATTTGTAACAATAATTAAAAGTGATTTTGGAATAATGTGCGGATTATAACGAATCAGTGTGTATACTCGTAAAAGCTTGTGGCTGTAATTACGAAACGTACTTAACCTATCTCAGCATGACCTCATATTTATCATGTGTATAGATATTTCTGTAATTTTGTCAAAGCCACGAATTTCTCTAATATGTGTTTTGAGGCTCTAGCATACCTCACCTGCTGTGTTTTGTGATATCAATCTGTCACTATTTTTCTATCCTTTTCTTTGTGCTGTTTTTGTCTTCTTCTTTTGTTATTTTATTAAGTTCCGTTTCTATTATATTCTACAAACACAGGTATATCACCTTGATGGTGTTTGACAAGCGAATCTGAGTGTAAAAAGCCATTTAATCGACAAGACATATATATATCAACTTTTTGTGAAACCACATGTGTCGACTAGTAGCAATATTCTCACAATGACAGGCTTGATCTAGCTACAAGGAATGATTTGCTTACAAGACAGCGTATCAAGCACTGAATAGCTCACCAATGCATACGAATCTTGTGAAACACGATATGTACACTATAGCAACTATGCATATCCATTTAGTTGTCTAGGTCATGTTGCATCTCATCCACCAGCAGAATCAACGATTGAATATAAGTACATGACCATCTTATTCTATTAGAGCGTCCCATCTAGCTCGGACAGAAATAGCTGATCATATACTCTAAAGATCATGTATTTTACTTTGAATATGTTCTCATCGGACCAAACACTGAGATATTGAGATGAGTGAGCTCTGTCTAGTTTGCTGTTAGGTACATCGAAGCTAGTGTGTACCCTGAGGTAAATTTCTAGCAATAGTTTCTATCAGTGGATGTGCTTCTAGTGTACCATTTAGACTATTTTCTACATTTTAGTTCACTCTACTAATAAACTTGCTGGACAAGAACCATCCCTAGTTAGTATCTAAATCTTTATCTCATGTTAATGTAGAAAATTACAATTTTTGCTTTATAGAGTTATAATTCATCTTTTTAAACTATGAGGGTATTTCACATTATTGATCTCATCAGTAATGATAACATGTTTCTTTTCTGTATATAGTTTGTCGTGAAAGGCATATCTGAGTGGAGTTTGAGGTGGCTTGTTTTGTGACAAGTGTGAGTATTGGTGCCATAATCAAATGAAGAGTGCTAAGAACTGATCTCCTTGTTGGGATTTTGGAGGAACTGGAAGACGTCCTGCTCCTTTTAGAAAGACTTTTACCACAATATTTCTCAGGGGCTGTTGAAATCTACAAGGGTCCAGGTAGGACTTTCTTTGCAAACTTAAATTGCACCAATCTCATGCTTTTCTTCAACATTGTCTCTGTTATGTCTCTGCAGACTATATGAAGATGGGGAAACTGACGAGCACAGTGCGAAAATACACACCCACTCTGGAAGCTCTGCAGGTTCTCTACCATCGTATGAGCTATGAGTACGAGTTTTACAACTTCATTCGGGATCAGTTTCACCTCCTGAAAAGAAAGATTGGCCTCAAGTCAGAAGCCAGGCCTCCAGCCTACTCTCCTGAATTTCTGCATGAGCTGTCCATCCGAACGCCAGAGCCTCTGGATGAAGACGAGGAGCTGGACAATGCTTTAGAGGACGCTAACAGCTGGCCCATCCAGATGTGAGAACTGAAGCTCTTACGTCAGGAATATGCCTACGCTACAGAAAAGGGGTGGTCTCTATGAGCACATTTGACTCCTTTGACAAGACACAACCTTTCTTATCTAATAACAGACAAAAGAGCAAAGCTCTTGTGGATTTTGGTTGGAGTCTAAATCCAGCTCAGAAATCTCGAGCAGAGATGAGCATTGCTGTGGACAGAACAGGACTGATGGACAGATAACTGGAATACCTGATGTGGATAAGTCTAAATCCACTGTGTGTATATTGGTGGGAGCATTGTATGGGTATCTTAAAATAATATTAGGTACAAATGAGGGTTATCAAAAAGCACTCACTTATGAATTCAGAGAATTCAAACCATGTGTGTATGTATGTGTGTGAAACATGGCTATACTAGCTGTTTGTTTTTATTACTGGCAGAATAAGTTAATGTTAATCCAAAGCTTCAAATTTAACAATACATTTGCCAAATACCAACATAATTGTAAACATTGCAATACAATAGATAATACAGTGTGTAGAAAATAAAAATAATACTTACATTCTACAGGATTAAGCTGGACATAAGAAGTGGCACTTGCAGCTTTCCATTTAAATAAGCTAAGTGACTTCACAACTATTACCTGTACATTTGTAATGTTTTGCCACATGTCTATGCCATTTAATTTATTATTTTGTATTCACATTCCACGGAAGATTCTCAGGAAGAAACATGATATTTGAATAATAAAAACTGCTTTTGGTGGCTACTTTATGAACAGACATTAAAAGGCATTCAGATATAAAATGTCCTCCTCTTAACATTTTTAAAATAAATGTCATCTATTTTTCTGCTTTACTATTGGTTGTTTCTTTTAGCAACACAACACTGTCTAAAGCATTTAACAGTTTTTGTGCTTATTTGGTGTAGACTTATTATGCAACACCGCCCTCTTGTGGCGATAATGTCAACTTACTTTGAAATCAATTATTTATAACAAGACTCACGTCAGACCAGGTAGGTAGTGTGGCCAAAATTTTTACTCAAGAAAGAGTCATTTAACATCAAATAAAAGTAAAAAAAAAAAAAAAAAAAAAGAATAACTACAGAAGGACATAAGAATATATAACTGTAAGGATAACACAAAATATGCACACAATCTTGTCTTTTCAAAGAATAAACTACAAACTACCTCTGTATAAAACCCACTTGTCTGTATGAATGAATAATCTCTCTAAGAAATCTCTCTATATGCAGTATTTACATTAGGAAAATGTAAATACTGCATACATGAGCAGCCCTGGAGCCACAGACACACCATTATAATCCATAATCTAGATACACGTCATTGCAAAATTTAAAAAGCGCTAACCAGCTTCTATGTGTATAATAACTGGACCATTTCATATGAATTAACTTTCAGGTATAATGCAGATGACAGTTTTCGCTTTTGGCATAAGCAAGTCTAAAATGTTCAATTATAACTAAATCAATATTCTTCTCCTTTATGTCCACAAACAAGTAGCAAAAAAACATCATCAATGAGCAAATAATATAAGAAATTACCATTCCTGAGGTTTGAAATAAACTTGCTGTGAGTCACAGGAAAACATGCAATTTTTCCCTCCAAATTTGAACAAAGAGGGTTTGTTCCGGAGCGGGTGGTGCTGAGGGTCTGTGGGTGTGGGTTACCTCCTCTTCACCAGCAAATAGAAAGTCTCAAGCATCTTCAAAGGTCTGAATGCTCTTTCACAGCATCAACGTACAACCACATTTTTTTATACTAGACTCTACAATCTCACTGTTTTAACATCTCATTTTATTTCATTAGGAATTCATCAAATGAGCAAAATAGAAATCCTTCAGCAAACGTAATGATAATATTTAAAAACAAAGCTGTATATTGTTTACTAGTATGCCAAAAGTACAACAAATTCAAAATCTTTCATCAATGCCTTTGGTCCAAAAGTCTATAAATTATTTCACATTTATGTTCATAAAAAACTACTTCTTTACCACCAGCAATATAGAAATGCACATTCAAAAAGAAATACAACAGATCTCAATTTTAAGGCACAATGAAGGATTTCAAAGTAGCACAAGTCAATCACACACGTGGTAAACATGCACAAATACAATGAGTTAATAATCAGATGCCCTGAGGTTTGTGTGATATTTTATAACAGCGTTTTCCTGGTTTAGTCTAGCTATGATGCCTTACTTAGCTGAAAAAAAAAAAAGTTGATTTTGGCTCATAACATTTGGTGAGAGTAAGGCACATTCTTGACAGCAATATTATAAAGTATGCATATAAAAAATGTTTTTGTTTTTTTCCTGTTGGTCTTGGATAAACAAACTGAAAGTACTTGTTGTAAAAAGCACCTTAATCAGAAGGAGGGCTTGGAGTTTGTCTAAAAGGTCCAGCTCCAGGACAAAGCAGACATTTTCGGAGGTAAATAGCTTAGACACTGACATCATTTGGGTTCATCTCCATCTTCTCCTCAGCATCTTGACAGTCCTGTGCTGTGTGCCTCTTTTTAGGCTCCAGTCCCAGCGCTTCAGCCTCTTCTAATGTGGATGTCAGGGGTTTTCCAAGTGTTTCTGGCAACATGAAGGTCAACACTCCAATAACAAAGGCAAGAATTCCAACAATTAACTGTAAGAGAGAAAATAAGCTGTAATTCTTAAATGAATAATGAATAAGCAGCACAGTGTAACAAGTGAAAGTGTGCACCTGTGGCAGGTAGATCCATACATCCGCCAGATACACACAGAATGGAGCCACTACACTGCCCACACGGCACATCATACTGCCACTGCCCACAGCCAGAGACCTGCACACACACCACAGACATTTAAGATAGCACGTTGTTCGAATGTGTATTCTTTTTATAGTTTTAATCCATCTCCAAATCCCCCATCTCAAATTCTTTATTTAATTAGTAAAAGCACTAACCCTTATCGATTTGCTTTTTCAACTTTCAATGTTTGATATAAATTTAAAGAACAAATATGATACATTTTTGCATTATCCTTGTCCTTGCTCCTGAGCACACTCACTTTAGAATCCTGTGCATCAGAACCAATAGAAACAGTGTAGTAAAGCACACGACAGTGATGTGTTTCCCACATCAGGACTTAAGTTAGAACTCCAACTACTGGCTGTAGAGGAAATTACAGACAGAAATCAATCAAACCAATCTTGCCTGATATGCTAATGCTGCAGAAATTACTGCTTTAGAGTTTGAATGATTTATGGACTTAAAAAGAGTCGAAGGTCCAAGAGATCTATATATGACATCACAGATTAGATTGACATTTAAAACAGTGTCTCCTAATGCTCAGAGGGGAACAAAAACTCTTGTAACTGTATTGTGATTTTGATAAGGATGGAAGTGTTAGAACATGATAACTCTCAGAAAAGCTGATATTACATAATATGTAATATCATATCATATTTAATGTAGCCCAGCCCAGATTTACCCCTCAATTAAGATGGCCCTGAAAGCCCAATCTAAAGCTAAATGCGCAGATGTTATTCCCTGTATCGACCATCACTTTGATTCTTTGTGTTTTAAAATAAAAAAAAAAGTCTAGTTTCTTCTGTGTTCATAATATACAGAGTATAACATGTATTGAACAAATTACTCACAGGCCAGTGGTTTGACTACTTTACCATTTTTACTCTTTGTGGGCTCAATTTTTACCTGATGATGGTGGGATAAAGCTCACAGGTGTACAGGTAGATAAGACCAAAGGCAATAGCAATGGAAAACTTTCCAATCATGCTCAAAGCGACAGTCAGAGGCTGGATGTTCTGCAGAACAGAGAGACAGAGTTCAACAATCATAAATGGTATAAGTGCAAACATTATAACATGTCAGAGTGTCTCATTCTGACGAGTGCTTTGTATAACTAATGTGAAAATGTATGTGCTTTGAATGTGATACTTCCTTTGTTTGCAGAGCTAAGTCATGTACATATAGTTTACAAAGGGAAGTTATATAAATGCTCTTATGTTGTCATGGTTCCTGAAGTAGACATGAGAAAAAACAAGAGAGCAAAAATACTGTTCACATGTTCATTCCCTTGATTCATTATTGATTAGAAAGTCCTTTGAGGTCAGAGAGGTCATGTTGACTTTCAGATTAAGACTGGGGTCATTCCCATGCTAGCCATAAACAACTGTTGCAGCCAAATTCCACATATGTCCCCTGGGCACTGGATACGTACAGCAGGAACCACTATGATGAGTATGCAAGCAACAGAGCCCAGGAGCAGAGCAGGGGCACACGTCCTCTTTCTCCCAATCCGGTCCATTGCAAAACAGCCAATCAGATAAGAGGGAAGCTCCACTAGACCTGCAACAACCAATCACAGCAGGAGATATTCAACACCATGATATTTTATCTGGACCACCACTGAAATAAGTCAAAGCTTCCTCGACAACACTTTACTTGGCTCTGTGACAACTGAAAGTTATGACACAGTAGTTCATTTGATCTATGCTAGTCTGTGACGCTAGTGGGACATTTCTTAATCAATATTTTTAGCCCTTTACACAGTTTGATAGACATGTGCAACAGTTATTTTTGCTGTATCAAAGTAGACTCATAATGTCAAAACAAATTTTTGGGTTTAACAAATATTCATAGATTTCACAATAAATTGTTGGCAGTTGGTTAGCGCTGGGGTCACACGTGGACACATCATATTACACAGGTATATCTATACATGGTTTTGAGTGACTATATTACTAAAATTCCCTAATAAAACTTAAATTCTGAGCTCAATAGAGAATAATCAGAGCACAACATATTGTTTGGCCAATGCTTATGCACCATCTCGGTGGTGAACATTGGCCATTGAGAGCATCTTTTTCAGTGTGATACATGTGTCAGTGCAGATTAACAAGTCCAGTATGACAACACTGACAAAATCACTACCGACAAGAATATCTCAATAAATGACATGCTATCCAGGCCTCTAAGTGGGATCTACTCACCAACAAGAAACAAGTTGACATACTGGTTTCCTCCAAGAGTGACTGAGCCCAGAGAGAAGACATAATAGCCAAGACTGCCGATGAACCAGATGGCCCATACTGTGCAGGTACGTCCTGCCATCCTCCAGCTACCAAACAGATCCAGGATGGAGAGTTTCTTTTCATTTTGTGGTGTTGACTGACCCTCTTTCTGCAGCTGAACACTGCCATTCTTTTCCTCTGGCCCCATCAGGTCCTCAGCTTTTAGCCTGCACTCAATCCCATTCACTTGGGCTATAGTGTCGAGCAGACTCTGGGCATCGCTGTATCGGCCTTTGGCCAGCAGATAGAAGGGTGTCTCAGGAAACTTCCAGCAGAAGAGCAAGAAGGGCGCTGTGCACGTGGAGAGAATGATCTGATAGATCCACCACACTCGCACACAGTAGCCGGTCAGAGCCACCACCATGATGCCCACTGCAAAGGCTGCATGGACGTGCATGGAGGTCCAGGTGCGTACCTTAATACCAGTGAACTCTGTCACATAGACAAACACCACCACCAAGTAGCCACTGGAAACCTGCAGAAAAACTGACAAGCATTACTGTGATGAAACCATATGTAAACAGAAGTCATCAAGCAGCAAAGAAATCATCATATTTCTGTTTTAAATGTATGATTTTATGTTATACTGTGTATTATAGGACATTTACTGATGTATGTATGTATGTTTTCGTTGCTAAAACCAAGAGCCTTAAATCACAGTGGTAACCATATGGCAGTAATGAGACACTGTGAGTCGGCTAAGGGCCCGTCAGAGCAGAAGTAGACTGGAGTAACTCAGGGTCTGGTTCTATGTGAAAACAACAGCTGTAGCAGAAACCGGGGGGGTGGGGCGACGGAAAAAGACTGAAGAGCAATATGTGGAGAAAGAAGTAGACCAACTCTGTAGACCTTAATCATAACTTTATGCTGTAACAGATACGTTCAAGTGTCCTTCTAATGTAAGCAGGAGGGGAGATCAAAGTGATTCCTAAATACTGACATATGCATGTTTACTACTCACCATTGCAAGAAGGAAACGAAGCACTATAAACACATAGTAGTTTGCAGAGAAAGCAACTCCTACTCCAAACCCAAACTGGCAGAGGCTGGTGAGCATCATAATCTTTACACGCCCCACTCTGAAAACATACACACCAATACATACAAAAGTAAGAAAAATATTGAAGTATTTACCATGCACATCAGACTACTTCAAGAACAGTCACATCTTTATTAAAGTTAAAATAAAATGGATGATTGTATGTGGGTTTTGACTGGCCATAGGAGAAAGATTCATTGTTTTGAGTACTGGTATGTGGTGGTGTAAGGTTCTTTTGCAAGACCACCTCAATTATGTAGGCAAAAACTGGCGGCAGTAAGCCATACCTTGATCACTTGTAATTAACACTCTTTGGCTAAGATGAATAAAGTTGTGAGGCGCCTTGTACCATGTTAATCACTTCCTGTTTTTGCCACACCTCTGCTTTGTAGAAGTTGATTCTTCAACAACAAGACTAACGAAGCCCCCACGTAACTTCGTAGTGTCACCTAATGCTTTGTTTTATATTGTAAGACTACTTACTTGGAAACAATGAGCTGAAGTCACTGAAGTACATGAAAAGTAGACAAAACTAGTTATTGGCAAGTACAAATGAAAACTAGGAAAACATGTTTTCTATTGACTTTTTATCTTAAGTCAGACTACTGCTGGGGTTTACCGTGTACTACTTACATGGAAACAATGAGGTAAAGTCACTGAAGCCACATGAGAAGTAGACAAAACCAGTTACAGGCAAGTACAAATGAATAACCAGGAAAACTTTTTTATTTATTTACTTTTTATCTTAAGTCAGACTAATGTTAGGGTTTACAGTGTAGGGAATCTGTGGCTAGCCATTATGACTATGAGAAACTACCTGAAGGTAAAACCTGTGTCATGTTAGCTCGCTGTCTTTTCAACATAAATTGGCCTACGCTAAATGCAGTCTGTGCAATATGTGCCTCATTCTTCCAACCATCATATCTGCTGAATCACTGTCACAAATTCACATTATCATGGCAATTTGTGTCTAGCCAAAAAACACAATGACCATCAGAGTCAGGATTAAACCATAAGCCACTGGGCACCACTAGCTATTTATAGAATTTTCCAGTCAATTCTCAAATACTGTCAGTATTTCTTTTCACAGTCCATGCTGTTTGAGGCTTCATATAAGGAGCACTTCCTTTTATGGAGCCTCTAGAGTTTAGACCATGTGTCCAATGTGTCAAACAAATACAATTTACACATCTGTCTGTTGTGGGGCTGAAGTCCTTTTGTCTTGTGGTTCAGGGGTTCTTGAGGTCTTTGAGGTTCTCTTTATCGGTATGAACATTTTACAATAAAAGACAGAAAACTAAATGTTTATACTATTCTGTTAAGTGTTTTTCATTCTAATATGAAAATGTGTATTGTCATATTTACTGATATAGTTGCTTCAATCAAAAATATTGCTTGTTTGGGTTTGCATAGCAAGAAATTGTAGTAATCTAAGTGATGCATAACAGCAGAAAAAATTATTTAGTTTAGCTGGAGTTTTGGGACTGACCTAAAGTAGTTTTTTTCGTTTTGTGAGCTTTTGTCAAAGCTAACCTATGCCCCTCTTTGCTGACACGTCTTCTGTCTACCAAGAAGTCTGACTACAGCCCTACTACAGTGAGATAACACTATCCCACCTGTCCCCCATCACTCAAAGCTGGCTCACCTGTCAGCGATGTCTCCGAACACCAAGGCACCAATCAGCACTCCCAGCATGAACGTGGGCTGGCACAGTTTGGCCAGCCATTCCCCCTCACAGACCAGGTCCCAGTCTGTCACTATGCTGCTCTGAATTTCACTGTGATCATAAACAAAACCATCACAGACTTTCTCGCTTTTGTTGCCGTAGAAGTCGTAGGTAAAGTCTGTTGGGTTAATCCGTAGAGAACACTTGCATCCGCTCAGCTCCCACTGCTCTCCCTGATCTGTCCTCACCACCAAGAACTTCTTTGCATTGTTAAACTCAGGCAGGATTTCTTGGAGGCTAGATGCTGTTATGTTGCCGTAAAGGACGTCGGTGATGTTGTCAGGTATACTGGACACATAGTTGGGTGTCTCCACAAGGAAAACAGAGGCCAGGTAGTGGATTCCACAGGCGACAGCTTGGAAGACAGCAGCAAAGTAGAGACATGCCTGAAATCTAAAAAATACGTAGATGAGACTAACAGTAAAAAAAGAGTAATTGTTTTACAAGTCTCAAGTAAGTCTTAAGTCTTTGGCTTCAAGTCGGAATCAAGTCTCAAGTCAAAGAGAGGAAAGTCAAGTCCTGAGTCGAGTCGGGTATTATTATGAAATTTTCAAATATATCTCACATTTCTACAATTTCACAGATTTTTCTCCAATATCCCATTAAAAAAATATAATAATAAATTTAAAAAAAGTGAGGAGGGACATGTTACAGTTACAGTTACTGTTATTGTAATTACAAAGTGTACTTTTTTTTTTTTAGGAGAAGCATCAAGTCGTCTCGAGTCACAAGGCTCCAAATCCAAGTCAAATTTCAAGTCTTAGTCTGTTTTAATAGATACAATGTATAATAGTTCGCTGAGTCGATGAATACAGATTAAAGCCTATTAATTAAGTTGTTATTTTACAAAAGGTCAACATTTCTTCAGGAGGCACTGAAAATACAAATTATGAGGAAAAACGCATTAGTACCCCAAGTATTTTTTTCTATCAGACACATCCTCTCCTACTGTATCCAAAGATAGAACACCGGCAGAAGGAAAACCATGTGGCTAGATTCAGAAAAGATGGAAAACTGCCTCGTTCAGACAGATAGGCTTTAGTTAAAGCTAGCTTACTGTAGCTTACACGTTGTTGCAGAAGGCTGATCGAACACAAGGCTGTCTTTGTGTGCATTTATAGACTAAAATATGTTATAGAAGACTTCTGCAAACGTTCAGGGAAGCGCTACTTCTTCCATGACATAGCGGTTCAGCGGAGGGTCACAGAAAAGAAACTTTGGAAAATGTTTCAAAAAACAAGGAAAAAGTGATTACCTTTTAAAATGCCCTAGCTCGTCAAATATCCTCTCGACGGTCATTTTGGGACGGTGGTGAGTTTCACGTGGAGGGTCCCGCAGAAAGAGAAAAGTAACGCGTCTGGTGAGGCTGGAGGAGCGGAGCGAGGCGCGTTCACGTGGCGTCAGACGCGCACACAGCAGCAGCTTCACAACACTGACATTAGTATTCACTACAAAATAAACCCCGCTCACGGTTTCTCAGAGGCGTGATCTAACCTGGTGCAACCCTGTTAGATAAAAATATACAAAGAGCTCTGATTATCGGTCTATATTTGTTCTAGTTTATCAAAGGGGAGTAGAAACTTATCTGTTTGGTCCTTCATCAGTAGATTAGTCAGAGAGAAGTATTTTTTGATTGAATCATACATGTTTGAGTAATCCTGTTGCCCTGTACAGTAGGCCTATTGTTTTTTCTGATTTACCTGCTCCACCTCCTCTGAGGACCTGACTAGAAAAACTTCTGACATAGGCTCATTGAAAAAAGTTATTTATTTATTTTGATTATGTACTCATTTGTTTGTTTATTTATTTATTTTGATTATGTATTTATTTATTTGTTTGTTTGTTTATTATTTTTTTTATTTATTTGCTTTTGTAGGCTTTATTGAACAGGGTAGAATAAATATGAATTGCAATGAGAGAGGAATAGATGTTCAGAACACAAATGCAAGGCATCTCAGTTCTGGAGTTGACCAGACAGACAGACGTCCTATTTCTAGATTAGAATATCCTACACATTTCTGTTTATAATGGACAAAGTCAAAATGAGAATGATGATCTTTAAGAAAAAAATGTCATCTTTATCAAAACATTTATTTGTCTCTACACATTTATCTGCACTGTTGTTATCTGTTGTTGTGTATTAATTTTGATGTATCTTTTCCTTTTTTGTAAAGCACATTGAAATACTTTGTATACAATGGTGCCATTCAAATTTGTTTGTATGGCACAATTTAAATGAATATACTTTATGTACATGGTCATACATTATAGATTACAGTAGTAATATTCTACCTGTAGCCCCGGAGCTTCAAAATATTCACTGACCAATCACATGATTGACTATGTTTTGCACAAAAGCCCTTTACATTGAGCTTCATGGGACAGACAGTCCATTCTACGTTTGTAATGTTTTGCAATCTGAGCCGTTTTGAGGAGGTGTGTGCTGAACTTGGGGCAGTGTTTACTTATCTGCACCTTGCCTCAGCTGGACTCAGCAGGTTTCTCACTACAAACTAAGCTCTGTTTGCTTTGCAGGCTTTGGCCCACCATCTGCTCGCCTCTCTCTAATGGGAAGCTATTAAACACTTTGTCTTTGAGACTCGGTGAGCATTGGCATATTAAACAAAAATACAATCATTGCAACTACTTAAAATAGGTTGTTGACCCTCTATGTCAATACCTTCAAACAGCTAAGTCTGCACACATGTTAATACTGGGATTGTGGTAAGATTGTTTTATTGTAATCTTAGTTCAAATTTATTTTCAGGTGTCACCTTAAAGCAGTATATAAACTGCATATACTCAGAAAGCATTTTTGTGTAAGTCATATTTATTTAGTGAGCTTAGTTAGTAGATGTATTTAGCAGGGCTCTGGTGACCACTGGCATTCTAACTATGCCCACAAACTTGTTTATAGTCACACTCACATACCACCACCTCCCACAAATTAGACTTTTACTTAAAGGATGTCAATAATGTAGCTGTAACTCTTTTACAATTCTGATTTGTAGAATTGTTGCAGCGGTAAACACGTGTGACCTTCACCTGCTTCTGTCACACTGCAGATTCCCACTGGTCGAGACATTGATAACACCAAGTTCAATATCACTTTGTACTGACCTAATTCAAGTCCAGTTCAGTTCAGTTCAGTTCTGTCAGACAATACCATTGTACAAAAAAAGGAGAACCCATACTTGTAATTTTTAGGCACTTTCTACTTCCACTTAGAATCAGTTGAAGGAGGATAAAAGACAATAAAATATTAGGTGGCAACTTTTCTGATGCAGGTCAAACACTGATTTGTCTCCATGGAGATTGTGATGCTTGCTTACACTGTTTATCCTGTATTTGTTTACTAAATTATGTTCATGTTCTATAATGTAAAGATGCCAGAGGTCCAGATGGTGGGCACGAGACCCGGTTGCACTTTGACCTGAAATATCTAAAAACTAAATTCACAATCTGATTTCTGTTAGTGAATAGACCCATTGCAATACATAAAAAATGCATTTCACTGATATTCACTTTAGCTGCTCTCCATCTGTATTGAACACTGTTGGTCTGGAACGTTGTGATATGAACAAAACCTATCGTATGTTTTTTGTTACTTTTTGCAGATCTGACCTGTAAACTTTGTGACATGCTTTTTTTTTTGTTCCAAGGATATGCCATGCAGTTGAATACTATAAGCATTTCATGGAAAACAGTTACATCTCTGGAGACTCTCCATCACACATGGAAACAGTATCTGTAAATGTGGTGTGGCTTTAAACATTCTTACATTAAATTGCTTTTATTCCTCAGTTAGTTTTATAACCCTTTTGACCCTAAAGTTTACTTTTTCCCTGGTAAATGTAACTTGACTTAAATGACACATAAAATAGCATTTTTAGTATAATAAGCATTTATTTATGAAATATCAGTGCAAAATGTATTTACGCTCGAAAAGAGAAATGTAATAGGCTACACATTGTTTTTTTTCACATTTATAAAAAATACAAACGTTTTCACAAAGAGGATTATGTTTAGTTTTTTAATAAAAGATGTCTTAACTGAAAAAACAGCATGAAACTAAAAACTGTAATAAATGACCTTCAAAAACTACTGTGTGTATGTGTGTAGGAGTTACTTTAGAGGGTGATAAATACATTAAAGTTACAATGTTCAAATAGAATTCTATCGATGAACTGGTATAATGTAAATTATAAATTAGACCACTTCAACTTTACAATCAGATTGGACTTTATGAACAGATTGGACAACTGTTTTCATGAAAAATCCAGCTACTGAGAGTGCAAATGTGCACAAAAACAAGATTTAAAAAAAGGTTTTCTGTAATGTCTCGCCTCAATTGTATATATTACATATTTAATCGCGTATGCAACCATGTTGTATACACTTCCTGGCGATATGGACTTTTACTATCATCAGTGGTATGTGAGGGCTCTTCGTGACCTCCTGCTGAACTGTCCTGCTTGCTCTCTGTGGAAATGACTAGTTTGGACCAGATTCCTGCATCAATATAAATACTCATTCCACTTACTTTAGGAATTTGCTAAAAGATTGAATACTTTTGCATAGAACGAGAACATTTTAACAAAACATAGAAGTATAGTAGGCTACATATAAAAAGCTGTTCAGGTGCTTTTGAAGATTTTAAAGACTCTGAGTCATTATTTTGTGCTGTCTGTGTGATCTACAAACAACATTCTTCAGTCATTGTCTCAGTGTTTCCATCCACCTCCAGATGAATTAAATTAACCAGCTCACTCAAACCATGTGCAGACACTTCCAGTTTTAGCTCCCCACAAGATGGCAGCGCAGACACTTCCGTAATGTGAACATAATTAACAAAGAAGCAAGTGGCAAAAAAAATATTCTAAATATTAACTCTGTATTACAGCTTTGAAAGTGAATGTGACTCAAACATATTTCTCAAAATCAAATGAGAAAGTATATTTTCTGTGCTGTAGAGGGCAGTAGAGGACTATGTGCATGAGAAATGAGTTAAATGCAGTGCAGATGTGTTGGATAAAATAGTTTATTCTTCTCTTAGACCAGACTTAAGCACATTTTATTTAGGTTATTGGTGATTATCTTTATGTCTTCAAACACCAAAATAGCCTATATAGTAGCATTTTCAAACATTAGTGAAAAAGATCATGATAGAATAGCTGAAACTAACATTAGAAAGAAAAAAAATAGCTTTATTCTTTTTATTCTATATGTTTTAGTGTGTGTGCATTTTATCTTGAATTTTTGAATCAGCTGTAGCCTACTAAAACTTGTGGTTGCCTTTTATTCTCTGAAGCACTTTGCAAATGATATGCAAGCTGTAAAACAAAATAAAGATATACTGTATATACGGGATTTAAAATGAAAACATGAATTTTCCAATAATACTGTGTAATTACTGTCCATGTATTAAGCTCAACAAGTAGAGGCAGACTTCAGTTGTTCTGGTGGCACCCGTCCGTCCCGCCCAAGGATAGGATTTCAGAGTAAGTTGAGAGTCAGCGGTGCGGAAGAGACGTCCCGGAGGAGCAGACAGGCCCAGAGGAGGAGAGAGGAGAAGCTGCAGACCCGGAGGCAGCACTCAGAGGTCCTGTCCTGTGCTACTCTTTCACTGACGTCTCTATCAAGTGGATGAACTTGTTTTCTGTGGAATTGACTCTCAAGGCTAAATGTCCAGCAGTTAAAATACAAATTAATAAGTAAAGTAGCTACATGGGTAATGTGTGTGTTACAGTTTATCTACAGTTATGAAATACTGAAGGTTATTTAAAAGAATAAAAAACACGATTAACGCTTTAAATCTTACTGCTTCCTCTCATAAATCTTTCGACACATGGTAAATATGGACATGTATTCATTTTGGTTGCAATTAGGGTTTATAAACTTCTTTTTACAAACAACAAAGAGGACCATCCAAGCACAGCCAATCAGAGTGCAGCATTTGATTCTTAAGAAAATGCCTTTTATTTGATTTAGACATGTCTGATTTTTGTAAATAAAATAAATAAAAAAGGAAGAAGAAGAAGAAGTAGAAGAAGAAGAAGAAGAAGAAGAAGAAGAAGAAGAGAGGGAGAAAGAAGAAGAGGAATAAAAAGAAGAAGAAAAAGAAGAAGAGGAAGAAGAATAGGAGGAGGAAGAAAAGAAGAGGAAGAAGAAGAGGAAGAGGAAGAAGAAGAGAAGGAAGAAGAAGAAGAAGAAAAATAAGAGGAAGAAGAAGAAGAACAAGAAGAGAAAGAAGAAGAAGAACAAGAAGAGGAAGAAGAAGAGGAAGAAGAAGAAGAGGAAGAAGAAGAACAAGAGGAAGAGGAAGAAGAAGAAGAGGAGGAAGAGAAAGAAGAAGGAGAGGAGGAGGAGGAAGAAGAAAAAGAAGAATAGGAGGAGGAAGAAGAAAAAGAGGAGGAAGAGGAGGAAGAAGAAGAGAAAGAAGAAGAGGAAGAAAAAGAGAAGGAAGAAGAGGAAGAAAAAGAGAAGGAAGAAGAAGAAGAAGAAGAAGAAGAAGAAGAAGAAGAAGAAGAAGAAGAAGAAGAAGAAGAAGAAGAAGAAGAAGAAGAAACAATAAGTAATTAAAGTAAAGAAGTAACAATAATAATTAGCTAAATAAAAAAAAGTTTTTGTTTGCTGATATTGGAGTTTCAGAGTCCTTTGTTCCATTTCTCTCCACCACAGAATAAAAAAAAACATTTGGAAACATGTCCCAGTTGTCTTGTACAAATATGAATATATTGCTATTTTTTTTTTTTTTTTTAAACTTAACTTTAGAAAAAACAAACAAAAAAAATAAAAAAATTGCACCTGTTTGGACTGATAGACGTATAGGCTAATTTTATTTCACCTTTCAAAAAAATCTTTGTGTGCATGTCCCAGTTTGTAATCTTGAATCTTGTCTGATCCCCCCATGTTAAATTGTAGCACTGAGTTTAGCTAGGCTACATCCATAAAGTAGCCTTTCATTGATTAGCCAAGCAAGAAAAAGACTTGCTGCAGCCTCCGTGTGTGCAGACTCATGCTTTTGGAGTGGAGCTGTGCCTATATGTGAGTGTGATGTGTGATCCGTGAAAAGTACAAGCAGGACTTTGGATGGGCGTGTATGTTTGGGGGGAACTTGAGCGCGTGAGGAGGGAGTTGCAAAAGTTTTCAAAGAGGGTGGCACTGCGGCATTGTACTGCTATTTGCACACAGTCTGACTGGGATGCATGCTGACACGTGGTTGGCTTTAGCGCTGGAGCTGTTCCCGACTTTAATAACTTTGGGATTGAAAAGGAATGGGTTAGGAAAGCAAGGCCAAAACTTTAGGAGTTGAGTCAAGCTTTGCAGAATGAGTTTGTGACGCGCGGGAGAGATTTGGATGGATATGGCCCCGGAAAGACGTGCGACCAGGGGACCATTGCTGCTGCTGGTGGTGCGTTTGGGGCTGGTGCTTGTTACGGTGGGGTTATGCTTGCATGTGTACCTGCAGATGAACTGGAGGGATCCCAACGTGGCTCTGAAAACGCACCAGGGACGCACCGTTACGTCCAATAGAAGTCGTGCCACGGAAGAGTCTGCAGAGGCCTCAGAGAGAAGTGTGAGGAGGAGGGTATCCTACGTGAGGACGCTAAAGAAGGAAGCTAAAGATGTGCATCCAAGTCTCCTCCGTCAAAGAAAGGTAGGATGTGTGCTGTTTGTGCGCTGCGTTTGTAGCTCGAGGCAGAGATATGCAATGTAGGCTTGAGATTTCTCCCAAATCTGAGTGAGTCACACATTTGAGGCTTGTAATCCCTGGATGGCGATGAAGGAGGAACAGACAGCTCAATCATGGGACACTTTGAAGTTTTAGTAATATGACACATTGTAAACAATAACAGCAATAGGCCCACACTGAATTCAGAGCTTATAGTTGGGTTTACAAGACACAGTTTGACAGCATTTAATATTTGCAACAACAACAAAAAAATTCTAATCTAGCAGCCAACTTTATCTGACTTTTTATTTCTACTGTATTTTTCATAATAAAAAGCATGTAAATGGAATAAAAAGCAGCTGTGTTCGGTCTAAATAAAACACCAGTAGTTATTATTTTATTCTCACAGATACACAAAAGCAGTTTTATTGTTGCATGAATATTATATACTCTAGTTTCGTTACATTTTTATCACAATATAAAAAAGAACATATTTGACATTTGAATTATTATGCTTAATAATGAGTTTTAATCTTATTACAAAATTTCTTATTTTGGATTTTTAGGTTTTAGCTCTAAGTTCGACTTCAACTCCTTGTGTCTTGTTTCTGTCATTATTAGTGCTTTATTATTAGTGCTGAAGTAATTGAATTCTACATGGATTCTTGTGATTTTTGTGAATTGCACAAAATCTAGAAAATCAAACCTGCATTGATACATTTATCAATTAAGCATGAGCCACATTACCTCTGAAAAGCCTCCATACTATTTTTTTGTTTGTTTGTTTTTTAGGTTTCTCTTGTTCAAGGCTTTGGAGCTGTCAGACAGAAATTGTAGAAATTGGCTGCAATCTGTGTCTGCCTTTGTCACAACAGAGAGAAAATCAGCTGCAGGGCAAGCCTAATTATATCTAAATTTCAGCTTTTCCACATGTATATCACCACGAATGATACTGCCCAGGTTACAGGTGGTTTTATGGCTCATAATGTCTTGTAAAAGTGCACTCATATACTGTGAGCTGGGTCACTAAATAGCAGAGTTCAATGTTAAAAATCATTCCAGTAATGTAAGTACTGCATTTCAACTCAAGCTGTTTTTGCAGTGTAAAAAAACACACCAGCTCTATAGCTGTAAGTGTGCAACAAAAGCCTACTGAAGTGACTATAGGAGCAAACATAGCTTTTCACTGGGCACAATCCTGGAGGCTTGACCTTTGGCCTTTCAAGGGTGTGTTTAAGAAGCAGCTTAACTAAACCTCCACCACTCCCCCTGTGCACACCTCTTCACTCTCTCTTTGACTAATGTTGTGCCCTGCTTGGATTTAGACACATGAGCCCACATTCATCTTTTACCTTGTTCTCTTAGCAGTCTGCTTCCTCTGAAACTAGACCGACGAACATGTTAGTATTAAACTCACTGTATATTTATTGTGACAAAACTAACAACAAGACAGCAGAAATATATGTCAAGTCTGAATTAACCTGATTGTCACAGGGATGAACCATGCGCTGTATCTGAGGTAATGATTTGTAAATTATTGATTAACTGTATAGTGTACACTTAAGAAGCACTGGCATGTGGACATTTCTTATTGATGGACTTTTTCTGTTTAAAACCTTCTCAAGGACTACAAATGGAAATTAGCTTTACAGATGAATCTGGTGCAGAGTATTTCTTTTTGTGAGATGCACTGTCCTTGTTTAAATAAACAACTAATGAGCTGGCTGCACTAAAACAGATCTGCTCACTCTTTGTGCACTGTGTTTAACCATTTCTACAGACACCTTAAAATCAGTTATTGTGTGTCGTTTATACCATTGCCTAAAATAGGATTAATAAAACAATAACAATAACACAAATACTTTAAATAGCTTTGTCAATACAGTTTTAAAAGTGCACAATATTTAATCACTTATCTGTGGGAGGATTGTCACCTGCTTGTGTCTTTGCTTTGCCTTGAAAGTTCTACAGTATGCTATAAAACTTTACTGTATTGTCTTTTTTAATGAATCCTTTCAGTGACAGTTTTAATAGCTTACTCTAAGCAGCTCGCCTCTCCAGTCTCATCTGATCTAACCTTGATCTAATGGCATCCACAGCTTGTCTCAATGGAGGTAGATTTTATGTAAATCTTTTGAACCATTATGTTATAATAATGAAACAGTAATCTATAGCAGCCATATTGTGTTGAAAAAATACCATAAAATAAAAACTCATCCAGACTAATAATAAGCTGAACGCTCTACTTACAATCACCTCTTAAGTACTTTAAAACATGTTTTAATTGCCACTCATGTTCAACCAAACTAATATGAATAAATATGAAGTTACATATTTGTAATTTTAGGAAGTAAATGGCTCTTTTATACAAACAGTTGCAAAAGAAAATATAAACCATTGTAGTGTTTTAAGCTGAAAATGTATATTCACAAAATAAATTAAAAAAATACGGAGACAAGGCAAGTGGATTTCTCTGCATTATTGGAATCGCTCGTATAGGAACATACAGTATGTTAAAGGACAAATATTATGCATTTCATTTACCTTTTGCACATTTAAAACATTTAACTGAGGTCTGAATAAACTATAAACACAACATATGGGTCAAACTTTCTTATAATTTAGTTCTACAGTTGTCCCTTTGCCCATTTTTAAATCACTCTCTTTAAATGAGGATATTTATGGGCTTTTCTTAAATATTATTGTCTACAGTCATTACTAATACTGTATGTGTCCATACCTGCTTGTGAAAAGGTAGAAAAGTGCTATATACTGTACATACAGACCATTTACCATAACTTTTTAACATTATTATAACTTTTCCATTAGGACAACCAGGCGATACCCTCCACTCCAAATGTTAAGAAGTTAGAAAAAAGCTTCATTTTTATCTAAGCTAAATTTGTCCTCCCTGTTTTGAGTGAGATTATTCCTTCCTTTTATAATTTGTATCACTGTCTCTTTGTTTCATTGTGGTAAATCTTTAATGGATTCAACAGCAGTGAGTTTTAAACGCTCTGAAAATCACTGCGGGACAATTGAACCACACTGAGCGATTGGCCACTTTGCTCAGCATTAATATTACATCCCACCATATGCTCCTCTTTTTCTGGGCTCCGTAACACAAAATCTGTCACATAAGACGCCTTGAGGGGGGACCCTGACGGAAACTGTGTCATATGCTGGTGCCATTTAGCTCTTGTGCGGTGGGCCTAACCCTCCGCTTGTTTCCCTAAGGCTCTCATCATGGAGATCACTGCTGTTCTGTCATACTGCTCTGGCTCTTTTGCTCTGAAGTATGCTACTGTTGTGATTACTGTGTCTTTCTTCGTTTTAAAATTCCTTTCCTCTTTACTTGGTTTTCATGTGAGACTCTAGAGAGCTCCTCCACACATATTCATGGGCTGCAGAGGAGTAGGAATAATGGACTGCTGTTGTGCTGTGCTAGTAAGAAGCATGTCAGAGGCACACACCCTGACCTTGGTAAATAAGTGTAGGGAGACCAAGAATAATAGTGCTGCTGTTTAACTGGTGGATATGGCTCAAAAGAGCAGCTTGCACATTAGGACTCTCCGATTTCAGTGAAATGGTCAAAACATGCAAATATGTTTTATGCTTTGATTTTAGCTTTAAAAGACACAAATGCATTTGTTATATTGTTTTTCTTCTTTAAACATGCTCTTCATTACCCTGTTGAACTTCAAACAAAACTAAGTAACATTCTTAATTTGTTAAATGTCAAACTCCGCGATGGTTACATTATGTATTTTCTGAGCATTTGAAGCATGTGTCTCAGCTGCCTCCCCATGGAAATTCCGCACTTGCATTTTCTGAATCCCGACCCGACACCAGCTCTCCTGAGAAACCTTGGCTCTTAGATTTTTTTTATTGATTGATTAGTTGTTTGAATATGTTTTGCTGCTTTTTTCATCACTAAAGATACACACTCACTAACATGTCTTTCCATTTGATTTCATAGTTTTTTTTTTTGCTGACTCGAGAGGAGATACTTACTTAACAAGATTCGTCAAATAAGCGTTTTTGAAGATGAATACATATATGTATTTTTTTAATCATGAAAAAATGTTATAGCTAGGTTACTAGCTTGAGGAGTACATTTTGCATTTCATTTGAAGAGTGTGTGATCATGGCAACCTGGCAGAGTGGTTAACCTGTCAGTCTTTCAGCAAGGAAAGTATGGTGTTTTCAGTTTGTTAAATCTTATCTTAGCACTGGCAAATGTTTCAAAATTTGGTCTCATGAGTGACTTTTCTTATGCTTTATAGGACAACTTGACATTGACTCTGTGTGACCAATCAGCATTTTGTCAGGCAGCAGTACAAGTGCCTGAAGTTTTGGTTTTGTTTGCTTTAACAAGAATAAACTGAAACTAAAAGTTGTACAATAATGTAGCATTGTTATCCCATGACAATAAGTTGAAGTTCATGTATTGGTTTGCTGGTTCAAGCATCTGGGGCAACAGGCTTTTTGGCACAAGCAGACTTAGCTGCTGTTTGGCTGTCTTCACTGCAGCAGATTGTGAAGATGCCTCTGACACAAACTATAATCTGTTTATGAGCAGCTGCGGATGTGAAAATACTGGGACATTTTCTTCATCGTCTCCAGTTCACAAATATTTGTTTGAGGAATGGCATGTTGCCAAATAGAAAAAGATTCATTTTTTCTCGTTTAGGCATCTGCTGTTATCTGTGCGTGACAAATGGAGCTGCGTATAATGCTTAACGCCTTGAAAACACACTCGTTTCAGTCTGATCTGCAGTAATGCACATTCACACTCCAAAGACAGGCCTTAGTGCCTTTTTTAACTTCTGTTGAAGTTAATTTGCTCCTATTCAAATAGTAATTAAGATAACAGAACTGGAATATTAATGTGCTATTTTTGATGTATTCATTATTGTTAAATTGTTGTGAATTCAATTTGAGACATAAACCATTTATATTATATGTTTCACACTTGACTTGTCTATTAGACCAGTGTTTCTAAACCGTTTTGTCCCGAGTATCCCACAATCTCAAAGTACCCTCTAAATCTAGGTTTAAGTAAATATGTATCCTTGTAATAGTCAATTTGTCCATTTTCATTTTTTTATTTTTTGATTTTAATTTATGATGTTATGCCCCAATATCTTTCCAAATTCACCAAAATGATTCAAAACTGACCACAGATACAAAAAACATTTAAAATTCTATTTATTATTGAATGTCCTTATACCTCTGTTTAGCAAACACGGTATTTAGCCTGCAGACTTAGCCCTATTTAGATGCTCATGGGGATAACAACAGCCTGTCTTGTAAAGTAAAATATTTAAAATTGCTGCAAGCCTCGAGCAAAATGAAAAGACTTTCAGCTATTCTCTTAGTTTCTTTAAATATAGTCTGCGTGGAGAGTAGCATAAATCAGTAAGAGTGATGATGCTGTCGAGTTGAAAACATAAGAGCTTACATCTGCTTTAGTTACAGTTTTATATTTTGTAAATATCACATTTATCTGAAACTCCAGTCAAAAGAGCAGGTGTTTGAATAAGAAAGCCCCATCCCTATACAATTTTAAATAGTTTAATGATAAGGAAAAACATATATATCACCATCAGTCCATTTTACTTATATGGATTTATTTTTTTCTTCAAAACAATGAAATTCCCTGTGCTTTTCTCTGTGAATAGTGAAATGTCAACATATCAACAAGAAGAAGTGCTTCAGTAGCAGAAGAAACAACAACAGGAAATGTCTTGACCCAAAGAACTGTGCCTCAAGTGAAATGCCTGATGTTTGTATATTTTTGGCTTTTTTTTTTTCAATATGTCTTCCTCTGGATAGTTTGCACTTTTTACCATCTTAAAAAAATATCACACATTTTAGAATAAGCAATGTGCAAATGAGGTGTTGTTTCACAAGAAGCTGTGAACCTGCTGCATTCATTTACATGAATTACTTGAATGAAATGACACTGCTCTAAATTCTGCTCACATTATAACATGGAGAATTCTCTGGTGGAGAAAGTCATGCCACATGTGAAATCATCTTTGATTTACTTTATGTTCTTATATAAAATAAAGAGCAAACAAATGGCCAATAGACTAAACTTCAAGTGTAATATACAGTATATATCATTATATTGATATACAATTATAATATACTAGATCTTGTTCCATCAAGAAAAGATTGTCATTATTCATATTACTTTGTCAAATGACCTAAATGCAGATTTGTATTATGTCTGTAGTGCATCAGAACTTGCTTTTATTGAAGTCTTACTTTGGTCAAAAGGTTACACAGTGAGACTTTAAGAGTTGCCTTGCCACAACAAAGGGATAAGGCACAAAGAGAGAATAATAGCCCTGGATAAACTTGTATAATCCCAAAGGTGTGACTACTTGGTGGCCTGACTTCTGTAACCTCCAGCCGAGACAAGTGAGGATAGGGCAGTCACATGGAATCAGCAGCTCCAAAGGTGACATAGTACTTGGGTCACAGTGTTCTCACTGGCCCTGCTGACCCAAAAAACTTCACATTCTAGACTAAAGCTACAATCTGATAAACCTATTGACCCAACTATTGAAATTTCTTCTAGATCTTGATCTACACATGATAAAGGCCTAGAGGAACGGGCAAGTTTTGACATAAAAGTTAAGATTTACTGTGGACATTCTGACACTTATTCAGTTCTCTGGTATGGATGATGGAAATTAGTTTTTAAGACAAGTTTTAAAGGCAGAAACTATAAAGTAGAACATTTTACACAAGATTTGTGAAGTACTCATTGAGCTGCATGTAGGCAGACCAATTGTGTGTTCATATTAGGAGCTCAGATTGTGTCATCATATCTAGTGGTTTACTTTACTTAAGAAACAGTTCAAAAACATAGGAAAACATGTTTACTACTCAAGTAAAAGTAAAATGATCACAAAAGCATATATGTTCATTGTTTATTCATACATTATGCCCTGTTCATAATGACCCACTATCTTATCGCTTTTTTTTTTTCAACTTAGGCCTGCCAGTGCATTTCTATGGACATTTGGCATACCCTGCTACTAACATTCATTTTTATGTCTGATCCAGAGCTTTATGAGGATTACATGCATTTCAGAATGTTTGCAGACATCTAAATTACAAGGTAAGGTCTTAAGAACCTATGCAGACAGGATAATAAATGCAGTCTCTTATTCCTCTAGTTCTGTGATTCTGTGAAAGTGTGTCATGGCATCACTTATAATTCATGTCTCACCTCCTTAGAGAGAGATTAGCAAATCAGAATGACCCAAAGAAAACAAGAAAGTTTGGATTCTGCACCAATTTATAGGCCCAGCACAAAGTGCTTATTCATTTTTATAGAAACATGACTTACTAATTAACCATCACCATAGTTTTTACATGCACAACACAAGCTGCAAAATTGACTTTTAAATGCACATTCAAGCAAATCATGCTTTAATGAATAATGGATTCCACATGTTGTAGAGAGGCTTGACACTGGCCCTGTTGTGTGCAGTGTGGCTGCACAAAGACACTCTTGGAGGGTTAAAAGTCAGTGTCAAAATGTCCCAAAGTCTGGATCAGACAAAGCTCTCCTCAGACGCGGAGGCCTTGTCTGAACATTCCTCAGAGACCTCAGGCTCCGTTCTGCTGTGGATGTGAATGAAAGCATTGACCCATCTGCACCACAAAACTTCAGTCCCGCTTTAAAGACATTCCAGGTGTGTAAGATATGAACACAGTTAAGCTGCCACATGAGATATTTAAGTTGCTTATTCTGATTAAAAGTCTTTTGCAGCTTAGCATAGTTGACAGTTTTTCTGTATAAAATAATGATTGAAAGCGAAATTTGGTTTTGGAGTTTGTCTGCACCACAAGACAGAGCCAAAGATACCAACTCCAGGGAGGTCACTCAAAAAGTTCTACAGTCAGAAATGTTCTTGTCAATCAGAAGCTGTAATGTCTGCAAAACAACCAACACAAGTACAAATTGTTCGAGGACCTATAGTCAACCTCAACCTGTACAATAGGCAAATTCCTCTATCTATAAGGCAGTTCTGACCAATTCTTACTCTATCTGTGATGCCTCTTGTCCCTGACAGTGGCATTACTGTAAAGCGGGCGTCACAGAACAAATGTCCCAACAGAAACAGTAAAGTTTACCTTACCAATAATGAGTTATTGGTTATTTGTAAATGCCCCAGAAACAGATTTTTTATGTATTCTACGAGGACTTACACCATCTGAATTTTATATTAGAAATTTCAGTTTGCTGTATGGCTGGGCAGTGGGCAATATTGTGATAACATAATAATCAAATTGTGAGCTTTTCCTGGTGACAATCTTTTTTGTAGTTGGCATGATTGTTGTGATTGATGTAACCATCTGACTCTGTTCAAATACAGACTACTTTGTTAATTCTGACAAAATAAAAAAATATATTTGGTAAAATCAACCATCCTTAGTTTGCCTTAGTATAAACTTTGGTTCTTGGTTCGTGAACAATATAATTTAGTATTCCTGTTCAATAAGTATATGTGACAGATTCAAGTTATGACTTTGCTGACAGATTGTTTTATGCAATCCTTTTTTTTTTTTACTAAAACAATAGAGCAACACGAGCCAGCAAACTTATGGCAAGTCCACAGTGCTGTGTTGTCACAAGTCTGAAATAAATGTCATATGTCACATTGTCCAACTGCCCCCCAAAGACAAACCCAAATCTTGAATCTGGGCTTTATTCCAGGACCACTCACACACACACTGTCACTCACACTTTTTTTTCTCTGAGACGTTGAAGTAACAGGCCCCCATCTGTCTGCACAGATCACACAGTCAACACCACACAGTCCCATCATATGCACAGGCTTTTCCTGTACACGTTACATCTCGTGTGAACATCTTGTATTCATGAATGCGAGAATGAGTGAAGTTACAGCTAGAGGTCTGTTTCCAAGGCAACGACCAATTCCACAGAGATTTATGTTGACGTGTCGTGCCACAACAAATCAAAGAGCTGTGCTGAATCTGCCTAATGTGCGTGGATTCCTTTACGTGTGTGTGTCCATGTGTGAATGCCCGGTGAAGATAACAGCAGCTTTAGCTTATCAAGGAAGAAACATGATTTACATAGAAGATGGGACTCTATTCAACCTGGTAACGTCTTAGAAAATTATACTGAAATTATTTTTGAGATTTTTCAAAAGAGCAAAAACATCATGGTCAAGTGCTCACCAAAAGATAAAACATACAAAATATACCAAAAATGCCCTCTAGCAATATAACGTCAAAATGTCAAGTTAGCAAGTCTTTTAGCTGATCAGAGTACCACTTTGCCAACATTGTTTTAATTTTAAATTCTACCATTTAGTTGCCAACGATGCCAAAAAAACAAAACAAAAATAAAACAGATAAGAATGTATAAAACAAGTATTTAAACTAGATATTTATTTGAGAGCATTTTTATAATAACATTAACACAATCGTACATTTTCTGAACATGTCCTAAGCTGTATTAGAAAAGCTATATATATTTTATGTTATAATGTCTATTGTTTACATTCTTGACTCAAAAAATAGCAATGGGTATTGGAATCGAATAAATATCTCAGTTCAGCATTTTTGTATTATGATAACACTACTCTACAAGGCTTTTTCCATGTGTATTTTTTGAAGTAAAACCTAGAATTATGCTTTGTCACATTTGAGCATATTGTTGATTCATGCCTATGATTGCCTAGTTTAAATAAGACAAAAGGCACACACACTTTTAATTCAAAAATGTGAACACTTACTGTATGTTAAATCACTTATAATAACTGCTCTGAAAAACATACCTTGTTTTATGTTCTGAAGTCACTGAGAATGTCTTAATGACAACCTTCCTGAGAACAGACTTTTCAATTATATAGTGTACAGTATGAAGCATGTTATGGAGCGTGTGCCAGGCTATTTATATGCACGAGCTGGCACTGAGAGGGACAGGAAAGGTTACTGTTGTGCACCTCCGGCCATGGCAGAAACTGTTGAGTTTGATGGGCTCAGATTTACAGCCGTGGACAGGTGGAGCTGGTGCTAAGTCACTGCACAATGAATAAAGACGATTGACACTATATCTGCTAAGACTCCTACTTGATGTGTAAATGTTTATTTACTGCCAGTTGCTTAATTGGTCCTTTTTGAACAGAAACAGTGACCTTCTGCTTTGTACAGCTCACAAGGGACAAAGCAAGTTACTTTTCATTCACACCATTTGACAGGAAATATGTAGCTTTGATTTAGACCTGGAAGTGAAAGGTGTGTTTAAGTGTGTCTGCACAAATGCAGGGTTAGATTTTAAGGTGACGTCTGTGGGATTCATGGAAATGGCTGTAAGTGCACCTGTCTGAGTCACGTCAGTTAAAATGTGTTTTGTGTAGCAGTGCGTATGACTATCTATAAAGAAATCAATGCGTAAGTAACAAATGCACTGTGCTTACCTATGCTAACTGGCCAATGTATAAAATATTCATATTAAGTATGGGTTTTATTTGAGAACAAAATGGTTAAGTGAGTAATATTTAGTATATATATTTAGTATTAATATTTAGTGATAATTAGATGCAGATCACTTAAATAAACTGTTAATGTATGGGGATATGGTCATATAATCGTCAATGACTTTTTAGATTTTGTACTACAGTTGGAAACTAGCATTTCATGTTATAACTGGTACATTGTGTTATTCTTTTTCACTATCCTGATATAAAAGATTACCATATCATACACATATGTCAGTAGACACTAATAAGTTAAAACTAGCTTTATTAATGGCCTAAATATCTCTCCAAGTTATGGAGAGATATTTATAGGGATGTTCGCCGTGACGTCAAAATGGCGATCACGTGACGCGTTGGTTGGCAGAAGTAGTTAAAACGTATTGGCGGCAAGCTGAACAAACACGAAAAAAGGCTGTGTTTGTCTCTTGCTGTGTGACTCGGTGAGCTAACAGGTTTGATAAGAGCAATCCATAGAGCTCCTACCGTGTTCAGAAAAAGCCTACACCAAAAAGAAAGCTTTTAATGTCTTTAATGGGAAAAGCAATAAGAGCTAGCCGGAAGCTAGCTGGTTTTGCCAACCAATTTGACGTCATCTGTCGGCTCGGCGAACATCCCTATACCTTAAACCATGACGCAGATAAAATCAGACATTTGACCCAAAATCGTCCTGAAGTTACTGACATTACTGACACATTAAAAGACGCTTAAATTATGACCACGTCACACAGAAATCTATATTTTTGGATTTGAAATTGCATTATTGATTTCTGCTGACTTTGTTTGAAAGCGCCATGCTGATAGACCAAGCACCACTCAGAATTTGTAAAGTTCATGACTAACAAGCAGCTTATTTATTTAGGTTTTGGGCTAAATGACCATACAAAACGAATCGTACTGTATTATGGGTGTGCATGGGGAGTATTCTTATTGAAATTAGGGCAAGACATTGTTATATCGTTGGTGCTAATATCGCGATAAACATGGTTGATAATGCAAAAAAATGTCCAAACACTCAAATTACTTCAAAAGACAAAAATGTAATATTGACTGCTGAGGCTAAGGAGAAGATGTGAGAAGTGAAAGGACTTAAATGCAACTAAATTCAAATATATACAATTTTTTAAATGACATATTTAGGCAGCCTTAAATATATAATGTTATATATATGTTATTGCAAATATTCTCTTTCATATCATGATAAAATGGTATGCTATATCGTCTTGCCCTATTTGAAATAAGTAGATTTTGTCTTGTCCCCCTGAAAAGTAAACACTGTTAATACACTACGACCTCCTGCTTCATGTCACCCTTCCTTTGAGTCCAGGCTAAACTCAAGTGAGATTACTGTCGTTATTAAAAAGATGAGCCTAATCCGTGCCTTAATTCACTTATTCACTGTCTCTCTCTGTCTGTACAGCGCAGTGAGCAGGATTGGCCCCGGAGCCTTGTGATATATGACGCAGCAGGATGTGAAGACAGCTGGCTTTATGCCTGTCAGTCCTCATATCTCCAGATAAAAGAGAGACTTACAGCTTATAAGGAAGAGTTTATGTGATTATCCCAGATCTCAACTAAAGCTTGTCATTCCTAAAATATACAACAGAAGATTAGAATAAGCTCAGGCATCACTGGTTGTTTTGACAAAGACAAATTAGCTTTATTATTATGACTTCTGAGGTGCGTCACGAATGTAAATATTACCACTGCAGGCTTGTCTCTATTTGGAAAGTCTTATCATAGTGGAATTATGAAACAGTGATAATTTGTTTGAATACATTATTAGATTTGGGCGCAGTAAGTGATGATGAAAAATACTGAAATTGGAAGAAATTATTTTCAGTTATATCTCACACATCACAATTTTCACCTTTCTGACTCACTAAAATCTTTTCGCTTCAACCTGTCAAAGAGTTGTAGTGTCAAAAAAAAAAAAGTCTTAAACTGGATTTGTTCAGGAAAGTGTTGACTATATTCTGCGTTGACCTAAGAGCTTGACTGCAAGGGCATTTCACACTCTGGATCTGGAGAAAAGAAGCTGCTGCTTTTTGCATTTAACTATTCTTCCTTCTTCTTGTCAATAAACTGAGCAAAATTGCCAGCAGTTCAGTTTGTAGCTTTGTAGTTTTTACGTACAGTAGATTAACATAAAACCAATTAGTTAATGTGTGATTTTGTTTGTAGGGCTGATTAATTGCAATCCAAATGAAATAGCATATTTGATCGTAAGATTATGCAAAATCTGACAATCAAATCAAAACTACTCACTAATAGAAATAGCATTACCTGCACACAGATGACACTGTCAGTTATTTGGCCTAACTGGTTAAAGGTGCACTGTGTAATTGGCAAAGGTTTTGAACAAGGGCGCCATCTTTGACGTTTCGTGGCACTGCACCCACCCTACTATCATTAGCTGAAGACGTATTTTAGGTTTAAAAGATTCTTTTGACAAATCGTTACTTTCTGATAAATGTTTTCTGACTTAAGAAGACAAAGGTTTTTGTATGAAAAAGTAAATGCTGGCTATTTTATGTTCTTTTTGACTGAATGATCAGTTTACAAACTCCAAAAGTTACACAAGGAAAGATTATTGAGAGTTTGAGAAAAAGCTTTGTTTTAGCGTGAGAGAAAATTGTAAACAAGCTCTTTACAAGACTCATTTATCATAAACTAAATGCTCAATGACAATTTATTACATTAATAAAACATAAACCTTACCAAGACAAACAGCTAAGCCCTAAGTCACAAAATCTGTGTTTAAATGTGCGATGTACTTTGACAGGCCTGAGAGTCTTACCTTCTAATGAAAATTTAAAAAAAGAAAAAATCGCCAGATGAACGTCCTGTTGATCTCCAGCACAATTCTTCTTTCTCAAATACATGTCAGAGTCCGAGTGCTGCTCTGCTTATTGTCAGTCGGCCTCATGATGGTGCCGTAATTTTTTGATAATTCCTGTGTTGTGGGGGTTCGGAAGGTAGATGGCAGTATTTACTACAGATTATTTATTTTATTTTTTTATTAAACAGTACAACAGTCGTCCATTGTATAAGCGAGAGCTTTTGCGAAATAAATACAAATAATGACAATAATCCTGTGAAGGAGGACTAGCGCGGGAAAATGCGACCAGAGCCACTCACATTTATGAGCCTGTCTGCGCTTTTAGAGGAAACCATCAGAGGAAAACATCATGGCGCATATCCAGGCATATGCCAATGGACGGTAATTTGATATATCGTAATATTGAACCTTGTAATTTACGCAATGCACCTTTAAGCAAATGAAGCTTGGAAACGGATACCCTGCTGTACATTTTTAATCCACCAGATGGAGCCCATACACATACTAACGCAATGTGATACAGTATCGACACACTCAGTGGGATACTACTACTCATCACTAGCACTAGCACTAGTAAACATTTGTTTCCTTTTGCTGTGGGGGTCGCGAGTTGGTTGTATGGCTGTTTTGGGGTCCCAGTTTGAAAAATTTAGGAACTTGATGTTAGCTGATTAAGACATGACATTCCAAACAAATAATCTGTGTTTATGAAAAACTGATTAAGTTAACTTAAGTTACCAAGAAAGGATAAAGAGACATGCATTATATTAGTCTGTGGTGGTATATGCTGGTTTTACACATTTGTTGATTAAAGGCATTTTTCACTTCTCCAGAGTGAATTGTCTACCAAAGTTTGCATGTTTACAGACTGGTGTCACAACTTCATGCTTATCTTTCTGTCTAAGATTTTAAATAAATAAAATCATGTTGGACTCACCATCAGTAAGCAGCTTCAGATCATCTGTGCGAAGTCCATTTTGAAGTTTTAGGCAGGTCATCACCTAAACGAATCACAGAGAGAATTCTAGTTTTATTCTTCTCTTCTGAAGTTTTCTTCTTTAGTTTTTGCAACTTCATAAACACTGTTTTCACCATCCTCTTGCAACTTTCAGTCATTGTCAGAAAATATTACATCATCATATTCTGCAATCTTATACAGTATTTGTCAAAAGTCACTAGATATTTGATAGTTTCACAATAGATTAGTCCTTTGTTTTAGCAGTGTTCGTCTCCAGCTTGACACATTTGCTTACACATGATTATGTCTTGGACTGTTCAGACATTCATTATACAGTATATTGACTCGGCAGTCTTCGTGATCTCTGTTCACGTGTTTTATTAAGTGTTCATTCATGCATTTTCCCCTCCTGTGTAGATTATCTATGCTTAGCCTGGAAACTCACACCTCTCTCACACCCACACCAGGAGCCACACATTCTGCAACACCTTCTGCTTCTAAAAGTGTGTGTGGCACAGGGAGCGGTCCGGAACACAGGTGCCTGCCTATACCCGCAAATTCAGGAAGCTGTCACTACTACTATCATTACAAACCGCAAAGTTCTCTACAGACACAAAGCCATTTTCAAACCACCCAGACGAAACTGCAGAGTTGTCATAGAAATCAACATACTTAATAAACTTTAAAATACATAAAACCTAGAACATGGTCAGAATGTCTTGGACTATTTTCTTAGAACATGAATCACACTCTTGTCTAAAGGATGCACTTTTCATGTATTTTAAATGATAGTTTTTGTCCTTGAGTTAAACATGTTTTTTTCCCTGGATAGACCCACTGATTTTAGTCATATAAAGCAACATAATATTTAAGAATATACAATTTCACCAAGTTTTCATGGTTTTTCCAACTTGAATTTTTTTCATTTTGCTGTGGGGTCGCAAGTTGGTTGTATTTTAGGGGTCCCAGTTTAGAAAGTTTAGAAATGCCTGTGTTAGACATGAAGACATGATATTCCAAACAAATTTGCAATTGAATACTTTGTTAATCTGTGCTGTTGCTGATTAGGTTAATTTAAGTTACCAAAGAAGGATACAGAGACATGCATCATGGAAAACAAGTGTGAGCAAAACCTAAAAGTGACACAGCTGAAGAAGTGAGTATTTAACCTGAAGTTAGACCAGAAAAGTGATACTGGATTTAGATTTTTTGCTAGATACAAGCTTTTTGGGTGATGTTTTCCAGTTCTTAAAACTCTCATGATTAAACTCACTTTTTTCTTTCTGGTCCTATAGAGAGTGTTACCTGTCTCTATATGCGGTAGGAGCCATAACCTGTCAGAACAACCGTATGCTGACATGTAATGAATGTTTCACCGTGATATTATGAGAACAGACCAGGAAGGATTTATATAGACATTTATAATTGGAGGATAATCTTGAGAGAGACAGTTAATGGCCATCGTAATTATAGTGATGCTTTTTCCGTAATGATAGCAATTACGGAAGGCTCAATTCAGCTTTGGGTAATACAATCTGGCCAAAGTTGGTAAAAAGCTCAAGCTGGGCATTGGAAAAAGCAACTTTTTGTAAAATAATACCACAACTACCTGACTAAGCAAAATGGAGAATAATTACGCTGATGATTTTCTTTCATTTCACTGCACCTGCATGTTTAAAGGACACATTTTATGCAGAATTTATTTATGATTTTTTTTACTGTGTTTTAACATTGCTTCTGCTCAAAAAACAGCTGAAGTTCTACTGGAAAAAGCAAGTTTTTGTTGTTTAGATGTTTTTGATGCACTAAATAAATTACAAATATCTTCATCTTTACTTTGAGAAGGCTTGGATGACCACAAAAATTATTTGTCCCTTCTGGTTTCCATGGAAAAGATGTTCCTTTAATTATATATTTGTTCACAAAATAGCATAACACTGGAGGTGGAATATCACCTGGTAATACTCACCCCAAAAAAGTGTAAGCCACGTTTGGGACAGTTTTACAGAAAATTTTTATGTCGGCTAAAGGAACAGCATTTCCATGGAAACAGGCAGGAGGACGCCCAGGGCCATAAAAAGTCAATTTTTTTTTGTTCACAAAGCTGTCTTGGGGTAGCATCCTTTTGCCTCAGTGCAGCACATTCAGCCTCCATCCATCCCTCCTTCACTGAGTTGGTGGATGAACATTAGTCATATTCACAGACACTGCCATGCTAGTCCCATGTATTCAGTGTTAATTTGCTCTGTTTCATGCTAATCACACTTGCGCATGTACACGCAAACATCTGTATTAAGTTGCTAACTTCAACAGCACTTGGTGCTAAACTATATGAATCTATGAATACACTAACCAGATGGAGAAACGCTGTTTGTGCAATACAAAGACAGCATGTCACTTAAAGAAGCATCGCAAGAACACTGATGTTTTGTCACCACAAATCGATGAAGGGCCGGATGCCAAAGACAGAGAGACAGCGCCGTGTGGGCTCAGCTTTTCATCTATTAAACAGGACAGCCCAATGTCTATGTGTCTGTGGGCTGGTCCTGGATCAGTGGAGGAGGAAATCACAGCGGCCAGCCCTGTCACAGATAATGTATTGTATTAACACTGCACAGAGGAGGACCGAGACGAATCGGGCAATATGGGCTCAGGCTGATGGCAGTAATGAAATCATTTGTGGCGTGGATTGAATATCAGATGTGACCTTTTGTCACCCACTTGTTCTAATTCTACTGTGCGTATAATATATAAATGCAATTTTTATTTCTTCTTTTTCCTACTTTAAGCACAGTTATTGAATACCAGTGATTGGAAGGCTGTACTTTGGATTATTTTTACTTTAATACATTTGAGAACAGATTGTACTCAGAAAGTAACATTTGGTTTAAATAGATATATTCAGGATGTTCATCCTTTTTTTTCTTCTGTAGAAACCTCATCTAAATTTGAATGTATAACAAAACATAGTGCTCCTTTAAATGCAATGAAACAGCATATGAATAACTAAAAAGGCACTAAGGCTGGAATAGTTCATTGTACAAATACTTTATATTTTACCATTTCTATATATACAGTATATTAACACCTCTGTTTGCAAATGTCCAACCCAAGAAACATAAGATCACAAAGTGCAAGGCAAAATGAAAGTGTAATCTTAGGTCACTTTGAATATTCAGTCAAGCACATACTATGTAGGATTGCAGCTGTATCCCAGTCACTGTCTCTTCCCTGCTCTGTGTACGTCAGGACCTCTCTAATCATAAACAGACATTCCAGTTGAAATGAAGCAGACTGTAAAGCCCTGCTCTGCCAGTCTCGAGGAATGCATTCACAAAACTACTCTGAAATCTGCTGCCGCTGTCAGAAGAGGCTTGTGTTTTTGCATTTTCAATATGCACAGCTCACTGAATCATGCTTCAAGGTTTTTACTATACAGAGCACATTATGTTGGACTAAAATGAGTTTGAAAATGATCTTGTCAGTACCACAGCTGGGAGGAGAAAATCCTGGGAACGCTGTGACCTAGTTCCATCTTAAGATTGGAACAAATAGTTTACAAGTGAAAAAGTGTGCATTACCTGTAAGCAGTTTACTTTTTGGTTTTAAATCCCTTTCTTTCCTCTGAAAGAATAAAGTTTTGCTTTTGTTGTAGACTCCTCGGTGGCACATCGACATGGAGCCTTGGGCCAGTGAGAGGCGTTCTCTGGAGGATGAAGCCAGAAGGTTCCTTAAGTACATCACAACACCTCAAGTAAGTTTTCTAAAACACTGCAGTGCAGCCCAAATAAAGTGTGATTTTGCCTTGATAAACATAAATATGGAAGTAGTTTTCATACAGCATCTGAAAAGGAAACTAGAGCAGCTGGACTTACTTAAAGTGATGCTAAACACTAAATTCACTTTTTTTTTTGCTACTATACGTTGTATAAATAGCTTTGTCTTCTGCTCCAAAACACTTCTGGCAATGTTAGTGCAAAGTAAGCGATTTTACAACTTTCAGGTAAAAACAGTCAAAAACTATTTGCACTACAGTGGCCATGACTAGTTCATTTATGACATCATAACAGACTACCCCAATTACCACTAAGTAGGAGAGGGACGAGACAAGACACAACATTACTGTATAGGTCAAAACAAGATTTTAAAACATTTTACTTAGTTTGATTAAATTTACAATTCTTATTTAGCGAATTTGCTAAATTACTTTTTTTAGGTTTCTATATAGTTGTCTGTATTCTTTTTATTCTTAGAATTTAAATGATGAAATTGATGTCTCCCTCAGCTGCTACTGCTCTGTTGGGAAACTGGCATAGAGATCGAGCGCTCCATTCACTTAGCACATACAGTACGTGACACGCTAACAGCATTTTGACTTGAGTAAAAAAAAAACGTCTTAGCACATGTAGGCTCTAGAATCTCTGAATTGTAGCAATTATTGCAATAATTTATTAGTTGTGATTAATTGTTACAGAAATTAGTAGTGATTAATTGTTACTACAGTGCAGTAACTGTATCCACAGTCCAGTTTTTAATATGTAAGACAGAACCAACTGTGTGTTTTGGCCAACCAACCAACCTTCACAAAAAAGTTGGTTGGTTGGTTGGTTGGCAAAAACACACAGTAATAACGTCTTTGCCTTGAGAATCAAGGACAGAATTCAAGGCACATACATGCTTGACTATTGTGAACATTAGTAATTAGGAATATAAAATCATGCATATTTATACAAACAGTGCTGGCCAAAAATATACTTGAATAAAAGCATGTTTTTGTCATTGAGATATCTTTGTTGCATTAAACAAATAATACAAATCTGTCTCTTTACGATGAACTGGCTTAAATGACCACAAAATGGACTGGTCCATGCCCTGGAGGAGGCTCGCTCATGTTTGTTTCTCTAGAAAAGAGGTTACTGTAGGTGTATTTTTTCACATTATGCTATAAACCCATTCAGAATGTCTGGAAGTCTGGCTATAATTCTAGAATATATATATATATATATATATATAGTGGCCTTTTCATGTCCATAAAGTTACACAGTGCACCTTTAAGTAGAATCTCAAAATAGTTTTGCAGCTGTAAATGCAATGCAATTTGTAGTTTTTCACACAAAGTAGGTAAATAGGCTCAGTCCCATTCTTCTTCAATTTGCAACTTCAAGTGACTAAAAACTTTCTTTGTTAGACAGGGCAGCCTTTAAACTTGTGAAGAATTAGCTCAGGGTTGCGTGTTGTCTCTCACAAAGGGGGACAGGCGGAGAATGATTATAGTGCAGTGTCTATCAGGGGCAATGACAGGCGCAGGAGGAGGAGGAGGCATAGGCTTAATGCTGACTGACGCAGGGCCCAGTGGAGCTGTTCAAGGAGAAGGCCCACGACACTCCTGCTCAATCAATGTTTTACACAAAGTCTGCCCACACACACATATACGTATATAGAAGCTGGTAAGATGGATGAGCTCTGAAAGACTGTAGAAAAAGGCTTCAAAGGTAGTCATCTGGGCACTGTGTTAGAAATCAACGTTTAGAATTTCATCCAAAAGTCATTTTCAGTCGAATGAAATGGTTCGGGCAGCTAGCGTTTATGCTCTCCTGAACTCAAATTGATCCTGCCCCTAAGTTTAAAACGACCTGATTTCTAAAGTGTCTAGTATTCCTTTGAAAGCCTCTCTACCACCATGGACTACTTCTGCAAAAATGAGAGATTACTTCACAACTTGTTTCTTTATAGACCCGTCATGTAACTTTGTGAAAAAAGTAAAAGCATGTTTTGTAATGTCTTAAAAGCTGCTCATTTAACTATATTGTTTCCACAATGTTCTAGTTGAATTGTGGAGTTAAATTTTCACCTCCAGAAAATTACACAATGTCACTGTAATCTAGTTGTCAAGTTAGTTGAAGTTTAAGGATCAAACAAATAGGTCTACTGTCGACTAAAGAAATTATTTGTCTTACCAAGTTAAATAAAAGGGCGCTTCCTTTTCAAAACTAAGTGTCACAGTGATTTGACTAAATATTTGTTCAAAACAGCAGTCACGAGGTTAAAGGTTATCATTTTAAAATTTCTATAGTAAGTAGGACCGTAATTCACAACCGGATGTGGGCCGCATGAAAGCTGAAAGTGTCGACCAGACAAATTTTGCCATCTGGGTATTTGTAAACTAAAAAAAAAAAAGTAAATAAACATGATTGTGCAAGATGCTTTCAAATTCCCTATTGTCGCAAGATAGTTTTTCTAACACTACTTTTGGTTGACAAAGACACAAGTAAAAATATAAAAAAAATCTGGAGAAAAAAAAAAATGAAAATGATAATAAAATATGTGCTTGGAAGAGGTAGATGTCAAAAGGGTTAACTGGCAACATGGATTTGGATTACCATTCTAAATATGTCAAGCCAAGCATAATAAAGTGACAAATATTGAATTATACAATAGAATCAACCAATGATAATACTGAAGTACCAATAACTGAAACAATAAATGCTTCAAGTTACAGCATTCAAATGTTTTGAGAAAGAGAATAAAAAGTTAAAGAGATTAAAATCAGATACATCAAATTGAATAACATGACGTGGAACAACCTTGCCCTCGAGTTGGCAGTCTGATCTCTCTATGTTAAGTCAGAAAATGCGTGTGATTATAAAGTAACTATGACGACAGTTTCACTCACTGAAAGCTGTCAAAGCAATCTTTAAACGTGTAAAAGACGGAGGTTTTTATATGAAGCTACATGCAGCTTACCAGCTTTAGATGTCACAACAGTGTAAAGCATTTTCCATTCAATATAAGCTGCTAATGTTTTTGTTCGTGTAGGTTTCTTGTCTCTCGGCGGGAGCTGATGGAGCGACGCTAACAGACGCTAAAGGAGCCTGGGCTGTGTGCTTGGACCCACAGTACAGCCTGATCCATCGCATCAAGAGGAAACACTGCAGGGTCTACTCTTTTGGGTAGGTACTCACAAATAACTGAAATCAAACTAGTGCTATAAAATATGTTGTCTGGTGTTTTTAATGGTCTATATCAGCGGTCCCTAACCTTTTTTCTTGTAAAGACCGATACAGTCACACATTTCTTTTCCAGGGACTGGCCAAGGGTAGATAGCACTAATGACAACTTTGTTAAACACAACTGTTACTGTAGATATATTTAGCTGTCTTGTTTCTTGAATTTGGGTTAAGTGACTCTATATTTTCATAGTAAAGCACAAGGAAGTAGTGATTGATGAAAATGTTAATGTTAAATACATTTTAAAAGACCCTCTGAGGCCCGGTATCTCCCCTCAAGTGAAAAATTGCGCTTCTACACCCAAGTACATGTTCACCATCTCAAACTTGCCTGACCAAAGCATCTTTATAACCAAAAGTAATTTAGGTGATATAAAACTGAATCGACTTGTCTTTCAAAGCAAGTTGACATGATGTTACTGAGCTGTTCATGACACGTACGGAAAGATAACAACCAAAATCAAACTTAAAGAAAACCTAAAGTGTTTTCTATGTTTTTAGTAATAAACTATGACATATGCACAAGATTAGTATGTTCATTGTAAAACAGAACATTGATTTAAAACAGTTTGGAAGTATAAACAGACTTCCTGTTCAAAACTTCAGAACTGATAAGCTGCTCAACTCTTCATGGTAAAGTATCAAGTAGCAGATTTTAAATATTATTTTTTGTTGAAAAATGACCAGCTTGAGATGGAGGGTAGGTGAAAACAGATATAATCTGAGTAATCGAGCATTAAATGCAGAACAATACAAGATACTCAAACATACTTTATCAATCCAAATCCAACATTAAAGCTAGAATACCTGACTTTCACAATGCAAAGAAGGTAGGAAGAAGGTATTTAGCTGTGTCCACTTTTTTTTGCCAGCTCACACTTCTCCACACAGTAAATATCCTCGAGTGTTCATTTTAGGTTGCAGTCATGTTTAAGATCATATTTTTAACTAAAGAAACTACAGAGGACCCCTTATATAGACCATTTATAAAGACCTCTCAAGCACAACCTATCAGAGCACTGCTTTTGGATAATTATGAAATTTCCATTTGGTAATTATTTTAATTAGTTTATAGTGATCAGATTTTGTCATAAAGTGTTGCACTTATACTTTTGGTGGAAAGGGTAAACTTTACTATTACAACAAAAATTATGAAAACATTTGGAACAGTGGATTTTACAAAATACAGTATGTCTCTATTAGCTACATGTCTGATTAGAACAAACTAAAAACTGCTAAAATATTCTGAATTTAACATTATCAAGACTTTAATGAATCATCAGTTTGTGCCTGTGTTATTTTTCAGCATTGCAAGCATTTGCAAATGTGCTAATCTTATAATTCATGACATCTGTTCCGTGTGATATTTCTGATCACAATGGTAGTTTCACCTCATTATCAGCTTGTTGATAAAAATGCAGCTGTGTTTTGAATAAAAACTTGTTAGCTTTGATACATATAATTGTTCAACTTTCACTTTAAGCCTGTATCTCATTTACTCAGCCCACCTGCGAGACATTTGAGCTGGACTGAGTAGCTTAATCAAAATCCGATGAAAGATAGCACAGGTGCAGTGGTGTGGAGGATTAGCAGGAGCGGATACTGTTGCCACGGTAATGAACAGGGGTCACAGGTCAAGTAGAAACACTGAAGGATACCATAGTAGAAACTGGTTGTATGCAGAATGAGTCATGCAGACTAACTACATGTGCTTCAAACGGCTTTTTATGGAAATATATGCAAATGTGTTGACCTACAAAAGCTTAAAAATATAAAGTCTTACAAAAGCGAAGCTGTGTTCTAACAATTATTAATTTATGTCTGGCAGCTCTCCAAACTTCTTTTTGAGAGCACAATGAGGCAAAATGTTAAAGCGCTGATTTCATGGTCATGAATTTAGAGCAAGATAATATGTATTGGCATTCTAGAGGGAACATGTCTCACTAAAGGAGATTTGGAATGCTTCTACTCTGCACTAATACAATGCTTACACATGAGGGTATGTGCACAGAACGTCAGTTGGCTTGTTTAAAAATAGCTGGTACTTCTGTAATCATGAGTATTTCCTGTTCAACTAAGTGTTAAAAAAGAGACATGTTTGTGTCTGAAACACTAAATATTTATAAGTACATATCAGAGTTGTTTTGAATAAACAAGCCAACTGGAAATCTGTGCACTGACCCTTCTTCATCATTTTCTGTTACTTGGTCAAATCTGAGTCCTTTATTCTGAATATTTTCATTATATTTATAGTGAAAACAAATATTTTTAGTTCATTGTTTGTAATGTTTTTATTTATTGGATTAGAGAAGTTTTACCAAAAATTAGAGAAAGAAAAATCACTACACTGACTATTTACATGATGTTTGAAGGTGTTTTTCATCTGATTTTAGAAAATGTATTTTGAATATCAACAACTGAAAGAGTACAGTTACTCAAAACTGTTCCAAATACAGTATGTTTTGTTTTTTTGTTTTTTTCCTTTTATTTATTTGCATTGTTGCACAGACATGGTACAAAAGTATTTCATTGATGCAGTTCATGTGACAAAATTAAGAGCAATTTCTAAGTCAACCTTTTTTATTCAAGCAATAATTTAGTTCCCATTAGAGTAATAACTTTTAATTACAGAGAAAAACAACCAACTTGGAATGGCTTGAATTAATTTGGCAAATATATATAATCAAACTCACCAAATTTGTTTAATGCATTTGAATAAAAACATTGTAGTGACACATCATGAAGAGTTTGGCCAAATTGAATCAGAATTTTAAGAAATGCATCATAAAAAAAAGAATTTGATTTTTTTAAATGTACATACAAAAGATTATTACATCACACCTGCAGAAAAACATGGTAATTCTTCTTCCTTTTAAGCAATGTCAGAAATTACAAGGGGTAAATGGTTGTATTGTACTGCCTAGTGTCTACTTTTAAGAACTGACTGTTATTGGATGCTTTAGAGTATTGTGCTTAGCCCCAGGTTGAAAGCAAAGCCTTTTATTAGAAGTGCTCTTTTCCACTAGAAAGAAGCATTCACTCTCGACCTCATTGTAACAAGAGCAAAGCGCTGTTATTGTAATAGACTGTGGAAGGTCATGTCATTTTTTTCTCAGACATTACAAAAGAAATACTTGAACGTGGGATGCAGTACCAGTGAAAGGGCAAGTAGACCTTCACCAAAACATCAAATGGGGTTGAAAGGTCAGGGGTAAATGCTCTGTGTTTTTGCTGACCTCTTGTGGTTTGAGTAAGAAGTTGTTGGTTCTATTCCACTGTGCATGTTTCATCTCCAACAGGATAATAATCTCATTTTTAAAAGCATTAGTCTATCAGCTCTTTACATAAACATGTTCTCTTTCAATGTCATCAGACCTGAACTGTTTACGTGAAGCTTGATGTTGCGTTCATGTGTTTCTCGAAAACTCAGGACAATCACCAAACTAAAACATATTTTTATGATTGGCTAAAGTTACTACATTTAATTTGGGATTTTGCTTTTAATGTTTGCTGTCAGTATCTCAAGAAATTGCACCAGTAAGATGCTCTCCAATATAACTAACTAAAGTAAATAGAATGAGATCTTTTCCAAAATAAGTGTTCAACATTAGCTTTTGGACAGGCTAACAACAGATCTCAGAGTTTTTACTTTCCCCAATGCAAGTATCCCATGACTCAGTCCGCATATCTTTCCCAAATCCGTCGACCTAAACCAATTAATTTACTTGTAACCTTTACAGTAATCCTCATCCAAACCTTATTCAAATGTTTAAAGTAATTTTTTTAAATTACAAACCTGTGCTAGCTTAAACAACAATGCAAAGTAATGGTAGTGTGAGGAATAAAATCAAACCTAAAAGTGTTTTATTATTTTTTATGAAGAGTCACATCAAATTCAAAGATAAAAAGCACATACATGCTAACAAGGTAGAACCAACAAATACTCATCTCAGACTGCAGCACTGTGTACACTAAAAACTCACATTTATCAACACAAAGATTTAGGTTACTTTAACTTGCTGACCTCATGACACTATGTACTAACTAGCTGCGAACAGGATTATCCTATACAGCAAGAATGTGTGCAAAAAAGACTTTGTTTTGCCTGCATATTTACCGATACTGTAACTCCAGAGGGGCACCTTAAGCCTTGCCCTATTCGTTTTTCACTGCTTTTCTTTTCAATCCTGGTTGCCATGGCGCTGTCAATTGAGCTCTCTCCATAAAAGAGCTATACCTTCATAACCCCCATGTTTGAGATATGATTTTCTTGCATACGTTCTTTCAAGCAGCCGTTTACTCTTCCTGCCTCAGCACTTAGCAGTCTCTCAGGGGAAACATATTACGGCTGCCACATAGCAGATTTTATTTTACAACTTTTAACTGTGAAAAAGGAAGAAGAAGAAGAAGCTATACTGAGAAAATGTTATAAAATTTTTAAGCAATAATGATTCATATTTGGAGGCATGTCAATCATATACGCGTTCTGCACTGTCTACGTTAGTAACATGTCGGAAATCATTTGCGGAAAATGCGCAGAGAAAAACGCGGTCCTGAGAGTACAATACAGCTTTAATAAGACACAGAGGAATACAGAGACAGCAATAAAGATATGAAATGAGATGAGAGGAAGCATTACATTTGAAATTAATAGGCTCAGGGACTGTGGTGAGGAAAACTGTGCAGCCTGATTTGACTTTACAGTGCCACTGAATTCGTTTCCATATGGATAATAATTAGTCTCACGTTCATCACTTTGACACAGGTTGTATGGATTTAGAATTTGTTCACTGTACTTAGACTATACAGTATATACAAAAATGTTGCTGTGTCAACATGTCCGTATTTACAACAGTTTTACAAATTTCCATAACATAATTCTCTAATATTAAATTATGGTTGACTGGCCACATTTGAGTGTTCGGGAAAGTTTACAGTAGATGTTTCTATGTTATTTATTATTTACAATTATTCACTATTGTTGTTGTGCAGCTTTCGGTGTCGGTGAGCTTGAACTGATTGCAGAAATCAAGTGTTCTGTTATACTGCTCCCACAGCTTGGAAGACTTTTCTGAACTCATTTTTTTAGAGGGGAAAAAAAAGCAAGAATCACATTATCATTGTCTGTAAATCTAATGTAATGTAAATGTGTCCACGTTGGATCACAAATAAACAATTGAAATCTTATTATCCTTATTTTTTATATATACTGTATATATTAAAAAATACATAAAAAAAGGAACAAAGACAAGGGTTAAATGTTATTTTGGATAGCACTTATACAAGGCTTTGTGCAAAAAAGCTGACAGGTTTAAAAAAAAAAAAAAAGACTTTTACTAACTACTTTTGAGTCAAATCTGTTTCATCAAAGAGTATTTTTTTACAACTTCTGTAAAAAAAATGTTAGTACTGTATGTATAAGACTTATTTACCTGTCTTGCAGTCTAGGTGCAGACGATCGGTCCCTGGAGCTTTCCCTGGTCAGATCAAGGTGTGATGTTCACTGTTTCGACCCCAGTTTGAAACAACCTCATCTGCAAAAAGCCCAAATGTGGTTCCACCGCCTATCAGTGGACTGGAGGGATCCCAACCCTGCTTTAGTGGCCCAGCAGCAGCACGCCAACACCAAGAAGCTGGCCACGATCCTCAATGACTTTGGCCATAGACAGGTAAGGTTACATGCAACATATCAAGCACAAACAGTGGTGTATCAGCACAGTCCTTGCCCTCAGGCTGCTGTTATAGTCTGCTGTTTTTTGTTACAAAATTATTGAAAGTCAGCAATGTGCAATCAGTTTTGTGTATATATAACATTACTAATAAATAAGACATCATTTCAATATTTTCTTCCGTCCAACAAGCCACATAAAATAAAAAAAGAAATCCGGTTATTGCCAGATATTACTTTTTTCAGATACTCTCCAAGGACAGTAGTAAACAAATGAAATGAATGTCACCCACACATATGTAAACATGTGACAAAGGAAATACTTCTGCATTCTGAGAACAGAGAATGGCTTATTTGGACGCGTGATGAATAGGAAATCAAGGTCAGAAATGATTACACACAATGGTAATCAAATGCAACAAGACACCATTCTGTTCCATATATGGTTTTGGTAAAGGTATTATGAAGGGAACCTGGGCTGCAATGTTTGTATAAAGTCATTCTGTTGCAATGGAATCAAATCAGTGTAAGTAAAGAATAGGGCACAATTTATGTTCATGAATGCCTCTAAATTATTGTATGCTTTGGATATCGTATTTACAATCTATATCAGTTATTATTTTATTAATACATACCAATTTACTTGACAGCATCACATATAATGCCATGTTGAAGAGTCATTTGTTTTATTATATGATTATAATAATCAGTTGATTATAATCAGTTAATTTTGTTTTCCTTCTCAAGAATTTAAAATTCAAAACTGTGTGAGAAAAATCAGACCTCTGAATGCTGTCTTCATGTAACTAAGAAAGAGACATGGGAGTCACTATATGACTCTTAAGGATGATAGCTGACAAGTGACAAGCTTACTTAAATTGTCTGTCTGAAAGACCTGTTACTGGCCAAAAATCCAGGTGAAAAGATATGAGCGGATCCAGCTTTTCAGTTCCAATACCAATTTCGATACTTTGTCTTTAAGTATCTGCTGATAGCCGACATCGACCGATACTAATATAAAGACTAAAACTGCTATTCTCTCTTATCAAAACCTAAGACATTTTGTCATATAGTGTTATGTAACTAACCTAACAATATATGACTATATGTAATTGTTATTTATAGTGCAATCTAGCAAAATTTCCTGGATCTGCACCGTTTCCCGATCCCAGTATCGGATTAGTGCATCTCGAGTGAAAACCAGCAATGTGCCAAAAAGTTTGTTAAACTGAGGTATGAGTAAGAAAGACTTTCTTATTTCATTGTTTGAAAATTAGGTAAACCAGCTTTAAGTAATAAACCAAAACCGTGAATGCTAGGTCCCCATTCTGCAAAATCGATGTTTAAAATTCCGAATCCAACTGGGAAATGGAGATTGTAGCACTTGAAACAGTATAATACGTCGTGGGAGGATGTGTAATGTTATGGTAGATAACAGAACCGACCTGTTTAAATGCCACATCTTTGTAATGAGCTTTTAATGCGAGTACACAGTGTGCCGGAGGAGCAGGCCACGTCAGCAGCAGCAGCAGACACAGGTTTCAGTCCAAGCTCCAAGAAGGAAAGTGAATCACCGCTAAAGGTTGAAATATGCATTCGACAAACATTTCTTAATAATAGTTGTGCTTATGTTGTAGGTTATAGAGCCGATGATGTCATGAGAAGATAGATGTAGCGATCTGTATTACCAACGTGATCGTCCATAATCATTATGATTCACAAATGCTTATAAATGCACAAGTTAAAACTACTTGGAAAGAATAAGCAAAATCAACAGAAAATGCAAATTCATGTTTGGATTTACAAGTATCTCTAGTTACATTTGGAATAAACTGAGTAAAAGAGGCAAGGAGTTGGGCAGAGAAAGAGACACAAAGCCAAAACAAACTACAAACAAAAATATTATTTACAAGAAGTTGGCAAAAATGAAAATCTTGGACATTTTTTGGGCAAATTTAACAAACAAGCAGATGGGAAAAAAGTATTTCTCAGTACATTCCTCTACAAAAAGATGAATGGATTGCTCTTTTGTATATTTTTTTATACCAATGACCGATTTTTTATTTTTTTTGATGATGAATTGATGTCGATATTTGATTCCATTCTGGGATCTGTGCATCACAGTCACTAGTAATTTGTTTATTTATTTTTGTAATTCTTTATAGAAAAACGATCTTTCCTTAAAATTTTTCAATATAAACTAAAACCTCAACATTAACGTTTTAAAAATAAAACTAATAAAAAAATACTAAATGTATTTAATTTAAACTAGAAGATTGTTCTTTATGTTAAAGCAATAGAGTCAACTCTGTGTTCATCATTTTTTCCAAGATCTCCCATTAATTAGATACATGTTTTCATTCCTAATTCCAATAGTTTGTAATAAGGTCAGTGTCTTACAAAAAAAAAATTCTCAGAAGCTGCCACTATCCCTCAACTCACATCATACATTAGCTAATCAGACAGACAGTGGCTTATTAGAGTGAACTACATACCGTCATGACTCATTCCATGTTCCAGGTGGATGTGTTGAAGGCTGACATGGAGAGCGCCGAGTGGAAGATCTTAGAGAACCTGATTCTGGAGGGAGTGCTGGCCTCGGTGGGACAGCTGCTTCTGGAGGTCCACCTGCACTGGGCTGGGTTTGAAGTCCCGGGAGACGAGCCTGCCGTGGTCCGATATTGGTTCAGCCTGCTCAGAGAACTAGAACGTGCAAACTTTCGTCTCTTCCACGTGCACAGTGATCCCAGCAAACCTCAAGTTTTTTTGCACAAGAATGTCTTTAATGCAAGCAGTGCCTACACGTTAAGTTGGGTGAACACACAGTGGCTCTGAATTGGTTTGCACTGCTATAAAAAGGCATTTTCTTTCCTTGACCTTTTCTCGCAATGGTAAAAACTGTTGTATTTGTCTGTTGGCCTCGCTGTAACCCCAGTCTTGTCAAGGCCCAGTGGACTAATTGCCTTAGCAGATAGTTCAGGACTGTAGTGCGGAGGTGTTTGGCTGCAGGTCAGCTCAAGTCACAGCTGCCAAACGTTTTTCACTGGGAGAAACAAAAAATATGGAGCAGAGTGGAATACGTGGAAATGAATTCTAGAAAACAATGCATTTGAATTTTGATGAGCTTCAACACATCAAACTAAGTCTTATTTACATTAGAATAACAGAATTCTTCAAATTTACAGTCAAATGAATAGATTTTGTAATGAAGCAGAGTCTTAGGGCCCAGACAAAATGAACTAAGTGCCACAATTTGGACATGCCTGCTCAATGATCTCTTCTACTTCTTCACAGACATATTACTGGCAGCTGGAATGCAGTTTATGTGTCTGTGCAACAAACAAGACTGGAACAATTGGATTTTTTTATATTAGTCAATCAGGTCATAAGTTTGATGGAGAACATTTCACTTTTTTTCATTGTTTTCACCAATCGGAAAGGTTTGCAACAGCACTGGCCCAGGAACATTGGAGGAAGCCGCAACTGGGCATAGACGTGCATCATTTTAAACAGTTGCTGGATTTTTTTTCCCTAGAAGATCCTCCTTACCACTTCTAATGTATGTACTATTCTTTACAGATTATGGATCCATATAAAACATACATTTCCAAGATACCACTTTTGCATTTTAAAAATGGTGGTCCATGAGTGAGAAGTGATCGAAGAATTGTTTTTCTGTCATTTCTGTAAAAGTTATAATTAAAACCACTAAGTAAAACTTTGTAAAAGCAATTATGATTTTTTTGTGTCCTTGAATTAATTTCACTATGGACTGGACAGCATATGTATGGATGAAAAATTAAAATGTACAGATTGTTTATTTCCCCAAATGGCAACAACTAAATTTTGTATTTTCAAGGTTTACAGACATATACTCACGAGTCACGACATAACAATTTTAAAACAAAAAATATTGAAGTGAAAAATAACGCTCATTACAAACTCGCCATATTAAAAATAAGACTGGATACCAGCCCTGCGGCTTTAATCGGATTATTCAAACACATCATTTCAGTCCTGCTTCAGTTCAAAACACTTTGATGGTTTAGTCCCAGAGTTTGATCTGCCCGTCCCAGCCACAGGTGATGACTTTGGAGGTCTCGTGGGGGTGCCACAGGGCACTGATGCATACTTTGTCATGGGCTTTGATCCGGTGGTAGAGTTTTGTGGTTTTCCAATCCCAAATGTTGAGCTTTCCATCTGCGTCTCCGGACACCACATAGCTGCAGATGAAAGTAAAAAGTTTAGCAAGGGGAAAAAGACGACAACTGCCTTCGCCTGCCAAAAGTATTTTTTCAGTCAGTTCTTAGCGATTTCATGTTGCTATGGTTACAGAAGCACCTGCTTGAAGATGTGGAGAGGTGAGATTGGCCCTAATTGGTGTTTTTACATGAATGAAAGCTGCTTCAGTATAGAGCTCTATGTTACTCAATGCCACTTCTATGAAAAATTGCTTTAACCATAGAGCAGGTCGTTTTAACTGGTTTCAAAAATATTGACTATGTTTACATTGTATGCAAAGTATATCTACTGATTACACTAAGTTAACTGTTAAAAAGATTAAAGGGGACCTATTGTGCTTTTTCTGTGTATTAAGTAACAAAATATGTAGCTACGCATTTTTCAAAGGGTTAATTGTAACACACAAAGCTGAATTGCTTGAAAATAGAAACATGTATTGATAAAAACTGGAGAACTGATAAGAACCGCCCCTTTAATGCAAAACTTAACTTTATTAAACAGTAAATTTTGAAATACACATTTTTGAGTGAAGAAATGTGGCTAAATGACCATTTTGAACCCATATGTTGGGGATAGGTGGTAGGTGAAAACAGAGATTTTCTGAGCACTCAAACATCAGCTGCAGAACAATACAAAATTACTAATGCATGAGTAAATTTAAATACAACTTTGGGTAAACTAATGTTGAGAGAACACTATTTACATAATAGGTCCCCTTGAATATAACTGAATGAAAGTTGTAACTCACATGTGATTTAAATACCAACAACACTTCTGGTGAACACTGAATAATTGCCTTTTCTTTGTGATTTAAATTCAATTCCCCTTTTGCACTTGTTTCCAATGTGCAAAGGGAGACAGCGAGGACCCTTATACACACCTCATATCTGGAGAGAAGTCCACTTGGCAGGCATAACCCGCCACCATGTGCCCTTTGAAGACCTTCTTCTTGTTCAGCCTGAAGCGGTTTTGTGCGCCGAAGATAAGAATCTGGTTGTCCATAGACTGACATGCCAGCCACTTACCTAAGAAGAGAAATGATAATGTAACTCCACTCTACCTTCTTATAATAAAAGGGCAGTAGCTATCCAAAGTGGAAGCAAGCATTTCAGAGTATTACCATGGTGAGGATGCTGTTAAAACAAGTTAAAGGTACTTATTAAATCAGCTACAGACAACTGTAGTTTTCTGCTTTGATCGTGTGTTCCACCTGCCACTGAAATATTTGCTCTGCTATTAACATGCAGCCAACCTGGCACAGAAACAGCTTCAGTGTAGTGGGCCATCATCACTCCAGCCAAGTATTTAACAAGAGATTTGAGAGATAATTAACACAAGCGCCTCAAGGACACACTGCCCCGTAAAAACGGTACAAACTTGTCTTTTTATTCTAATCAATGAATTGGACAGATGAGCCAATTAAAGTGAATTTTAATCAAATGTTGTTCACTTTAAGTGTCCTTAATAAAAAGCCTCAACCCCAAAGTATCAGCGCCACAATAAAGGAAGTCCTCGGTGTCAAACTATTACACGACTCACTGCTCCTCTTGAAAGGAGACATAATGATGGGAATTGTTAATTTTACAACCAGGTTTAGTCAAATGTGTGGCTGCAGTATTATTAGAAAAAAAAATCCCTTATGATGGAGAACATGTGTGTCAAAACACAACAAAAAGCATATCAAGGTAAGACAGACCAAAAGACAGTGTAAGAGAGAACAGAAGACAATGCAGAAAACAGATGCTGGGGATGTAGTGCCAGGAGGGACTGCAAGCCTTTTCACTCAGAATAAAATCAAACGGAAAATACATTTTAAATAGACAATGCAAAGAGAAATAAGACAAGACACACAAATCAAGCAGTTTTACAAATACTGTTGCAAATATAGCCCAATCTCAGATTGCACAAGACAAAATGCATCCTTCTCTGTTGTATGGGTTTTACATAGGCTACCAACCTACTATCATTTTAACCAATAAGACAATTACACATGAGCATTAGACATAGATCAGTTGGGAGCTTAATGTAAGCCCAGAAACACAACACAGATGATGTATTCAAGTTTGGGACTGACACAATAAACTGGCTAACCGTTTTGATTCAAATAATAACTTTACTCATGCAAGTGCAATCATGGTTATTTAGATCCAATGATCATAAAATAACATGCTTGAGAAAAATAATTAGAACTTTTTAAATCCATTCTAAAGCAACATGTTACTTCATTTACTTTACCTCTATAGGCCTTATATAGAGGTGATTTGACTTATGCATGAACAAAACCATTATTTCCCCCACACAATAGAGTTTCCCTTGCAGCTAGCTTCATGTTTCTATTGTAAGATATATTATTGACAGGCCAACATTGATTTCTTGTTCGAAAAAGAGCAGAGCAAAGCATAATTAAATAAAGTGGATAGCCTAAACAAATATTTATTTATCTTTGCTTAAGGCGGCTCTCGCTTCCTCTGACATGTCATTAATGCAAAGTGCTGTCTGCTGTGAGCGCCGCAGTAAGTCGCACATTAAGACACATTTGACTTGTTTTAATAGAGAACACTGAGGTGAAGTGACAGCTGCAGTGCACAAAGCGCCAACCCAAATGATTACAAATGTATTATAGGCTCACTGCTGTGTCACACACGCTTGTCAGCCTCCTCATCACCACAATTCACTTAAGTTACAGCTTTTGCGACATTTGAAGGGAGCGACAGTGTGTGGTATAGTATCTAATTTCCCCTGAGGATGCCACTGCCCCGTTGTGATTGGACGACTCACCATTGGGAGAGAGTGTAACAGCTGGCATCGAGTGCATACTGGGCTCAGCGATGTATTTGAAGTCCACTGGGATGTCCCTGGGAAAAAAGAAATACAACTGTGTAAAGGATTTAAAAAAATAGAAAAGAGCAAGAAAGACATACAATCAGACAGGCATAAAATAAGTCAACTTGCAATGGTGTAGTTATTATTTCTGTTAAATGTTATGCTCAGTAATTGATTTTTTTCTATGTTGAGCTTGCCTGGGATATGCAATGAGAACACTGGCTTTAATTATTCAAGAATCTTTAAGTAAACGCATTATTTCAGTTTTGGATATTATGTTTCATAGAGAGAATGGTCCCCTGGTCCAATAGTTCAGTATTATTTTCACAATATATATTTTTTATTTGAGCAACACGATACAAAAATGAATACATATTTAAAAAGAAAGACAATATAGTGGTAAAGGAGTAGGAATAAGAGCTATGAGGATCTGTACGATAATGGACAAGCACAAGCCTCTATCAAGGATAACCAGTGACTGATTTAACTACTCTGAATACCCAAGCATCAGGGGTGCACGGTAGCAGAGTGGTTAGAGCTCTGGTTTCCCAATAAGGAGGTCGTGGGTTTGACTCCCGGGTCGGACCATATCAACATCTCACGATCTCTCTGGGTGGAGTTTGCATGTTCTCCCCGTGTCACTGTGGGTTTTCTCCGGGTACTCCGGTTTCCTCCCACCTCCAAAAACATGCATGTTTAGGTTAATTGGGCATCACTGTAAATTTCCCTCAGTGAATGAATGAGAGAGTGAATGGTTGTCTGTCTAACCCTGCGGCAAGTTGGCCACTGTCCAGGGTGTTCCCCGCCTAAGGCCCACAGTCACTGGGATAGGCTCCAGTCACCCGCGACCCCTAACGGGACTAAGCGGTAGAAAATGAATGAATGAAAATGAATGAATGAATACCCAAGCATGATATAAAAAACTAAATTATTTTCTTTTCCATTATTTTGGCATAGGAACACCCTGAACAGTAGTTTGCGCTTACCAGTCAAACGAACTACAACTGTGTGTGGCTTTCCAACTGTGATGCCTAACAGTTGGAGTTAACTTGTAAAACTAAAACAGGCTTGGAGGAAGTAAAAGAGACTTAATAAAAATGCAAACCCTTAGAAACAGATACAGGGGAGCCTAGGGAATGTAAAAGATTTAGGAAAAGAGTGGGTATGGGGGAGAGCGAAAAAGTGGCCAAAATAAACAGTAACAGCGTAACAACAGAGGTATGTGTCGTCTTCTGAGCGCCACAAATAACAGTGGTAAATGTTTTCCAGCAGTAGAAATTTTCTGAGATTGATATGAAAGAAAAACATATGGTGCGCATCAACAAAACAGAAGAGGGCATGAATAATAAATGCTCTACTGTTTCTTTCATTGTTTATGTGAACTTGAGAAAGTAAAATTACATGGATTTGCAGAAAATGTATGTGTTTTTGCACATTTCTAAGGTTGTTATTCAATTTGCTGTTGTCTGAGGCCTGTACTACGAACGTCGCTGAACTTATTCTGGATAAGTTTCTCTAACCCGGGTTGACTAACCCAGATATGAGGCCCTCTCGATAAGCTGTCCTACGAAACGAGTTCACAACTGGATCTGTTAACCCTGGATTTTCTCAATGAAGCCGTGCGCGTTCACGGAGCAGAGGCGGGGTTAACGCAAACTGACCAATCAGAACAACCGAGTAGCGGACTTCAAACGTGAGGAAACGTCAATCATGAAGGGAAATATACGAGTGTTAAAATCTAAGCAAAGGAAACGCGCTGGGCTTCAAATGAAGTCTGCGCTTAATCAACCAATCACAGACAAAGAAGTTACGCAACAAAGTTCATTTAAATGTCATGCATCGATATAACAGACTAAAACACAAATGTGCAGACATGACGAGACATAATAGATCGACCGTTTAGTCTGAATGAGCTGTGTCCTTTATCTGAGTCAAAGTGATGCGTAAAAATCCACAGCCAAATGTGCACAAAGTGCAGTCATTCATTATTTCTTGACAATGAAAGAATGTATTAATCATCACACAGATTAAACGGGATTCTTCAGTCACTAAGATCTCCATCCACGTGTCGTGCGCATCGCATTGATATAAAAGAAAACGCCATAACTTTCACATTTCCTCATTTCTCCGCTGCCCTCTCTCATCTCTCTCTCCCCCCCTCTTTACAAACGGCTTAATTCTCGTCTCTGATTAGCCAGCGCCTCGTCTTTTTAACTTATTCAGGAACTTATCCTGGTCCGGAGCAGGTTATGAGTTTGCCGCATGTTGCCATAGAGATCTACCCCGATAGGACGCGATCCAGTTTCGTAGGACCGCCAGACCAGGTTTAACCCAGAACTTACCTCGCTAAACCCCAAATCTAGCTTCGTAGTACAGGGCTCAGGTGGAACTGTGTTTAGATAAGGATATGTAGACTATGAGTTGCTGCATCATGTCTTTGCACAATTCGCTGTGTCCATCAGCTGCTGCTCTTTCCTTTTCTCACAAAAAGAAATTGTTCATATTGAATAAAAACAACAACTATTTTTCTTTCAGCAAACTGGCCTTAGTCTGCTCCCACGCTGCACTCAAGTGAGCCATGTCAAACCCACTTCAAATGACAGGGGGGTTCTGACGGCTGACACTGACAACGCTGACTGAGTTATGATGCAACAAACAGCAGAATACACTGAGCCCATGATTGGAAACTTACTGTTGGGCTTTAATTTAAAATTTTAATTGTGTTTTCTATTTGAAATTAAACTTGTTTTATCAAGTATATTTAATTAATTCAAACAATTGGCAGCACATTGCTGGCTCCAGGGGCAGAAAGCAACAGTTGAATGCAAACTATTAGACTCACTGATTTAGAGCACATGAGCAGCACAGCTGGAGGAGGTCTGTACAGAACTGGGGTCAACTAAAGGTCAACTGATGCCTGAGCATAGCCCTATTCATTCAGACTCATTACCTACTCGCACTGTGTTATGTGCTCATATTTGGTTGTTTTAACAAAAGAGCAACTGCTCACTACAAATTACTGAAGGGCACTTACCACTCCCACACTCTGAGACTCTTGTCATCAGACGTACTGACAAAGCGCCTGTTTTCGTCCACAAACGTGATAGTGTTCACAGCTCCCAAATGCCGGTCATATTCCTGAACCACCTCCTCTGTCCGGATGTCCCACTGACAAGAGAAAAGTAAAAGATCATTTATAACATGTCAACCATCACTTTCAACTAAAAAGATGGCTGCTTCAACAAAACGCGAATGCAACAACTGTGTTCCAATAAATAGATAAATAAACCAACGTCATAAAAAACTGCATATGACAATACACCTAGACATTACTGTACGTTCAGCTAAGATAGACTGTATAATGCAGAAATCCATAAACAAAGTCGTGCACTTGAGTTGCAGTCGTTAAAAAACATCGTAGAAAGACATCTAAATAAATCTGCATCCACAAAAACAAAGCAATGGGAATAGTAAAATGGTACTACTAAACATGAATTATATTTCCTCTAGGGCACAAATTTGCAGTATTATTTAATGCTGTAATCTGATTGTGTACTCATGATCTCCTAATTTTGTTCACAGTTAGTTTTCACCTTTGCCTCTCCTTAGCACTAAAGCAGCTCATGATTAATGGCTTGCTCTAATCCTGTCTGCCCCGGTGCCTCTTGTGATACACCACTACATACCGCTGAAGGATAAACCTATTTTGAACAACATTGTACAACTAGATTGTGCATACAAAGTTGAAAAATTAAACACAATGATGGTCAACCTCACCTGAACGATTTTCTTATCAGACATGCCAGCCACAAAGAGGTTTTGTTTGTCCTCATCTGGATTAAACTTGACACAGTAAGGAACCTTTCTGTTGGTGAAGCGGGAGATACATTTGCCTGTGAACAAAAGAAAACAAAAGGCCTAAAAAGTCAGAATTTAAGACCTATCTAACAGATTTCTATAAAACAAAACAAAAAAACACACACTGTATTGAGTTAACTATTTGGGATTTTTGTTGTTGTTGAGGTCACAATCAATTAGTTTATTGTGATTATCTATGTTGTGGACATGGGGTGTAACTATTGTCTGCCCTCTGCTGGACAGGGAGAAATGTGCAAGGGGCTATTTGAAGGAAAGTAATAAAAAACCTTCTAAAGTTGTAAATCAAGTAAGTCAGTCATTTACAAATTGAGAAAAATACCTAATTTACGTATATAAAGAGTTTTATTTAATATTATGTTTATTCTGATATACTACTAGACAATTACAAATAATTTAACCATAAATCACTTTTTTATATTTCACAAACTAAAGAAATAACTTTCAGTAGCTGACAAAAACACCACAAAAAGAATCTTTAACCTACCCGTTTCTGAGTCCCACAATTTCAGGTAGCGGTCATAGCCAGCACTAAGAAACTGTGTCCCAGCATTATTGAAGCAAATGTCTCGCACTGCTTTACTGTGGCCTGTCAAACATGAAAGAGTGCAATGATTAAGATTGTGTTGAAATTCGATGAAGAGGCATGCTGAATGAGGAGACAGGACCACAATAGGAGAGAATATAGAGTGCAAACATATTTATTGTCAATGTCAGTCTACTCCCAATAGTGCTACCCCTTAGGCTTTTTCTTACAACTTGTAGGTAAAGTGGGTCCCTCTAGACTGCTTTCCTCTTTCAGGCTGAGGACCAGGCTGTTCCAGCAGTGATATCTGGCACAAAAGAGGTGTGCAGCTGCCAACCTGTTTCTAGCACTATAGCAAACTAAAAGCACAGAAACGACCAAACTTCAACAAACTGGGTGGTGCACGTCTGTTTAGATCCCAAAGAAAATAGATGTGCACATCTTCCATGAAATACAATATGTGCTTTTAGAGAAAATGCGCATTGGCAAACACAGAAGCATGGTGGGTATATGGACTCACAAATGACAATATCTGGAGGACAGTAAATAGTCAGCGAGCAGCTAATATTGTATGAAAATGTAATCCTTACAACAAGCTACTAGCCACAAGGCCTTCTCAATTTGTAAACCATTAGACAATCAGAATGATATATGTACTATTCTTTGCAAATATATATATGCCACATGACCAATTTTAACAATCATTGTTAACATCCACTGTTAGAGTTATTAGCCAAACAAAAGTGACATTTTAATTCACATTCACTGACAAAGGCCGAGCAACGAAAGTCAGATGCAAATTAGATTTGTTTTTACCTGAACTGAAATTATATTGCAGCCAATAATTGTTTATGCTTTTAAAATGTACACAATGAAACCTTTTTAGTTGTCACAATCACTTTCATAATTTCAATTTTCAATTAACAAAACAATCTCAAAACTTCTTTCTGTAATGACTGCCTTCTATTTGAAATCGGCCTTCTCTGACCCACAACCCCCCCAAGCCACCTTCTCTCCTCCTCAGCTGTGCCTCAGCTCCATTTGCCTATGTGTGCCGGGAGCTTCTTCTTGGCCCCTCGTTTCCCCACAGCCCGCGAGTGCTGCTGAATTATGCATATCTTGTGAAGGAGCTGACAAGCAGAACGGCGGCTGCAAACAATCTCTATTCTGACAGTGAATCGAGCTGTGAGGGTGACCTGCATGAGTCACATCAGACCTTTTCCATTTAAAAGAGCCCACAAGTCTTTGTTGATCAGCAAACATGTTATTCTATAGTCAATGATAAACAATCTGAACTGATATTGGGGCCCATTTACCACAAGCTCAGTGGATTTTAGCAACAAAATCCCAAACCAAGGTGCATTGAATTTTTACCCATCAGCATGTACAGGGAAAAGGTATCAATACAAATTTAAATAAAATATGTGCACTGTGCAAGCATGCTTACTTACCAATAAATGTTCGAATGCATCTTCTTTCACCATAAACCTCCCACAACTAAACAAAAAAAGAACATCTTTAAATATGCTGAAATTTGAATGACGGTAAACAATTAAAAATGAGACAACCTATGCACGTTCAAAAAAATTAAGAAATAAAATAGTTTAGGATATGTGCCAAAAAATGTATGAAATATTACCTTAATCTTGCAGTCCATAGAACTGGATAAAAGCAAATGACCCGAGCCTGGAAACAGTCGAATAGCACTGACTCCCTGGAATACATAAAGGCTTAAGTTAATAGGTTTATAATCCACCTGCCTCTTATCATAAAGACACTTGTAATTGGCTCAACTTTCACTTTGAACTGAAGCGTGGTATTATAAAATTGCTTCTGTTGCAGAGTCTGGGTATTTCTCCAAAGTTTCTCAAATAATTGGGACATTAAAATATTCACAAAACTTTTGGTGAGACAGAGGCGGCTATCTATTATCTTGACATCAGCACTTTTATGCGCTTATTATCTTTTCAAACTTCTCTGTATTTGAAGTTAGACTTTGAAGGTTGTAGCTTCCTCTAACCCAAAAATGACACCGCTAATTTTAAATTTCAAGTAAATCAATATTACCAAAAGCAAACATTCACTGGCAATATCAAATTCCTAAAAACATTCCAGTATTTGCTTTGAAATTTTGATAGTGGTAAAATGTCTCGATGACAAGTGTGTAAATACATTTTTTTTTTTGCCACTGACCTTGGTGTGTCCAGACCAAACATGGATCTGTTTCTTGGGAAGATAACACTTCTCAGGAGGCTCTGTGGAACGCAAGTTGACACCAACGTCCTGGGGCACATGGAGGTAGGATCTGCCCTGGTAGTCAAACATGTCTTTAACTGTAGAGAAATTGCTTGTTAGAAACTTTTTTGCTACATGATAACAATTACATGCATGATAGCACAATATTACCATGGAGAATGGTTTTCTCTTCAGCTGGAGCCTCTTCCTCAACTCTGCCTCTCTTTTGTCTCTTTGCAAGGTATTCTTCCAAATATTTCTTCTCATCCTTCACAAAAAAGTCATACACTGAAAAAAACTGTTTTACGAGACATTTTGGTACTGTCCATGTTACTGATAATTACCTCTGTTGGTTTAGCTACATTTTTTTCATCTATATATTTGGCCCATGGTCCTAGGAAGTTATCGATCTCTCCAGCGTCTCCTCCTTTCACCTTTTTCCTCTTTTCTGGTTTCTTGTGGCCACTCTCAAAAACAGTTACACCTTTGAATGGATATAATGTTTATAAGTAAGTATTCATCAACCCAAACCCAAAGCCTCAAGTAAAAAATATAATTACAGTACCTTTGCTTTTTTCAGCTTCCTCAACAGCTCCAATATAGCTCGCAGCAGAAACTTGATTTGTGTCCACTGATGGATCCAAAGCATACCCTAATGAAAATGAAAAGTTGTCAGTAAAATCATATTACACATCAGGCCATACATCCAAAAGAGGTAATATACCAAATGTAGAAAATGTCCTTCTTTGCTGTTCAAACATGAAGTCGTTGACATGAGCAGGCTCTGCGTAGCCAGATAACATGTTTCTTGGAGCAGACATTTGCTGTGATCTGAAAGGATTCTCTGGACCGAACTAAAGAAACAGCATAATATAGAAAATAAATGTTTGTGCAATAGAAGCATTTGTGTTTAGTACCCAAATGAAATTATAATTACCTCTGGAGCAAACATGGTTTCAAAGGAGGGATTGTAAGAGACTTCTTTCAAAGCTGGGTCTAGATGTACGCCAGTTTCAACAGACTCCTGAAATAAAAAACAAAGCAGAAAACTGTATCTTCCAAACGCTGGCGGGAGCAATGATGAACAATGTTTCCATTTCGCCCACTACTTAATAGACACATTTATGCAGATCAGTTATAAGCAAACATAATAAATCGGCATAATTCATCTAAAACTTTAAGCAAGTTGTAGAAAGTGTGTGAACTTCAAACAAGAACATTTCAACGCAGTTGAATTAGCGTTAGCTGTTAGCTAGCTAGGCGAGATTTCTGTCTTACCTTTACAGCTACTTCAGGAGCAGAGTTAAGAATAGCCAAAGACATTGTATTTGCAGATTGTAAAGGTTTAAGATGGGATGTGGCATCCGGATCGTCTGATTCATTTGTGGCATTAGACTCTGGTTCATTTTCAGAATCGGAGTCGCTGCCGTAAGAAGCGAGGGAAGCGATGGCGGCAGACATCTTGGATGTTGTGAAAAAGACGGAAGTTAGAAGGCGGGACATCCGTTACGAAAGAAAACGCAAAATGTATATTTTATTTTCAAAGTTACATGCTTATTTAGTCATAATGTTGTGATTTGCTTAATCGATAACTATCTCACATATGTACAAAAATGCGTAAATTTCATTCAGTAAAGTAAAGGTAATAAAATACTCCAAATATAACAAAAACATTAGCTATACCGTATTAAATAAATAGATATTTGTGAGTTAGTTAACTTTGCTGTGCTCTGAGTGAGAGGATGTAGTTGCTTCATTATCATAACCTACAGGAGGGAGAGAGAGGAGCAGCAGAAGCACAGCAGCACAAGCATGGGACGCTCGCGCCAACAATAGAGAGAGCGGTATGTACCACTATCTCTGACAGTACTGGGGACAGTGCGCTGAAAACAAACCCGGTTAGCAGTTTTTTAAGCGCTATCCCTCGTTTTCTCTGTACAGTCAATGTCAGTGGAGGGTATTTTGTTTCAGAGTCGCTCTTCATTCTGATCGTGCTAAGTTTAATTCACGTTTGAGTATTTTTTCCTGGGAATATCCCTTCAAAAAAGTGCCCGGTTCTTCCCCGCCGCCGCCGCCTCTTGAGCAGGAGTGCATTTATTCAACAGTGATCTACAAGACACAGGACGATCATGGACTCGACCTGGACAGATACGAGCTTGGACACAGTGGACTGCTCTGCTGCTCAGTAGCGATGGAGAGGATATAACAAGACTGAAAACATATCAGGTACATTTTCTTAAGACATTTGATTTATTCACGTGTGTCCGTCCACTCACAGTAACCTTACTGTAAGAATCTCTCGCTGATTCCCAGCAAAGGCACATTTAAAGGTGCTCTGTCAGTCTGCCTTTAGAGTCACCATGTCGTAACTTAAACTAGAGCTGACTGGGGATGACTAATAATGGCCATGTAATTCTACACTGTCTGGCCATCACTGCGAGTTACCTTACCACACAGCCAGAGCACAGAGAGCACAGGTGAACTAACGTGGCAACAATGACAGAGACACAAACATCTATGAAAACATGACTTTATTATCACTAACTGGAGCTTAGAGGTTCGCAAATGTTCCAAAATGTTCTGTGCCAATGGGACATGTGCTCCCTGCTCTTTCCAAGCGCTGCTTTTGACGTGCAGGATCATGCTGATGAAAATTCAACCACAAATATTCTTTTAGAGGAGAATGTGATGCTTAGCTGTGTTTTACAACATCTAAAGTGCTTCTTTGTGATTAGACAAACCTCAAGCATTGCTGGACCTGATTTAATTTCCCATTAAGCATGCACTGACTTTGCCTCAGAGGAAGGGGAATATAGGGTCTATTTCTCCAGCAGCAAGCTATGGTTTTGCAGCAGTCATGGGGGATGGTAGCCTTGAAGCCCAGAGAAAATCATGCTTTGTGAAATTTGAAACCGTCTTTGTAAAGTGTGGCATGAGGAATACAGTGGTTTAGTGACTAGTGATGTGCTCTTCACATCTGTTGACAAGATGGCATTACGGTGCAATGATATGTAAGGCATACTCTTATAATAGACTGTGTTTACATAGAGATCACTTGTCAGATCTTACTTGAAATCCTGGAAGACCTAGAAGGATGTTACACAAACTTCTCACGGTTCTTGGATTCTTTGTTACAATATGCTTTTCAGATACAGATGCATTACTGAGCGGAGCTGCTTTGCCTGTTTTTCATGGTGAAACCCAACTCCAGGCTGTATTAAAATAATATTCAAATTCAATACACAAGTTTCCGTTTTGCTGTAGGGTTGAACTCAAATGTGCTCTAAGTTAGCAGCATACTTACTGGATTGAAGTAGGTGTTTTGATTTCACTAATATTTGAGTAAAGATTTTCTTTATAGCAATTGGACCTTGAACTCGATGTGAAAGTGTTGTAGCCTATCTTATGCAAAGGCACAAAGTCTTTTAGAACAAAATATGCTGAGGCCTCTTGCAGCTGTTAAATTTATCATTCTGTAGCAGTGGCATCCAACTATCACATGGTTGAGTGGAAACTGGGCTTCATAATAACACAGAGGGATTGCACATATAAAAATATGGTAAAAGATACGGTGTGTTATAGTGCAATTCTGTATTTAAAAGAGCAAAGGCAATAAATAACATTTGTTTTCATTCATGCTGTCATTTTGTGAACTGAGTGAATGTAGAATAATAACAGCAAACAATTGCTTCTCCAAAATTTAACTTCTAGAAAATCTATAGTCAGAGAATGTTTTTCATTTATACATTATTGTAATTGCTACTTGCTGTGGTATTATGAAAATGACCCACTAAAATAATAGCAGTTTTACTTTAATGGTGTGTGACTAATCTTGTTTTTTCTGTTCCCCTTACAAGATATGTTTTTACAAAAACAATATCTCAAACTTAATCTCCTGCTGTTCTTTACCTTTTAAGTTAAGTGACATTCCTGCTGCTCTGTTTGCACTGTCTCTTGTTTTCCTTGTGTTTCAGAAGGACTTTTTTGACTCAAGTGCTTTAGCACACCTCCCACCGTGAAAGCTTTTGGACCTTTTATTATGTTGACTTTGCTCTGATCTTTTGCCAGTTTCTGCCATCGCCAGAAAATATCTCTTTTTGAGGGACAGAGAAATGAAGAGGGCACGCTGAATTATAGTACAAATATGACAGTAGTAAGTCAGTGTTAGTTATTGCTGCCTCGCATGACGGGAAGATGGGCAGAGGATTGTGGGAAATGTGTTTAGCATAGCCAATGACAGCGTGCCTATCTCTCAGCTGTTGGGATGCTCCAGAGGCTTTGCCACACTGGGACTATTGTTCAGGTCTTGGCTGGGCCCACGGCCTCATAATACAGCCTCTGTCCTGCTTGCACTGGCCTGTGATAGTCTGCCTCACTGGAGCTTCTTGTATCTCACCACAAATGTACAATTACTCGCTTCTATTGCTCTGTATCTGGTCGATGAGGTTGCAACAGCAATGAAAGCTTGGAAAACAAAATATACTTTGTTTGTGAGTGACTTTGAGTTTATTGATTACTATTTGCTGTTCATAATTTATTCAGTACAATGTTTGATAATAAATGTATGACACATGTCGCTGTGTAAATAAATGCATGCCATGGCCTAATTCCACCCATTGCTCCATGTTCACTGTCAGAAACACACACATTCAGCTTTGACATAGTTTAGTGGTTCTCAAACTGTGGTATGTCCAGCACCTGTGGTGCTTAATCTTACACCTTTAGTCTTTTAATCACAGCTTGCAAAATGTAAAAACATATGAATCACCCTCTTTAAAGTAAGTTCGAAATTCAGTCACTTTTTTAACGTCAGTGATTTAGTTTATCTGCAAATTGGTGAGGTCATACAATTTTAACCATGATCTCATCGAATCTGCCAGATTAAAAGTTACTTCTGGATGGCAGAGGTCTTCATATAAATGCTATTCAGAAGAAAAATGGTGGATTAGCCACCAGCCAAAAAACTAATAAAAAATAAAATAATAATTTGATTACTAATATTTATTTCACATCTGTATCTCTTCAAAAATACTTTTGTCAGGCACCAATTGCTTTTAAGTCTAAATCAGTATTGAAAATGAAGAAAACCCATTCAAATATTTCTACTTAATATTATGACTGTATACCACATAAAGAAGTTTTGCTTGTTTGCTATTAGCTCTGTACTCTCCCTATATTTATCTAATATTTTTACTGTCTGAAACTTAAACAAACCAGCCAGCATCATTCTGAATCCAAACGCTCCTGCAGCAGCTGTCGTGGCGCCCTGTCTCTCACCACATAATTCTAGCTTCAGCTACATAAAGATAAACTGTCTGTATCTTCACTTTCTTGTGCGTAGTTCTACTTTCTGTGCACAGGACAAATGTAGATAGATTCTGTAAAGTCTTATTTGGGCCTTGAATAGCCACTATGTTTACAGAACTTTCCTTTTCCATGGGATCACAACACCAGAGTATCTCGTATCCGTCCTGGCTCCATCTCATTCAGCTCGAAGGCAGAGTCAACTTCAGGTTGTTTGTTCTACTCCCTGGTGTTATGTGTGTGTGCTTGAACGCTGAATGTTTCTCTCTGCAGTATTTAAGGAAAAAAGCTTTGCTTTGTCAGGTATTGAACTTTGTGGATTTGGCCATAGTGTTAAACTTGCACACTAAGGTTAAACTAAAACTAAACAGACTAAGTGTATTTGTAAATGTGCTCATGCATTTGCTGAGTATGAAAAGTAGGGTTCCAGACTTTTCTTTTTTTTTACATTTACAACAGTGACCCATTTCTTTCTGTCTCTTCACTTTTTGATGCTAGCAAAATGTTGTGATTTCTTCTTTAAATAATTGTGATGATTATTTTCATCATAATCAGGAAGCCCTAAGTTAAAAGTTCAAGTACAGCCCAATTTAAATGTTATTGTGATTCTATTGATCATTATTGATTTGAAACTACATTGGTACTGTGGAGATCATTTCAAACATAGTGTTCTTTCTCTTTTGCAGACATTGCGTCACTATTTTTATGTTATATTTTTGCTCAGCCGTAGATTGTTATTTGTATGCTGCTGGTTTAGTACTGTTTTAGCAACTCTAATTGACCTATTATGATGAGTCTTATAGAAGTGGGTACTTTGCCCACAAAGAATGGGTAAGAAATATCTTCACAGGTGACTTTTTGAGTTTTGAATATGCAAAGCTAAGCAAATCTACAGGCTGAATTGAGTGTGTCTGCCTGTGTATGGGCTCTCCATCTTTGAGCCTTCAACCCCTCCCCTCTCCTGCCTCTGATGGGCTCTCATCGAGCTGGAACGCCACATGCCCCTCTCGCCCCACTACTTTGATTGATGGAGGTTGCTGTAATCTCTATTGAAGACCATTCTTCCAGTCTGCAGCTGGATTCTGGCTTAATTGTTCAATTATAGATTTCATTAGAAACTTTCTCTGTGATCATTTTCCTTTTCCAGCTGCAGATGGAGGCAAGATGTGTGATATGGAGACGACACCAGAAATGTGAAGAAAATTATATAAATAAAAAAAAATCTATAAGGGATTATAGAAGATCACTTTCCACTGTACTGCGCATGCCCCCTGCAGAAAAAGACATTGTCCATCTAGTTGATTAAAACAACAAAACGGGACGAGAGTTAGCTCTTTTGGATCATGTATGAACCGGTCTGACGGACGTCTGGCTCCTGAAGCTTGAGACGGTGTTTTTCTTGCTGTTTTTTTCACTCACCTGAATCTAACGTTTAAGAGTCGTAGGGTAAAATTTCTTTCACAATTGTTGAATTAGCACCATAACTTTTGTTTTTGCACACAACACTTGTAGTTAACTGACAGCAGCGCTGGCTTGAGTTGTTGCTTCACCTTGGGCCAATCAGCGGCAGCTCTTTCTGCATACTGGGTGTGCGTGTTGATAAAGAAATAATCCCTCTTTAGGTCCTTGAAATGCACTGAGCTGGGCAAATGTTGTTTTTTGTTTTTTTCTAACTATGGAGATGGTTAGTCAGTGACAGTCTGCACTATTGCCATTGTTTTTTTGTTTGTTTTTTTTTTCAAGTTTAGCAAATATAAAAGAAAAACAAATGAAAATTAATTCAGACTGCGCTCTTGTTAATCAGTTAATTGATCAATGGGGTTTTTGTCGACCAAAATTTTTATTAAAAAATCATTGAACTGTAACTAAATGCTTTTTGCATGAATTCTATTTAATTTTTTCATTTTTTTCATAGCAGAGTTTGGATCTTATACATTTTTTGGTTAGACCAAAAAGATGATTTTTTTTTTCTTAAAGAGCATTTGCTACGCCTCATTTTAGCCCACTAATCTATTGAAGGTACATGTCATCAGCTTTTGAATCGATTTTTATTCCATGCCTTTCTAATGAGATCATTTTCACATGTGCACAATCTTGAGGTAATTGTATCTCAAGGGATCTTGTCCCATGTCTAAAATTGATATTTGCCACATTTGAAAATATCACCAGACAAAAGAGACACACTTTCTGACAAGCGACTTAAACTGTACATATTCACAAATATCTATGTATTTGAACTGAGGAGAAGCCAAGGCAATGTTCTGACTTTTTGACTCCCATCTTAAAAATAATGTCTTTGACGCAAGTAAATGTGTGGTGAGAGAGGAAGTAGCCTTTTAATATCCTGGTGCTCCTGTCCTCAACTTCCCAGCATGCCCCTTGTGCATATAGACAAGTGCTGCCTTCAATTAGGAGCCAATATTTGCTGTGTTCATTTACGGCTCACAGCGAGGGTCCTTCTCTGTTCCTCCGGCCTGTACCAGTCCCCAACACAAAAAGCTGGTCTCATTTGCGTTGGCTACTGTCCCAGCTTTCACGGCCTTGATATTCTGCGTATCTACCATCCTATCCCACGTTGGATTTTGCTTTTGTCTCACATATCTGGCAGGAAATGACAAATTCACTTCGAGTTTCAACAAGGGAGATTATAGTCCTAACAGCAGCCGTTTAACAGGCACTTCATCTGAGTTGTTAATGGTTTTTCATAAATGAATATGGCGGGCTTGCTAGGAAAATCATCAGGACGAACCAAGAGATTTCTCACAGGCTAGAAGAGGATTAATGGGGAAGAAACAGCAGTTGAGGTTAACCAAAAATGTACGAATCTTCATAATATTCATTGCAATACGGAAGAGCAAAATTGGCTTCTGGATCAAGGATGTAATGAGTGCAGCAAAGTCACAACTGTGGATTGTGTAACTGTATTCATAGACACATGCCTGGGGCTTAGTGGTCACAGCTGTTGCATAAGAGAATGTCAGCAATCCTATGCATTTAAATACAGGTAAAGTGAGAGAGGATGGGACTTTGCATTGAGATGATGCCTCAGGGGCTGAAGCTAGTAAGCCATGCTGTTAACCTATAACTCACTCTCTACAACAAAATAAACAAAAGTCTGGACAAGCACAGTGAAGACTTTTGTGTGAATGTTGAGGGTTCTGGTAAATAGTTGACTGTCTTACACACATGTTTGTATCAAATAATTATGCATTTTTCTTGTAGTTTGATTATTTCTAGTATTAAATGCAAAAAATGCTCAGTCACACAGGCATTTCACCACAACCAAGTGTTTTCTTAAAGAATTCATGTTAATTATTTATGATAGTTAAGTGACTCGTTGTTGCTAGTCTTGAAGTCTTGAAGTCCAAACTGTAAACATTACAATTTAAATACAATTTAATAGGGCTGGGTATTGCCAAGAGCCTTTTGATACAATATGTATCCGGATACAAGGGTCACAATACGATACGTATCTCGGTACATGTATATCCCAATTCTCTGAGTTTCAAGATATATTTTTTAACCCAATGGGTATTTTTAATCATACAGAAAAAAATACATTGCATTTTATTTTTTATCTACAATGCCTTCATCAGAGCACAGCTGATTATTTTTTTTGCCAACAATATCTGTATCTCAATACGAATCCAGATACGAATCCCGATACACCACCCTGTATCGATACGTGTATTGCCAACAAGTTAGTCATAGATAGTTAGATATATCTGGATACCAATATATCGAGTACAGTCCTAATTTTTTTACTTTTATTTGCTCACTAAGCACACGTTATTCAAAAAGGAATCTGCAAACTTTTTAAACTTTTCAAGGTTACAGACTGTGGGCATTCAGTTCTGAAATAATGAGCAGTGATTTAAATCAAATTGTAGTTTGACAAAGACTGTGACGGTCAGATAATCACATTGTTACAGCATGCTCATTATAAGTATTGCATATAATTAGATAGTAGATCTTTGCCCCACATCATAAAGTTTAAAAAGTCAATTTTATTGTTTGATTATATTTGACATAGTCTTTTCAAAACTCAAATTTATTTTGGATATAACATTACACACTATACAGTATCTGTGCCATTAACTAAGTTAAAGTTATATTAAAGTTATATATCCAATTAAAAACTTCTTTCCTCCACCACAGCTATCCATGTACATATTTGTTTTCTGTGGTCTGTTTATATGTGTAATAATAGGCCATTTGTCTGCTGAAATCCAGGAAGTGTGTGATTGTTGTGATGGATGTAAAATCTGAACTTAAAATATTTCTTAACATTTTTATTTTAATATGGCAAAAATTTTGTAAAGCACCATTAACATTTTTACTGACAGAGGATTGTCTGTCGAAATCAGTCAGTCAAATTCACAATTTAATATAACTCCCTGTCAGTTTTTTAATTGTTTGCCCTGCCTTAGTGTGTTGCATGGCTATTCTCTGTCTAAATGTATCAAACTATTGCCCATATCGGTCCATGCAACACTGCAGGAGAAGGTCAGAAGTCATAAATAATACAAATGCAATGCTACCAGTGTGACTTGAGGCTAGAGCTAGTTTGCATGGAGTGGATGGGAGGATAGATAGGTGCTGACAGACAGGAGCACACTCACAGATGGGACTGGAGTTATTAGTGTGTCTCTGTGGAAGCTGCAGTGCAGAAGGAGAATACATCCAAATAAAGTCAAAACATTGAGAAACCCGAAAGAACAGATTTGATCACTGATTTCCTTGGGGCTTGTTTTCTCCTCCAAATAATCTTCCATCTGATTTGTCCATCCCTGCTTGCAGTTGTGTTTTATACTCTCTATTAAAGCTTTGATGGTAATTGTTTTTTCAAGCACTTTTGATCCATTTTAGTCAGACAGTGTCACATAGGCTTTGGCTTCTTGCACAGAGCTCTTGTCAGGCACTGTCTGTATTTTGTGATGGTTTTAGTGTTGTTCAGTGGAGCAGTGAAGTCAGTGAACCTTGCAGGTCTTGATTGAGTCGGTCTTTTTGACACAGAACAAGCTTGTTGGATCATATTTTTGTAGCCAGGACTTGGACATGCTGGACACACAGCATGTAAAATGTCTTTTCAAAGTAGATACGACGCTACAAAAAGACTGTATTTGCATGATTTTACATTAAATTGAGGTACTACTGAATAGGCTTCGTCATCGTTTTAACAACCGTTTTTGTTGTTGTTGTTTTTGTTTTTTATGCAAAAGTTACCTAAACTTTAAATTACTAACATAAATTTGTAGGCATTATTGTGTTGATTTTTCATGTCTGTATCAGCCAAAAAAAGCATGAGAAGAGAAAAGATATTGGTATCTATCAGCCCTGAAATTCATATCAGACCATGCCTTGATATTGTTCCTTTTCATTAACTGTACATACAAATCAGAAAGACTGAAACTTGCTGACATTTTTGTAGTCAACTTATTCTTTTGTCTTTACTCTTTTATCGTGATATTCTTATACAGATGAGTTTTTCAGTTCAAACAAAGGTATTATACTGTAAAAGGGAATGGACAGGATAGATCTTCCCCACTGAATTAATTAGGTTTTAGTGTGCTTTTGATGATGTAACTGTTACCTCGGCTCAGATAGCTCAGTGTGTCATAGCAATGCAACTCAAATACATGTTTGAATTACGGTCACATTTTACAGTAAAAATAAGCCAAATAATTAGCTGTTTAGATTTTTTTTGTTTGTTTGTTTTACTGCAAAATAGGCACTTTTGGTCAAAATAGTCAAAAACTGACTGCATGTTTACTGCTGTGGCCATTGTCATCTAGTTCATATGGACTGTACTGATTGTTTCACAAACACTGCAGACAAATCACACTACTTCTCTTCACTCTCAACTCCTTTCACCTCCTCCCATACTCTCTCAGCACTGCTCAGTTTACCATCTCTATTTGTGATTAAAGTCTTTGGGTTCAGCATCACTTTAAGAATCCCATCTGTACCAGGCAATATTTCCATTATGAGGCCAATTTAAAATTGGAGTCCCTGATTTTTAGAACACAACCTCAGAGAGAGATTTACATTTATCCAACTACGTCCTAGCTCTCACTAACCCTTTGGGACATGGTTATCGATATCCATATAGTTACTGGTAACTTTTATTTCTGTTATAAACTTTGTATTTTCCAAAAGTATATGATAAATTTATCACTTTATGAAAAAAATGAGACCACTGTGTACTGTCTGAATTGGCTGTGCTTTGGTAATTCTCTCTGATTTCATTTTGCTGTCTGTGAAAAGACGTTTTAACGCATAATTGCACGAAAGGAAATCATCAGAATTAGAACCTAAATTGCGTTTGCAGTGTGAAAATCAGATACCCTTCCTTAAGTTTTGGCTTTAACCATGGCTTTTAAACAGCTTTTTTCAGACAGCAAATAGAAACTGAGGTGAACCACCTAATCACAGCCAATCACCACGTTGCTTTCAACAATGAAAACTAAAATAGTCACAAAATGCTACTTTTGCTGAATACACAGGTGGAAAAGATAATGTTTAAGTATTTACACACTAAAAAGTTAGGTACCCCAGCTGTTTTGTTGTGTTTCTGGACAAGAAACTTGTTGGTATGGGAATTTTCATTTGGCCATAGCATACACTTGTTTTATTTGAAGCAACGAAATACAGTAGTTTATTTCTAGCCCTGATGATTTAGTACCAGAAGTAAGGAGTTCTGGTTTTAAAGCCTGAGAATGAGCTTCTTAAAAAAGTTGAGTTGAAGAGGTCTGTGTGCTGGGCAGAGATAGAGGGTGACGTTATCAAATGGGAAACAGGTAAAGCTCTTTGGAGATAGGCGCTGGAGTGACTGTGATTGACAAGGGCATGATGACTCTCCCACACACACACCTCGATAGGGGGGCTCTAACAGCGACCCACCAGCCAAAAGCCAAATACTGACTGACTGTGAGAGATAACCAGCAGGCCATGATAACACTTTGATTCTCTTTGCACCCTCGCCGTACCCACAAGTGTAGACAAACACTATAAAACACACACAGACTGCTCCTCAATATTGAAGAGAAGAGGAGGCCCAGGGCTTGAAATATGCCCACTGATAAGAGACGGCCAAAAGAGAGAATGGAGAAAGTGAACTGGCTTTGTCCCTACAGGAAGCATTGAATTGGCTTTCTTTGTGAAACGTGTCGATTTGAGAGCAGAACAGAAGCCTGGAGATGTCAGGTGATGACCAAAAGAAGATACAAAAGGGTTGCCGAAGGTCTTTCTTCACGTTATCTGTCTTCACTTTGAAATGTTTTGTCAAGAACACTGATAATCAAAAGTCACAATATTAAGACCAAGAGCTGATTTTGAGTCCTCAGTTCATCAGTGGCTTATTGTGTGTCTACCAGTCCGACAAAATCTGTACATAACGTATAATATACTCAAATCTAGGCCTGTCTTTACTCATTTAGTCAATGAATCAGCCAATGTTGAGCAAAATGTTTATAAGCTGACTAACTTAAAAAATATATTTCCAGACTTCAAGGACACTGATATACAACACCAGAAAGATATGGGTAGCTAGATAAAGGATCCTGCAAAATAGTTAGCCTTGGTAAATACTTCAATGTCACATATTCTTATGATAATATAACCCTAAACAACAATGTTTTTGATAGAAACAACTAAATCAATCAATTACCACATTAAACTAATATTTTATTGAAATTTTGTTTGTGTGAAATGTTTTTAGTTTTAGAATTTTCGTGTGATTCCATTGTGAAAATGGATAAGGGGTAATAGGGAACCTAAAAGGGGTTTCCTGGCCTAAAACTGTTCAGAATGACTGGACTTATCACTCAGCAGGTCATGTCAATGAAGAATTTCTTTAGTCAACTATTAGCTCTGTATTCTGTTCATGTTGCGCTGTGCTCAATCACAAACTTATTTCAGATTCTGTCTTTAGTATTTCGCTGAGCTATATGGATTTTTCATGGCAGATGCCGATTTTGTCTGGTTAGCCTGGTCATATCAGCCTACGTGTAAGACAGGACTGTATTCAGGTCTTGTGTTAATTGGCATGTTTTCAATGAAACAAATCTCACTTTACTGAAGCGAAGAGCATTTACCTGTGGTGTGAAGCGTCTTAGTCCATGAAGAAAGTTTTGTCTTGATTTAGTGGGTGAATGGTTTGTTATTCATATTTTTAAAACCAATAACTAATTAACATAAACGTTGTTATAATATAATGGTGTTTCCTCATAATTTGTTTATACAAGTTTTAATAATCCGGTACTATGCTGTGATCCTGCGCTCAGAAAAATACCTCCTAGTCAAGCTATACTGATCATAATATATTTCTGTACATTGTGCAGGTTTGTAGGCTTCATATAAAGGACATGTAGTTGTTGTGGGGGGTGTTGTCATGGAGCACAGGTCACATGATATCTACAGCTGAACTTTTCACCTCTGAAAAGCATGTTTTTCTGTAGATGAAGTCTGTCCTTGAGGCTGTTGACCTGCTGCTGGATCCACCGGTTGTTCAGCTAATGTGAGAACTACAAGTGTAAGGCAAAGGGAGAGACATGGAAAGCTTGTTAAAAATGGATTTTGTTGAATAGTACTTAATTTGGTTGTAAATTGTAATATAAATTATTGTCATCAAGATCACAAATGTCAAAATTGGCCCCACCTGCACATGGCAACACAAACGTTTCATAGTTTAGGCTGGGTCTGGGTGATAAAAATCAGATTTCCTTTTATTCCTGTGACAATATGCATTTAGGTACAATTTCCATATTGTAACTCTCTAATATTCTGTTACGTTCAGCTCTATGCTCAAACAAAGACATATTTTCTAGCTCAAACAGCCTGTTGGTCAGCCTCAGCTGTGTTTTAGTGAATGACAGGTGGTGATAACCAACAGCAATGAAGTTTATGGTCCTTTTCGAGGTTATGTAGATCATGTGTGCATGAATCAGATAAGATTGTGATCTGACTCAAACAAAGGCATATTAACCCCAAGAAACCAACCCCTACTTAAGTTGGGAGGGGCTTGTTTTGTTAGTGAGGAGAACACATGCAGAACTGTGATTCTTTCCAGCCACTCTTTCATTGAGACTCACTGTGTTGGTGACTCATTCAGTAATACCACATCTGCCAACTCATGTTTGTGTCCCATCTGTGAGCTTGTTATCACCCAGCGTAATTGAAGCAATCAAGACTTGATCAAATCATGTGGCGTGTCCCATTGGAGCGCCCTGCTGTTTCACACCACCGGCAGCGCCTCAGGCTACTCTCACAGCAAGGGCACCTTCAGAGAGCGCCCCCTCCTGGCCTGCCACAGTCTCACTCACACATTGACACTGCTCTCTCTCTAGAGACAGGCGTTGAGAGGTTTGCACAGCTGCCCTGGGCTCTGTCTGATCGGTTCAATTTATCCCTCAAATCCGCCTCTGTTCTCCTCACATCCATCCCTCAGCCAGTGCCAACTGCCACCAACCCGACGCTGTGAAGTGGTGTGGGAACGCTCAGCAAGGCTCCTGACAGGTTTCCAGTTTGCATTTGGCATTTCCAAAGAAATGTGGTTTAGGGAATGGAAATGCATTTCTTGAATTTTCTTGAAACTAGATGCACTTGGAAAGCACAGGTGTTCAGTAAAACATTAATAATAAAACCAAATGTTTGAAGTAAGTAATGCAATTTTGTTATTACACCCTAGCAATAGTTCCATGCTGTATTTTTGTAGTTCTAAGATCAAAGCAATTGTACCATGTCTGTTTTTTGTTTGTTTGTTTGTTTGTTTTGTTTGTTTTTGCGGTATTAGTACTGTTTTTATAATATTTTCTTTTATAACACAACCCTACCTGTAAACTGTTCAAAAGATTTATACAAAAAAGGCATTTTTTATTATTCTACGCTGAGCTGGTGAGCTGCGAGAGTGCGCTTGAGATGATTCATGCTTTACACATCTTGCAAAATGTGATTGCTTTTGACATGTTCACTTCTGGGACATTTAGCACCATCCGATCAAAGGGAGACTACAAATCTGCACGGTGCACTTTCACACTTTCTCTCTGTCAAGGTGCCCAGTCCTTGACACCACCCCAAGATATTTGCCTCATTATTATACATCTGATTTTTTATTTTTATATATTTTTTCCCTTTAACCACTGGTCTTGAATTGTTCATGATCTAAATTTTTATGCCTCAGCCTCTAGCTCTCTGCCTGTTTCTCCTCTTTTCATTGCTCCCATATTTTCTTCTTCACACCACAAAAGCTGTGAACAACTCGATAGCCCAAAAACCTAATTCAGCCGAGACAACCAGAAGTATTATATGTGTATTCATAAACTTGAGCAGAGAGTCAATTTGTCAAATTATCTTGGCTCAAACATTTTACTTTTCAAATGGACTGGTACACATTTTACTCATCATCGCACATTGCACACATTTTTCTAGTTGCGCATTGACAATTTTTATCTATTGTTTTTGGCGTTTATAACGAGAATACACACACCTAAATTTGTATATATATTTTTTCTATCAATATTTTATTTAGTTCTGCAACAAATTAATCGATTAATCGCAACAAATCAATTATTGAATCAACTAGTTTACTTCTCGAATAATCGTAACTGGTCTGTACAGGTTCTCAAACATGCATGAGCTGAAAAACAAATTTTCATAACTACAATTGGGCATCAATGTCATAGAAAATGTGTTAATTTGCTGCTTTTACCAGAAAAATACCTCAAATCAGAGTTGGTAGTAAACACAAATTTGATCTTGATTTGAGGAAATGTGGAAAAGTCGAGAGATTCTGAAAATTATAAGAATGAAATTTGATAAGCACCAGCTATTTATGCGATTATTTCAAGTACAGGAGCGTTTTTGGCTAATTTCAGACGAAAAAATGCTTGTACTTCTCTGTTTATAGCAAAACAATAAAGTTTTTTGAATATTTAATTGGCAAATCTTAGTTTATTTACTACTAGTAATTATCTTATTTTACTCAGTTACAAACTCCTGGACTAATTTAATGTTTGGCTTTTTCCCAGGGTTTGATGGAAAGCTTTTGTCTGTAAATATAAGCCACACCTCCAAAATGTCCTTGAGTAAAGACACAATGCTCTGTGTGGATAGAAACTTAAAAAAACCATGCAGTCATATGACTTTTGCGTTCTAAATAACTAATCGATTAATCGAAAGAATAACCGCCCAACTAATCGATTAGCAAAATGATCGGTAGTTGCAGCTCTAATTTATTGAATGTGTAGAGAAGTTCTGACCAATCACATTGCTCCTTTTACCTTCAAACTTGCCCTTTTCTCTCTTTTAGTTCCAGTTTGCCAGCTCTGTTTGAAATGTGGTTATGAGCAGAAGTTTAGTGAAAATATTTAAGAATATATTGATGTTTTATGTTGGAATAGGCTCTGTGCATATTTATTTATTATTGTTGTGTGAGAATTGAATATTCTTTTATTCCAGTTGGATTTTTCTTGGATTTTTTTCTTCTAGGGTTGGCATAATGATCTAGTATTTGTAATCATGCTATAAAAAGAACGTTTGTGTGGACAATATATTTAGCAATGAGGCAATTAAGACTTCTTAATGATGGCTTTTATAATTGTTGTACTTACTTTTATCAGACAATTTAGATTTTAACGAACTAACTGACTAAGTTCTGCTTCTACTAATCACATATTTCTTTCATAGTGTTTTTCAGTAGCTGCAGAGCCTCCAGAGTTTTGCTAAAACGACCAGACAGAGATTGTAGCAATTAGCCTCAGTCTCCGTCTGCTTCCTTAACAACTGAGAGGAAAATCTGCTGCAAATGATATCAGAATGCATATCATCCACATGAATGTCACAATATATCACAAACAATATGATATGGCCCGTCCTAATTGTGGAAACATGTGCAAGATAAAGTTAAAGAAGTTGGTTTGTAATTTTGTATTTGGTGATAATCATATAGTGTAAGCGTTTTGGCTGGTGTTACTGTCGATGTGGGTGAACGGGGTTTGCAGTTGGAGCCCATTCGGGAGCGGGTCTTTTACATCTCATGGCTGGGCAGCTGTTATAGTGAAATTTCCCTCATAGGCCAAACAAGCCCAGCTGCACAGAGCAAGCATGCTGACATGTATTATTGAGCGGCAGGCCTTTCATTATTTATATGAGCGCGTTTGTGTGCACTCAGCAGATAAAGTTTTTCAATTCTGTTTGTTCATCACACATTCAACTCATTCATGTCAGCTCACAGATGTCCATTGACTTTGACTGGAGGTTGAGCCTGCATATAACTTTGAAAAGATGTCTAACATAATCTAATCTACACAAACAACTACAATGTGTCTATGCTTTTAACCACAAGCAGTGAATAAAGCTCATCATTGATCATTCGCCGCCAGTAGTAAACACGACTCGAGTTTTTAGTTGTGTGAGAGGAAATTAAAACGTGTTTGAAAGAAAACTTGCATCTGAATTACTTCTGCAAATGCACAAGCAAATGGACATGTTCTTTGATCTCAAATAATACTGAAATGAATACAAATACGTTTGAAGCATTTGGGCTTCCGCTATATGCACTGATAAAACCTCTTCATTTTTATTCTCTACAGTTTTACCATTATTAATCAAGAAATGAGCAGAGGTAACATGCCAAAATGTGTTTAAGTAAGACCCATGTCACTTACAAAGTATGACTCAAGAAAATACTCATGTATGAAAGGAGACACTATATCCAAATAAGAACGTTAGAATGTAGCATCTGTTTTATTATCTGCTTTACATCTGTTTTTGAAGTTAATGTAATAAAGACTTAACTTAGTCATTAAATCTGCTATTAAAGGCCACAAAAAATAAGAAACAACTGATAAAAGAGCAGTGATTTACTCGCAGCAGCAGTAAAAATATTACTCAAGTAGAAATTGGGGATGGGACGATATACGATATTATCGCTAATCGCGATAATTAAGGGTCGCAATAAAAATAATCTTGGTGTTTTTTCATAATCGTGATAATTGTAATCGCAATTAAAGCAGCAGGCACGCGCTTGTGGCTTCATAAGAACATCTAAAATCTGACTGTGAACCCAGTAAGAAGCTGTATTATGGTTAAACAAAGAAAAGGTTCATGTGTTAAAGTTGATTAATGACTCTGAGATAAAGTTAGTTGATATTTGCTCAACATTTTAAACATTTGTTCACTTTGAATCATTATTGATTGTACTTTGACCAAAATACAATAAGTAGTTGTTCGAACACATACATATTGTGCACTAATAAATATTTCAGTGATTTTTAATCTGTGCACTTTTACGTTTAGTAATTTATCGTGATAATATCGTTAATCGCGATTATTTTGGTCACAATAATCATGAGTGCAAATTTTAATCTCGTCCCATGCCTAGTAGAAATTAAAGCATGGTGTTAGAAGCACAATTCTACAAAAAAGTATCTAATTATATGTAACAGTACTGCCCACCTCTGGCAGTGAGTAAAATGTTCATGTTCATATGGGAAACGATCATATAATGACATGTTTTACATGCACTCTTAGTACGTCTTTACCCAGCAACTCCTGTGATTATGGTTGCCATGGCGTTGTGTACTGCTGATAGAGGAGGTCAAAAAATAACTTGCAGCGTTATATTATACTATCAGAGCTCATACTTTACCTGTTTGATTCTGATAAACACTGGCTGTCATTTGACGAAAAATATACAGACTGCAATTAGGTAGGCAATAGTGGTGATTGGTCGATGCGTGTTTTTTTTTCGTTTGGCCGATACCGATGCTGAATTTCAAGCCCAATTTCTGAGGCCGATTTTTGTGTTTTGGTATTAGCATGCATGGACAAGTGTTTAGCCAGACAAAAAGTTAAATATAAGCTATTATTTTGTCTAATGGTTTAATGAATAAAACATGTTTTAGCATAGTATATGACTACATACATTTTTAAAGAGCAATTCAAGTGTTCCTTTTCAACACACAGTAACACACAATGTTTTTATCATCACACTGGATGCTAGTTCAGCAATAAACTTTTTCTGTGGTAAAGTTCATATTGACAAACAAGCTCTTATCAAGCTTGTGCTGTAGCCATGGAACAAGAATAAAACTTTACTTAAAAACATGTTAATGATAAAATCAAAGGTGCAGACTTATAGAGAGATAAAACAAGTCCTACTGTCTTCTCCAAAACTAGAGCTCAGCTATTGTGAGTGAGTCTGTAGAAGACTGCTGCAGAACAGAAAGTGTGCTCTTAGCATGCTAGATGTTGTTTGCGCAGACATTCCAAAGTTGCAAAACCAGTTTATATAACATTTTGTCTGCATATATGCAATATTTTTTTACATGATCTTTTTGTGTAAACAAAAGTTACTAATTCTTAAACCAAAAATTAACCATAAAGTAAAAGCATTAAAGTACAGAAATAAACATCACCCTGATATGCCCAGTTGTTTGCTGAAACATTTTTTTATTTGGAGATTATTTTGTCCTCATCTTATTTTGTATAAATAAATATGTATTATATAAGTGGTTTTGAACATAAGCTCCATAAGCTGCTTTAAAGATGATATATAGTCCCTGATCTCGGCTGAAATCCAAAAATAAGTGAAACTGGCAAAATTAAATATTTCAATAGTGTTTTGGCCATATTGTATTCACAATGTTCAAACAGTATTATGCATAAAATGTGTTTATTTTCTGTCTAAAATTCACTGTCTTGCCCAGCCCTTGTCCATAGATTTTCCTCATTTCTTCCCATATTTTTTAACCTTCTTAATATTCTTTACACATTTCTTTTTACTTGAAAGATGCACAGGTTTGGTTTGTTTTTAGATTTATTTTTTCCGAAGACTTTCTCTCACATGCTACATATAAGTTGGTGCGTGTGCTTCCACCTGTCTCATAGTTGTGGAGGTGTATTTTTGCATCACTACAGGGGCATGTAAGTGCAGTCAGTCGTGGACCCTGAAGGTGTCATCTCACTGCAGAAGGGAAGCACGCTGAATTTTAATTGGCAGAGAGAGAGACACACACATGCCCTGATGCTCTCAGCTCTCGTGTCGTCTGTCAAATGTATTTATGTGGATTGTGGATAGTGCTTTGTATTTTCACTGAAGTTGTCCTATTTGCATATCGGCTTTGATCATGAAATCTTTTGTCTTGCTGCTCAAATACAATATTAAATGTTTTTTTTATACAGTTGATTTCTCTTTTTTTTTAATTTGCAATAGTTAATTCTAGTGTCAAGATACTTCAGTGCTAATTAAAAATGTAAGAACTAAAAACAGTTTTGGAATAATGTAATCATGAATGTGATATTATTTGCAACAAAATCAAGATTTTCTTTTTGCAGTTTGTGAAGGAAATTATGATGCTTTCAAAAGTGCTTTTTATCTGCCAATTTGTGTCATCTTACTAATACTTTTCCCCCCAAATTTGAATAAAGTTATAAGATAATAGATTAATACAAGTCAAGATCATGATATTTACTGATTTTACGTTATGATGTCTGTATGTAATTGCAAACAACTCTACAATTGGGATGTTTCCTCTCACAAAAGTATGCTTGCATGTTGTAGATTGTACTACTGGAGGATAATTGTCTACGATGAATGCTGTCAATATTTATAGAGCAAATTAATGCTGTATTGTACTTGAGTCATAATGATAAATTCACTTTGTTGCTAAAACAATGTTGTTGTCGTTCTATAAATGAAACATTCATCTATTTTTTTCCTTGCATTCGAAAACTATTTTAGCTTTTAAATACTGTTTTGAACTAACTAACTTGAGCATAATATTTTTCAAAGAAGGGGTCAGAAGAACACACACAGGTGGCCATCTTGGAAGCGTGTCCTTTTCCCTTGTTTGCCTTATGTCCATTGTTGAGAGCACCATTAGTTCTTGTGTTGTTTTGAACCACCTGCTGGAGGGTTTTGCATGTATGTTCTCTTCTTCCTGTTTCTAATGGGCACCGGGTTCTGCCAACTTCACGTCTTTTGTTCTTTATGTTTGCAGCTGTTTAAGTCCTGCAGAATAGGTCCAATTTAATAGGATTTTCTCTACTGACAGATTGCCTCATTATTTCAGACTTGCGCTGCAACTGCTCTTCCATTGTTTTGTGTTTTTTATAGCCGCAGACGTATATGTTATTGTTTGGCTGCATTAACCACATTTTGTTGACTTGACTGTTAAGTGGGACTGCGTTAGGAGAATCACTTTGACTCACTGTGTAGGCTATGAATTTTACATCACCTAATGATGAGGTCTCGTGTTGTTGAAAGCAATTTCATTGCACTCCCCTGGTGTACGCTGTGTTCACTACTGCCTGTTGTTTTTCTCATTTATTACAACAAAGTATTGAATTTTGCCCTTAATGACATGTTTTTAGGACACAACAAGATGTATCAAAGTCCCAAAAAATTGCAAAGGATAAATGTAGAGCAATGTTTTTCTTTTTTTTTTTAGTTAGATTGATGTAGGGAAAAATACAAATATCTTACTTGACTGTTTTTTTAAATGTTTTGTCAAATCTGCATAGAGTAGAAAAATAGATGGTAAAAGCACATCTATTTTTCTACAGAAATAAACAAATTTCCATCCGCTTTTAGCAGCTAAAGTTGTCCCATAACTGTGTGCATTCCTACCAGAAGATGCTGTATCAAGTGATTTGGCCCCCGGCATAATAGACCCTTGACCCGCTGTGTATTAAAGGCTTAGCTGCTTCATTGTGCTGCAGTACGAGTGAGTAAATGCTCCATTAGGATTCATTAAAGCCAGCAGTTGGGCATATTGTCCTGCGTGCAGTGAGTCGCACCAGTGGAGGCCCCTGTGCCCCTGACTTGCACCGGCACGTGTCATTCCCCGCCCTTTTCATGTCACGCACAGCAGGGGAAACCTACCTTCATTTTGCAATCACTGGTCAATGGCCATCTCTTGTCTCGACTCCTCCTCATCTCAGCCTCCCCCATTTTTGCATCTGTCCGTCTGTCTCCTGGGATATGGCACAGTGACCAATGACATCGCAGTATGATCGTTACCATGGCGATAGGTGACAGTGGAAAGCACCACCCAAGATGAATGGGCTATAAAGTAGGAAAGGTTTTGCAAACAAGAAGTGTATAAAGAGAGAGAGCGTCTGGCTATTCTAAGGACTGGATGTGTGGACCAGTTTTGGAGTAAAAAGTGGACTGTGCAGGTATGACACTTTTTCACACTCTGATAGTTTGATATACGCTGAAGTCAATGATTCTTTTTGCATTTTTATGGCACAGTTAGAACATAATGGAAAAAGCTACACGCAGACGGCTTCCTTTTATTCACAAACCCGCAAATGGAAAAGTGTAATTTTCCTCCCATTTCTTCTGTCAATTGTGTCACTGAAAACCTTTTCTTTTTTAGAGTGCCTTTGTGCTGATTCACCAGAAATTGTTGTCAGGGTAAATCACCAGGGCGTCCTAAACAGCCCCCTACGCTTCCAGCTCAGAAAAGCTTTTGTTCAGATCAGCATGGCACCAAAAGGTCTTTGACAAACACGACAATTATTCAGATTATAAATTGATTTCACTATTTAACTTCAGTAGCAATCTCTCAAGTTGGCAGGCTTCTACTATTGTGTGGTACCTATCTGAACTGTCTTGTTTCTCTGCTATCATCTCGCTTTCTTTTGAACATGATTTTAGTTGTGCGCTGCTTTGTGGGGCCTCTAGAGAAAAGCCTGTACTTTTCTCACTCGAGCCAGGCTGTCAAAAGTAATCTTGTCAGAGCTGTGAATCCGAAGCTCTCACTGTCACACAGGCAGGTTCGGCAACCATCTGAGCTCTGGTGTGGTCACAGGGTAAGAGCAGTCAAATTCTCCACCACGGACTGAATGACACCAAATAGTCGTGTCATTTTTTTCATATAAGATGGCAAGAGATCTGTGATTCACTTCACAGGTAGTGCACCTATTATTTTAAACACCTTACTTCACTCTACATGCTGCATTCTGAGCCTTGGAATTGGTCACCACAATGTACTTTTAGCTTTTTTTGCAGTCATTATGCTAACAGCAGCAACAACAACAGAGAAACTTAGTTGAGTTTAGTGAACAAATGGGACATTAGATGCAGTCAGGAAATAGCAGAACTAATTTTCACCTGATTAGTCATTTAATTGTTAAAAAATCAGGTAAAGTGTCCAGAGAATGTTCCATATTCCAGAGAATGTTCTTGCGTCTAAACCACTGAGTTGCCTTGTTTGGTTTGAGTAAGTTGTTTTTCTACAATGTTCTTTTTATGAATATTCTTTTTTATGCTTTTTATTGTTTGCCAGGACTTTGTGTTTACCGTTTTGAACTATAATAATGAATGCTTTATGTCCGTATGTTTCTGTCAGCTTTGGATAGTCTGTTTGTTTCTCTGAGTTTGAATCCAGGTAGCTATTAGTATTACATTACATAATCTATATAGCACACCTCTGCCTCTAGACATTTGCTGCTCCATCTGCTATCATTTTTACAGTGGAAACTTAATTTCTCATTTGCTTTTTATCACTAGCTAGAGACCAGGTTGTCCCACTACTGAGGAGCCTCTTTATGGCCCGCTGTAGGTTACTGGAAGGTTGGAAGGATTACAACACATTCTTAAAAGTTGAGGGAACCTTGGACCCCTGAAGAGAGAGAAGAGGCGTGCAAAAATAGCATAAACTTTGTCTTGGAAACGCATTAGGTATTACCTGTGTAGAGAAGTATGCGTGTGAGCTCTCAGTTCAGCCAGGATACAATTACGTGCTTTTGTCATCCATCTACTGATTCATTCATATGCTAACAGAAGCTTAATATCAATGTTTAACGTCAGCATAAAAGAAAACACATAAATCAAAAAGTTCTTCATGAATTGATAATAGTACTTTGACATGCAACATGGCTCACAATTTATAATATAGGATAATTAGAGAACAAAACCATTTTTACAATAGTATTTAAACCCATACATTCAGAGTTTCTTTATGAAACACACTTAAAGGTACAAAATAATAATAAAACTGAAAAAAAATAAATCAAATGTATCAAATATTGAACAAAATTGAGGCCGGTGGTCGATATCAGGCCCAAAATATCGGCCAGCTGATATATCAGTTTATCTCTAATATCAATACTGTGGGGTTGCTGTAACAAGTCAGCAATCATTATTGATTAGTAATAAAGTAGTTTGGTTTTACTCTTTTTAAGCACATTATTCAACTGATTAATAGTGAAATATGTACCTGAACATTTCTAGATGGAGATTACAAAAATTATAGATAAAAATGTTAAATTTTTATTATTCCACAATTTGATTTGCATGTTTTTACATTTTAGTTACTATTGTGATATAAAAATATAACACTTGATTGTTGTTTACTGTTGATTAGTGACACTTAACTGTTGCCCTGATACGTAGTTACTATCATTATATTCACAATTAAGTGTTTGAGATTTTACACAAATATCGACAGAAACCTTTCTCAACCCACAGACACCACATTGTTTTTATATCCAGCTACATTTTTTCTTCTTGAATTCCTGGTGTCTTTTTGATAGTTGTGTGTACTCTACCATCACACACCTTATATTGTGACTACATATCGATCTACTTGAATTGTCTGTGAGTGGGTTAACACTTTATGGCTTTTGGTAGAAGTAGGCTGTGGAAAATGTCAGAACACATGGGATCTAGAGGTAGTCTCAAATAGGAGGCGCTGACGACAAGAGAGTGGGCGTCAAGGGAAATAAAAGGGTAAAGTGTTCTGTCGTTTGAAAGGTGAGACTTGTGTTTAGATTTGTGTCACTGCAGCATTGCCCACACTTCATAACTCAAACCACTTAACAGCAGCCTACATGAGATCTTTCTCATTACGGCTTTCTATGGCCTTGATAGTTTAACTTCTTTTAAACATTGCAAAACCACATTTTCTAGTGTAACAATTTTTCTTTGAACTGGCACAATGTATAAACTGACTGACCGCTAACATTTGCCTTAAGTCAGTTGACTTTCTTTTAAGTCTTATTAGCCTTATGTTATGTGTTTAGTTCAAGTGAGTGTGGTAGGACTGGGCCATGTCGGGACCAAATTATCACATTTTTTCTCTTATCGATTGAGCTGGATTTTAGAGTTTTCAAAACAAAATAAAAATAGCTTTTGGTCATGATTTCTGGAACATAAACTAAACAGGCTTCTAATCTCTGCAATTTAACTCAGAAAACAATCAAGTTCTTTGATTTCCACATGACAATCTGGTGCAAAAACTTTCTCTGTATTTTCTTATTGCTACAGCAAGTCAGTTATACATGGAGATTTTAGATATGTCCATGTTAATTTAAACTATTAAAAAGGCTACTGGTCAACTAGTACAAATGTTCAGTTGTTCATACGTCTTGTAAAAACAAATATGATACAATAAATGTCTTGATGAGTTTTAGACATAAAACAGTTCAGAACATTTCAGAGATCTACTGTGCAGTTCTTATGGCATCACAGATCAGGGACATTCAGGACATTGCTTTCTGAGGCTCAAAGGAGAATGAAAAAAATCTCTCAAACAGAACTCTATCTGAGAGATATTTTTCATTCTATTTTTCATTTATTGGTTGGAAGACAAATTCATTACAATAAAACAACATACTACTTTATCACTGTATGTATCCATCTAAGTTTGCTTGATTGTTGTGAAAGAAAAAAATGTAGGCTTGTGGTGGCACACACAGCAGATTTAATGGCTTTAGCATTAGCATTAGCATGGCTGAGTGGGCAGACAAAGTGCTGAGCATCGATAGCCTGGACTGCGAATGATCAAAAGGGCTCTTTGATACATATGCGGCCACATGGCTGTTAGCAATGTCAAAAGGTTACTCATCCCCTGCCATTTGGGTGCATTTCATGTTACTCTTTGTGGGATGCAGCTGAAATTTCTCTTCAAATGACCTTTTTACCTTTACAAACTGGCTGCTCACTCCAAGAGAGATATAATATAATGTGCTGTTTTGTGAGAACTTCAAAAGCCTATTTAAATATTCTGAGTGTGTTCTAGATGTGGGGCGTAGACAATAACATTATCTGAATTGAAAACAGTGTTCCTTAATTATAATATAACTGGATGTTTATTTGTCTGTGCTCGCCCAGTAGACGTGCAACTGCTAATGTGGATAATGATCTCCATCAAAATCGCTGCTCTCAGCTCTCAGGCTGTTGCCTTCTCATTATCCAAGATGAAGATGATTATATACTGTATACTGACAATCTGTCTTCAGCACAAGGATTCATTCATGTGTTTCCTTTTGACTCTGATGAAAAAAGTACAAAATTCTGTTACTTTACACAGCTACCCATACAGGAAAATATTTAAGTAAAAGTATTACACATTCATTCTACTTAAAGCAACAGTAAAGCTTTAAATTCTGCCCAAAAAGAGCTGACAATCTAGGCATGGCTGGAAAAATTAAAGTGAGACGTAGGAGCACAGTCTAAAGGAACAAAGAGCAATGTGATTGAAATGGTCACAGCAGATATCTGCAGCAGATGTTTGTAATCAGATACACTGTGGTGATCAGAGGAGTCCATATAAACTAGGCCCATTTTTCAATATTTGCTAATGCTGATATAGACAAAATGGTCAATATCGATAAATGTTGACCATTTTGGTAAAAGCTATTGAAATACCATATACAACACTTAGTAATAATTAAGTGTTTTGTACCACTTGATGGAAAAGTATTTAAAAAAACAAAGTAGAAAGTAAAAGTAAGTACATGTTAAACTGTTAGACTAATAAGGTCTAACTGTACAGAAAGGTAAAAAGTTTCTACCATCAAGTCAGCATTTTTTTTACTATTGTTGTTTTCACCACTGCCATATGAATGTGTGTAATGCAAGTTACAGTGTCTAAAAGTGTAAGACGAAAGCTCTGAATATAAAGTTTCATGTACTGTACTGATAAATTTCTCCCTCCTCTCTTGTCTCTTTCTTTAGGTAGCTCTGTGGCAGCAGAAGGATGCCGCTGGTGAAACGCACCATTGAGCCCCGGCACCTGTGCCACACGGTGCTGCCCAGAAACATCAAGAATGAGCTGGAGTGTGTGACCAACATCTCCCTGGCCAACGTCATCCGCCAGCTCAGCAGCCTCAGTCAGTAACAGAGAATATGCACTCACGCTTTCTGCACAAGAATCATATAATGGTGTACACATACTTGAAACTGCTGACGGAGTGGTTCAGCTTCTTGTCACTCAATTATGTGTAGTACGTCGCCAAAAATGCTTTCAAGTACTTGTGTTCTTGCTACTTTGGTCATTAATTATAGGCAATTAATTTAGAGTAAGCATATTTGATAAAATTTTATAATTGCTTTTTTACTTAATCATGCCTGAAACATGATTTAAGACTCAATAATGATCAAAAGTTACAGAGTGAAGACACTTACCCTAAACCTCTCTAATGCTAATTCTTAGTTAGTAAGCCTGAATAATTTTAAATTAACCTTTTATTCATTCAGAATTAAGTCTTAGCTCATGTTTCGTTAAGCGTTATTAAGCGGTGGCTTATTAATAGAAAAAGAATAGAAAAGTTAACAATATTTATTTGATGTAGTCGATGATTTGGTAGTTATCGTATTCCAAAATACTATAGTTAGTTTACTTTCATTAATATTTCTGAAGCATCATTAAGGTCACAAACATATATCTGATATCTATTCCAGCTCTCATTAGCAGTTGCAGGAAGATACAAGCATATTCTACATAGATTATAGATCATAGTGTAGATCTGACTTAAAGGTTAAGTAGCTGATTTTTACACTGCAAAGACAATTTAGGTTTTAAATCTAAAAACTTCCTCTCATAAATCCTTCAACACATGGTTAATATCGACATGTATTCATTTTTGTTGCATTTATTTAAGTGAAACTGAAGTGACCGCGCCAAGCTCAGCCAAACAGAGCGCAGCATTCAGCTCCTGATTAGAACTAACTTCTTTATTATTCAGTTCAGACAGTACTCAGAGGTCTCATCTTTTCTGTATTTACTATATATATTTTTTGTGGAAAGCACTAAGTTTACTAATTTACAGCTTAAAAAGTTAGCTACCCCACCTTTAAGGTGCCTACTACAGGTTGGACCCATTTCACTAAAACACAGCTGAGATAATAGTCTAATTCTCATAAATTTTACTTTGGGATTATAAATGATGATATCAAAATAGGAAGTTGCCTAGTGACCATAATGCATAATGGGCAAAACGACTTTAAAGATGAGCAAACCTTCTAAACTCGACCCACACACAACTATCAAACAAAGTTGGGAAAAGCATTAGGAGGAGTGATAAAGGAGTGGCTGAGAATGGAGGAAAGTTTTGACAGCAGGTGTTTGTGATCAGCACACAGTTTTGGTGTGTGGGCAAATTCATCTGATGTTAAAAAATGACTCAGAATCATAGGATATTTAACCGTCATGAAGTATGCACAATTTACCAGACAAAAAAGTTGTTTTAGTTTTTAGCTCTTTTTCATTTTTGTATCTGACAAATAAAAAAGCAGCAGAACATGTTGTTTTTGTTAAATGTATGTATCGAAATGCATTTCTATGCGAAAATTGGCAATACATTTGAAACTACTGTACTTGCAGTTATTTTCAATATATTATTTAAACTTTTCTTCACAAATTGTTTGCAATGCAAGTAAAAAAAAACTCTCTATATTTGCAATAGGTAATATTCTAGCAAATAAAGTTAAAATTAGAAAATCATACAAATCTGTCACACACACTGTAAAAACTATTAAGCACCTCTATGCAAGTTTTGCATTTGATAAATTATACTATTTTTATCACATGAAAGAGAGGTTCACCCAGGACCTTGTTTGTTTCTTGTGTTTGCTTCAGGTAAATATGCAGAGGACCTGTTTGGAGAGCTTTTTAACGAGGCCCACTCCTTCTCGTTCCGGGTCAACTCTCTGCAGGAGCGCGTGGACCGCCTCTCCATCAGCGTTACACAGCTGGACCCCAAAGAAGAAGAATGTAAGCGCATCTCCTATATACTCTATAACTGTTTGTGTGTGCGTGTGGGACAGAGCTCGCCTCGCCTGCCTCCTCCAGTGTTAATGGCTGTTATTAGAGGAACAGGCAGCTATGAGATGGTGTCATTTTTCATCCCTGTTGTACAAACCACAGCCTCTATTAGAAACATTGTGCCGGAGTTTCACTTTATTTTTTTTTTCCTTTTGTTGGGGAAATTGGATCCGGGCTTGGACTGTATCCATAGTGATTCAATGGGAACTCGGTGATGCTCCGGACTATCAGGTATAGCCCGGGTAATCCCTGTGGGGGCGTAAGGAGGAGTGAGGGTAGGGTAACTGTCTGCAAAGTCAAACTAGAGGGGAATCACAAAGGTGTAATGCCACGCTCCGAGGCGCTGTATCGATTTCCCATGAGCCACTGGGTTTTTTTACGGCACGGCTAGTCTTAACGGCTTCCCTGTCATTGAGAGACACTAAAACATTCAGTACCCCTCATGACAATGCCTCTGGATACAAGCAGGTTTTTAGTAGCTGTCTTTTTATAAGCCAAGACTCTTTACTGTGTCAGCCACACAGCTCATTCTCCCAAAGCCAGGAGACAGTGGTCTGGTATGCAATAAAAGGAAATAGTTTTTGTTTCCCAATTTATACATCAATAGATTTAATAAGAATGCATCATCAATTTGTTTGTTTACTAAAACTTTTGTAAGATGTGAAGCAAGAAATAAATTCTAGCAAAGACAATGTAAATACAACATTGGACTCTTAGAGGTAATATAGTCTTTAATATATAATTGTTATAATCATTTTTAAGATCAGTCACATGTTTTGCTCCCTAGCCTAATTCATTTTGAGCCTTCAAATTGTTCACTGCAAGGTGTTTTAGGCTTTTTTCACAGCTGTTGGTAACGGGACGGTATGCTAACAGCAGTTAGCCACAATGCTAACAACAACAGATGAACTTAGTTTAATGAACAAACAGGACATTATTAGACGTAGTCAGGACATTGCAGACTAATTTCCTCCTTAATAGATACATTAACATTCTGTCTGAGGGAAATAGATTTTAAGTAGGGGTGTCAAATTAGTGCATTAATTGAGATTAATTAATTACAGACATATTAATCGAGTTAATTTTTTAAATCACATTAATCTATTTTGAAATCTTTAACTTCATTGTTTCCATATATGAGTTGCAAAGTGGACATAAGGGTTGTTCAACTTGACAACTTGGCAACAAAAGACTTCCTTAAGTCTTCATTTGTTGCAATATATTTATATTTCCCTCTGCAACAATTATGTAATTAATTAAATTGGATAAAAACAAAACAAAAACACTTAAGTTGAGAGTTTTCAGCAATTTTTAGATGAGATTAAAAATATATTAATTAGATTAATTCATTACAGATCATAATTAATTAATCTCTTCAATTTTTTAATTGCTTGACAGCACTAATTTTAAGTTAATTCAATGTAAAGAAAAATAATAATCTAGTCCCTTTAAGATAAAAACCCTGTACTCTACCTACTACTTGTACTTGTGATCATTCTTCAGAGGGCAATAGATTTGAATCATTTTGCGTTTTTGTCCTATCTTTTTAGTGATACAATTTTAATTTTGAATATTTTGTCAAACTACCCAAAGACAATAGTATTTACAACTTCTACAAATATCTAATGCAGATAAAATGCAATGCAATGTGTGTTATTTTGCAAATACATCACTATACAGGCATTGTGATGAACTATAGTGAGTAATATTTATTGCAGCGTTAAAAGGTTGCTGTATTGGCAAATAAAACAGCTTTTTGTAGAATGAAAAATGTTCTACATCCATTCTCATAGTGACCTGAATTTCCCTTGACCTGACATTACTTTAATGCACAACACAAGTGTGTAGCTGCCTCTTCTCCACACCCTCTGTATGTTGCACTAATGGTAAAATAATTGAGGCTAATCTAATTGTGGCGGTCTGTTTTGCAGCATGTGCGCATCTCAGCTGCTCAGTCCTGCTGAGGGTGAAGGGCAAATGTTACAAAAGGCTTATTATTGGAGCTTGCATTTTTAGACTTACACTGTAGGGAGCAGATTTTCAGTCACCACTGCCAAAATATTCAATTTATCTTTTTTTTTTTTTTTTAAAGTTGGGATTATATGCATAAAAAATGCAAATCACCATTAAAAATAACACAAATAAAACTGCCCCAAAAGTGATAATTTCGTTCACTCTATGAAAGGGTTAAGGCTTAACTTATCAAAACATGTACACACAAACAAACACTTGTATCTTAACCACAGATCTCTAAATTATCTAGTTTTGACAATCACATTTCTAATTTCTATTACTTGTTTGAACATCTTATCAATCAATTAAAAATTCAACGAACCAGTCACATTGCTAAGTGTATTTGTCTCTGTGATTTTATAATGAGCTTTTCCCCTGTATTCCAGCTTATCTTTTAGCTGCGTGTTGTGTCACTGAAGACTGTTGATAAGGATCATCTGGAGCGCAGGGCAATGAGCAGGAGGAGAGGGAAGGGAGAAAGGATGAGTGCGTCTAACGGGGCACTGCAGCAAACTCACTGGACTGGAAAGGGATTGTACCGCAGCGGATTCTGGGCCAGCTTTGAAAAGCCCACAATGCAGTTTTTCAATTGAGAACGCCTTGGACATTTCTTGTATCCTTAGAGTCAAAAGATGTCATTGGTATGTCGGAAGGATTGTCCAGGCATTTTGGATGTGTTTGGGATTCATATACATCATTATGGGAATTAAATACACACTTAACTTACAGTAGACTAAAATGAGAATACAACAGGATCAAAAATGCTTATTTCTATATACTTACCTTTTACAAAAATGTCTGTAAATGTGACTAGAAATCACTTTGTAATTGCAAGCAATAATTAAAAATATATAATCTGTCTCATTCATAACATCAGGCATACAGTACAGTACTACATAAAGAGGCAAAAGAGACCGAAACCTTTTTTCATTCATTTAAACCTGCCAAAGAAAAAAAACCTTTGCTTATAGGTCACCAAATATTTACAAAGTCTCAGACATGCATTAGTCTTTAAGTTCAACAAAGATGAATGTATCTTCAAAAGAACATCCTTTTAAATATTAGTTTCTACATTACATTACCCGGATCCATTATGTTTAAACCTCAAGTATACAAATCGTGCACTATATGCTTTTAGTACAGGCATCTGACTGACTTTGTAATTTCCATTGTGGTGTCTTTGGGTTGTTGAGGAGGAGAGGGAAATGATTGCGGGCAGAGTTGGTCCATAAATCAGGGGCTGTGGACGGCGGAGATAGGAGGAAGATGGGGGAGGATGGAGGTTGGTCAGAATGGAGCTGATACTGTCCGCCTAGTGTCTCCAAGCCTCACCGCTAAACCTCAATATAGTTATGCACAGAAATGACAAAATGATTTACGCAAGTCACAATGCTGTGTTTGGATAAATTGAGGAAAAATTAAATCAATTTGGGAAATTGATTTAAGTTCATTTTATTGCAAAAAATCAGGTATAGTCCCTTTATTGTAAGTAAAGAGCAGTGGGCAGGTATCATGTGTGGTGATAACTAAAATCTTTGGAGCACTGGTATCTTGAATGCAGGATAAAATTTGAAGAGAAAAACAGTATAAATAGTTAAAAAATTTAAATTGTTTTTTTATATATACTGTATATTAGTTAGCAAGTGTGTTTTTGACTTTAAATTTTACAACTGTGACTTGAAATTTATATTCATAGCCATTTACAGAGAATAACTTTTGTTTTTTACTTGAAGATAAGAATAGACGATTGATTAATAGAAATAAAATAGTTTTATTGATACAAAATAAGATAAAACTCCAAATTCACTAGGATCTTTTTAAGTTCAGTTAGCCGAGATGAGTTGAGCTGACAGCCGTGTGGAGGTCATGGTTAAGCAGATGTTCGGGTCCAAAGAGGAAGGGCAGGACACGTCTGGAATGATCTGTGCTTTATCACGTATGCACTCACCAAGGTCAGAGATGCACTGAGCACTTTCAATCCTCTCACCTTGTCCTTTTTATCCCTCTAAGGCCACCGTCCCCCACAGTGCCCTTTCACACACTGTCTCCTGACCTCTCTCCACCTACTCTGATTGATCTGCAGCTCGTCTTCATCTTGTATGTGGAAGCTATTTGTGTACTTTGGCCCTGTCACTGCAGCCGACCAAACTAATGGCCTATAGCCGTCTTTTAATAGCGCCATTACAGCACTGCAGTGACTGTAAGCCATTGTAACGGGCCACCGAGCCAGGTGGATTACTCCTCAAAACCATTTTTATGTCGCCTACACTCACTCACATCTGCTTTTTAGTCTATTTATAATGTGTCCGGCTGTTAATGGCTTGTTCATGCCTTTTGTCTACTATAGAAATGTGTGAGGATAAGCCACAAGAATAGGAAGAAGAGGGAGACATGTATGATGATTCTTGGCTGGAATATGGGACAGTATTTGCATTTCAGAAGTAAGGGCTGCATACATAAAAATGTGACCTATGGTTTGTTCTGAGAAGACTCTGCAGTCTAGTGCGGATGAAGGAGGAGGAATCAAGAGGGTTTTTATGAATCTTTTCAGGACTATTCTTGACTTTGGCCATTTGACATTTCGATGGACATTTAGCGGCAAGTATAGGAGTCTCAGTGATGAAAATTATGATAATTTTAAACCTGACCATTTTGCACAGTGCATCTTTATTAACTATAATCAATGAGTATTAAAATTAATTTGTATGCTCAGGTTATAGTTCACAGTGCTAAAATAACAAATCATAACACCTGTGTTGTTGGAAAGGACAATCTGCAAGACGTGTGTGTCAAACTGAGGATTTTTTACTAACCAGTAGTCAAAGGTATGTGTGGTTGCTGTTATTTCAATTTTGAGCATCAACTGGAGGTGGGCAATATATTGAATTTTAGATAATATGGTGATTGTTGTTTTGAAGATACTCAAAAATCAAATATCAAGTAAATTGTTAATGCTACAAAATGAGCTGTTTAACAATGCAAATGAAGAAACTCACATTGTGAACTTTCAAATAAGGGTAGAATTGTAATATTTTAATCGATTATTCCCTCATTTGGGCTTTCATTGACAAAAAAAATTGTTTTAGTCTGACTTCTGCATTTTTTTCTTTACAAATAGACTAGTTGTTTAAAATAAAAAGCCTGTGGTGTTGTAAGTGCAGTTTGGGTCAGATGTTTGGTCAGTCATTGAAACACACGTCTTAAGTCGACTTCAGCCTTATTAGTTTGACCATTACACTTCAAATAATACATTTAAAGACATGTTTGAACATTTTCCTGTTGGTTTGCCATAATATTGTCAGAATATCTACTATATCTACTTTTCATAATATTGCCTAGCCCTAGCAGAATAAGGAATGCCTATAGCTTTTCTGTTCATCTCACAACTGACCAGTCTAGTCCAGCTTTGAGGCTCAAAGAACTCTTTCAAACATGAAATGAGATTATCTTTGAAAAGAACCCTATGGAGAGAAAAAAGCTTGCATTCAATCTCTATTTAACCTTCACAATTATGCCAACAGGTGTAAAAGTAAACTCTCTGAACTGCATACATATTTCTGTCATGTCCACATTCATCAGTAGGTCTATACATCTGTTCTAACCATTTGTAAACCACAAATTACTCTAAAAGACTCCAAGAAAAACACTGACCTTTAGATTTGACCTTTTCTATTGAATCAATACAAATGTCACTTGAGCTTCTTGAGCCAATCGAAAACATTGCTGCACATTCCAATTCCAACGCTTGACATTAATGAATACTTTACCACCTGTGCTATCTCAATGCCAGTGACGAAGCGCAATGTAAAAGCACTGATTATTTTTAAGTTACTACTTCACTTCTATGTGTATTTATCTCACGCTAATGTTTGTGTACTTTGACTGCTTCTCTTTGGTCATTAGGTTGGCTTCATTTTATTTCCCTTTTTCTGCACTTTAATTCAGCCCGAACGTCGTGTATAATCTTGTTTCTCTGCGTTACCGTGCTTCTAGTTGTGTCTGCTTCGCTTCATTAATCTTACGTTTTATTTGTGTCCTTCACCAGACCTCCTTACCAAACCATAGCAGAAAAAACTGTTCTGATTTAAGTGGCGCTGGTTTTTTACTATAGTCTGCTAAAATCATTACCTTGAAACAACATAGAACTTGTGTATCAGAGGAGGACGAAGTATGTTACCTAAAGGAATCTTAGTAATAGAAATAAGTGCTGAAACTTTAAAAAAAAAATCTTAATTAGGATGACCAACAATATTTTTTTCAAAGCAATCCACCTAGCGATTACTCTTTTGACTAATTGATTAGTTATTTAGAACATAAATGAGAGGATTTTTGCTCAGTTTGACCCAGATGAAGCTAAAGTGTGTGAGAATCCTACTAGATTTTTGGACACTGTCTGGTTAATTTTTTGCAGCTGCTTTTCATTTTGAGTCATAAAACTTATTTTCTCAGCATATATTCTAGCCTTTTTAGACTACTTAATTATTATTGGATTAGTTGATTACTTATCCAGAACATTCAATTTGTACCAGTTTTATACAAGACACGTCCCACAATTTTGTTATTAAATCCCACAATAATCCAGGTGTTTTCCAATTTTTAGTTTAGCTTTGTTTTTGTTCATAAAAACCTTCTCATTCTTATTTCGTTATTGATGCAGCTGCTTCAGATTTCCTCAAAAGAACAAATGTGGTTTTTAAAACGCACTCAAGGCTTTTTTGTCAGAATTGTTTTTCTCGTAAGACAAAAAAGCTATAATAATTTCGACAAGACAAGTGACGTTTTGTCAGTTTCCCCCTGAGCAGCATTTATATTTGTCACCTTCTCATGTATAATTCACATCCGCTTAACACTCGACTTCTTATTCCCGGGCTTTGCTTTTATAGGCTAACATTAGTCTGTGTTTCTGCTCCTAGCGTTTTTGCCACTATAGCCCCCATTTGAAACATCATTGATTTTCTCATGTTATTCTCGAGCTTTGCAGAAAATGTCATCAGTTTTGAAAGTGTGGCCTCTGATAGACGACCTCAGAGCTTATCTCCACCATCCACCGAGCTCTGAGGGAAACCGAAACGAGCCAGTCAGCCTAGCGTGTCAGAATTAGTTCATGAACAAGATGATGTTTCTAATATGTCCTTCTAATGTGAAGTGAGGATGACATAATAGAAGTGGGAAATTTATTGTTGATTAGGTAGGGCTGATGTCCTTGTTTTGAAATTATGCAAATATTGTGAAATTATTTCAAACCTTTAAATGTGTAATTTTGTAGTTCCATTTAAAAATCATCCTCCTAAACTACAAAAACGTTTTTTTTCTGGTTAGTATTGCTCACATCTACAATCGCTACAAAAATGGCCTGGCAAAAAAAATGTATCTAATTGATTATTTATTATTTGTAGCTAATGTATTTGTATTTTTGCTTGTGTTTGGATTGTTTGTTTTTCACTTACATTCTGTGTATTACATTATTCTAGAACTCATTCCCTCACTCTTCAAAAATCTGACTATTTAATCAGGGAAGCTGACATGACATACAGTTAGGACTGGGCAATATTGTGATAAAAATTGAATTGTGAGCTCATCTTTGTGACAATCTCTTTTTTGATGAAATCGTCATATCGTGATTACCTGTCTGTTCAAATACAGTGTATTTTTTGGTCTTAGCCTTAAAGTTGTTGAGTGGGCTTCTTTTTTTAAAGTCTCTTATGAATTTTGCGTCGTAAAAGAGATACATTTTAGCAAATTTTCAACATGGATTTTTCATAGGAATGTTTATTAAGGACAATGTACAATTTTGCATTTAGCACAAAGGCGGACATGCTTGCACCAGATTCTAGCTTACAGCTAATTTACATCTGTAGTCCTGGGGAGGGGAGAGGGAAGGCACATTGGACATGTTTTTAGATGTAGGAGGAAACCGGAGCACCCGGAGGAAACCTACGCAGACACGGGGAAAACATGCAAAGGCCCCAGGCCTCATGTCTAAAAGTCGTTATGAATGTTAGAAAATAACACTTGTTTAGAGGTGACACACAATGTTAAAATTACGATGTTTAAGTTTAAAATGTTATTGAAGTGCTTAGGAGTTTTTTATTTAAACTTGGTTGCTTGTTTCTCTCTGAAAGTCTGGCAACAGTGGTCAATCTTTGAACTTCTGTGAGTGACAGCTAGAGCCAATCATAGTGAAGTGGAAAAGCAGATGATTTTATTTACCTCAAAGGCAACAAAAAATAGTCAAAGAACCGTGATAAAATCGAAATGATAGCTCTAAGACAATCGTGGCTCTAAGACAATCGTGATTTAAATTTTTTGCCATATTGCCAGCCCTACATACTGTACAGTATCTGCTTTATGGGTTTCAGAATTGTGTGCCACAGTGTGTTTTAAGCACTTTTCACAACTTTAACTGTCAGTTATGAAAAAAACATGAGATAAGCAGATGACTGACTCTCCACTTGCCCCCCTAAATCATCTCTCAATGTAGAAAATGTGAAAACTTAACCTGACTTTGTTTCCTTGCAGTGTCGCTTCAGGACATCACTATGCGGAAGGCGTTCAGGAGCTCCACCATTCAGGACCAGCAGCTGTTCGAGCGCACGTCGCTGCCTGTCCCAATGCAGGAGACCTATGAGACGTGTGAGCAGCCTCCGCCCTCCACATCCTCACCCCCTACAGGTCTGTACCACACACATTTACCTTTTCACGCTTTTCAACAAAAGGCTTGCATTGAGAAAGATAAGAACAATCACAAGACTTTTTAATGCCATGTTATCTTTATCATGAATTATTTGTATGAGTGTTTGTAGATTCAAAATGTCATTTCCTTTGGTTTTTGATTTGCTCAAAATATGGTGATATGGTTAGATTTAAAGAACTGACTCAGGAGAGAGTTTGACGACTTTTAGGTTATTATATTATGTTTTTATAGTATATTTATCACTACATCAGATAAGAATTTGATTAGGTAATGAAATGTAAGCTGTGGTAGATGTTTCTGAAAACGTGTTTAAAAATTTGGAGCTTAGAAGAAAAATGTGAAGAATGCTTACTTTATAAAGAGACGAGTTTGTGTCTCAATGCTAACGCTTAATAAGTATTTTAAAATAAACAGATTAACTGATGTTCTCTGCACAATGTCTATTAAATATCCACCATATGTCCATAGAGGTCGATTTCTTTTTCTTAGATTGTCTATGCATTATTGAGTAATGATCATTGCAAGAGGATAAATAATAATATAGAAGGCTCACAGATAAAGATAAGGCAAGACAATCATAGTCGAGATGCATCAAAATAACAATTTAAACAAATATAGACATAAATTATCATACATATCGTTATAGTCATAAGCACAGACAAATTTGAGATTAGATTTAATAAAGATATCGAAATGAATTTGCCTTTATTTGATACATTCTATTTTAGCAGGTGTTGTGCTTGTGTTGAGCAGAGAAATCCACTTTCCCACCTTTTATTTTCAGCTTCAGTGCTCTGCGAGACTGAGACACAGGTGAATTTGGTGTTATTTAAATGGAGCGATTTTAATGATTTTCCTCAAGGCCTGATTGTGCAGTTCACCGACAAGAGCGGCAGCAAAGACCTGGACTTCCTCTTTAGCTATTATTTTGGATTTGCTCAAGGCGAGACCACACTTTGTTATTTAGTAAGGGGGGTAGTGTGGGTAATTAAATGTAACTAAAAATCCATCGTCAGCCTCTGGGTCAGTTCCCACGCTGCTTTGTGGATTTGGAGGCTTGCTTGCCCCGAGCGTGTTCTGGGACGGTGATTCAGAGGACAAAGAGGAAGTCAGGAAGAATATGGTTTCATACAATTATATATTTGTGTGTAGTGTAGAGCTGTAGCCAACCAAAATAATCTTGATAGTCTAAAAACACGTACTGCTGCACATCAATTGGTCGATTAAATTATGGGTGTGGCAAAAGCTATTCAGTGTCTCTGCAATCTGACTGGTTACCTAAAATGCAGAGAGTTTGCAAAAGACAGTTCTTTTTATATAGAAAAGAACTTTCTTGGGAATGTTCTTTCTTGGAATTAGACCTGTCATAATAATTACTATACTTTCACTTACCTTTTATAAATATCAGCCAAGTATTTAGTAAAACAATTTTATATACTGTTGTTGTTTGTGTATGCAAAAGTTAAATATTGAGTAATTACTATAAAAATGTTACATAAAAAGCACATTATAAGCTGAAAATCTCAAAAAATAAATTTTCAAGGAAGGGTGGTGACATTTTTGCATTTTTGACCGCCCACTTCCTGATTCAACAAGTTAAGCTCTAATGTTGTCTAAAGAGATAAAAAAAAAAAAATGATATTAGGGCTGTACTCGACTAAAGAAATTCTTGGTCGACTAAAGACTTGTCCGATCGACCGACTAATCGACTAAAAAGGGGGCATGGCAAAAGTTCAGCAACTAAAAAATATTACATTAATTTGACACAATTAGTGTTAGAAAAAAAAAACTATGGCGTTCATGTGGAAACAGTAATGTATATAGAAAATTAATAAGAAACAATAGATTTATTTCTTAGAAGGCAGTTTAGACCAATGATTCGTTAAAAAAAAAACTTCAGTCAATTTACCACTTTTTGTTGCTGTTCAATATAAATCTTTATAATCAAAATACTAATCGACTAAAGGACATCAGCCCTACTAATCAGCTATGTGTCAAGTCATGAGTATAAGACCCACTTTCTGCAGCTTTATAAACTACAAAGTTATCAAGATGTTTTACTGAATTTTAGGTTATAAATGTGCTTTTTAGACTCAAAACATTTGCGCTGTGGATATGAATTAGCACATTAGCTGGTAAGCCCTAACTTTTAATTTTTTTATTTTTTTCCAAAATCCATATGGAAGTTTACAGTGGACCAACATACTTCCAAAGCCACAACTTCTACTGTTGAGCTCCATAGCTTTACATACTCATACTTTAGCACCTTTCTTTTTGGATGTCCAAAAACTTTAGTGCAAGCATGGGAACGTTGGTCTCAGATTATAGCAGCACAGGTGAGAACAAACAGCAAATACCAAACTCTATGAAACTTTCTTATTACATTCGTTTTAACTCATATGATTGTTGCTCTAAAGCCATTGACTCAGGAGAATGACAGGGCCCATTATGATATTTTGATGCAGCAACATTTTGCACATCCACATTGATATCATGATGATGAAGAAGCTTTTTTCCCTCAAATTTTGCAGCCTCATTTTTTAACTCTTATTTTGTCTACATTTGCCTTGTTCTGTCTTGTTTTCCATTGACTCTCTCTCAGCCCAGATCTATGAATGACTGACTGTAGATTCATCCATCTTCCTTGATCCTATTGTTGCATTCTTACTCCCAGGCTTTTGTTGCGTTGCATATCATTAAAGTGCGTGTGCTCATTTCTTTTTGAAGCTGGTCCTTTTCATGTTCACTCTCCTCTCACTTGTCGGTGTCATCATCAAATAATTGCGTCCCTAAGCATAGAGGGGAAAAGATTTCATGCCTTTAGATGGGTGTGTAGGTTAGTATTTCACATAACAAACAAAACTGCAATTTGATTTTTCATTTTTAACTAATAAAAAAAAGTTTGGAACATGGATTGTCATACAGCACTTTTCTTTTCTTTTTTTATTTCAACAATTTTATTATAGTGTCATAAATAATATGTCAAAGTGTCAAACATCATATTAAGTAGCTTTAATAAGTAGTTTAATAATAGAAAAGTATTAGTAAATATTAGTTAAATACAGAATAAGACATTAATAAATGAAAACTAACATTAAATTAACTACATCAATGCTAATTAGCTAGTTAGTTAGCAGCTAGTAACCTAAATGAAATTGTAACATTATTAGAAATACATTTTTGCAGCTCTTTCCTGAATATTTTTGTGACTTGTTGCACCTAATGTGACAAGGACTTTTTTTTTCTGACAAGGCAACTTACTTTATATATTTTTATACTGTGCAGTTTGCAAAAGTCTTTCTCTTTAATCTTCTCATATAATAAACACAACCAAGTAATCTTAAAAAATAGGAGGATTGAATGTTAAATTAATAATCTGTACACGTAACGTAGTACTGAATATTGGCTATAATGCATAATTCATAGTTTGTATAGAAGTGTGCTAAAGATCTGTTTTGTTTAAAGCAGCGAGTTAGAAATGAGAAGATTACTGACTTGGTAAAATCCTCAGGGAAGCACATTTCTAATCAAATATTAAACCTTCAGTGATAGCACCGTGCTCCGCTAAAAGGAAATGCAAATTAATTACCCAGCATGCGTGTTTGATTTTCACAGCGACTAAACATTTGCGCAGAAATGTGAGTAAAGAATGGTGTTATTAAGGGGGATGTGCATTTTTTTTTTCATTTCCAAACCATAAAAGAGAGAAAGTAAGTTTAAATGGTAAAAACTCCAGTACTTTTTGCGATGTACCGCTTACAACCCACAATTTTCCAAGATGTAATATTAATGAGTTTTTTATGATTATCTTGTCTGTACAGGGACGATGGGAAAGACAGTCTGAAGTTTTACACCAATCCTTCGTACTTTTTTGACCTGTGGAGAGAGAAGATGCTTCAGGACACAGAGGACAAGAGGAAAGAGCGGCGGAAACAAAAGGTACCGAATTATCATCATACACTTAGTGGAATCTGTCACTTTCAATCAGACTACACACGTTTTCTGCTCCATATGTTATTGTACAGTTAAACTACTAAGAAAGTAACAGTTTTAAATAGTTCACACACAAGCTATATACATGTGATGCACTATGTAACTTTTCTAATTAAAAGTATGCCACCTGCTTGTCACCATGGAGATGTCATTGCTTTGTCTGAAAAGTTTCACATGGCTCTAACAAGTTTGAAATAGAAAAATGGTGACTTAAAAGTATTTTGAGCACAACAACTTCAAGTTGAGTTACAACTGAGTCCTAATGGATGTTGAAGTCACACTATCTCAGAAAAGCAAACCTTTAGTTTTGTAGATAGGAGGCACTACCATCAGGTTACCATTTAGCCAGCAGCTGCTGTTAGCATTGTTGAATAATATATTAACACATTTGGGCCATTGGATAACCTTATTCTTCTCCATGTTTTTGTTTTTTAAAGTTAGCACAAAGTTGTTTTAATAATTATAAGACAATGCTTTTCATTTTACTTTATAGAGAGAAACAGAATGTTCTTATTATGATGAAAAATATAGTCGAGTACATCCTTTTTAAGCTATCCAGGAAAATACATAATTCTTGTGCCACCTCGTCTCCGTGGAGATAGAAAAGTTTAATGAAATACTGTGTAGCTTTTCTGGCAAAACATCTCCTTTGGGACAAACAATGGGAACCCTTCACAACAAAAGATACATCTTGAAATGACAGCATCATAAAACAAAACGCTGCAGTCAGTTTAATCAGTGCAGCTTATTGGCTATATACTGTTTATATCACAAATCCATGTTTTTTAATTAGCCAGTCGTCATTCTTCCAGTCGACCCTCATACTCCTGTGATCATTACATCTAATTAATGGCAACATCTGCTGCTCTCTCGGCTGCTCTTCTGCCGTTCTGCTTGGGCACAAACAAACTCACAAATTAATCGAATCACCTCGTGCAAAGGGGTTTCCCGCCCTCTGATCCAAGGGCTCTAATTGGGAGCAGGTTGTGGGCCGAGACACGCTGCCCGCTCACAGTCAATCACAGACGGCTCGAGTTCTGTCCATGTGGAATAAGCAGCAAGTGCATGTGGAAAGTTGAGATAAATGTTTGGTGTGGGGGCGGCAGAGCAGTGGCAGTAGAGCTAGTCATTTTCTTTCCTACTTTGAAGTGGTCAACATATTGAATTATAGATTAGATTGTGAATTTTGTTGTAGGGATATGCAAAATTAGAGTCTTAAAACGCTACGAAAAGAGTTGATGAAGGAATAAAATAGAACAAACTTTCATTATAAAATTCAAAGGGTAACATACAGTATTTTACAGTCTTTTCACACCGGATACTTGATTTGAAAACTGTCTCTACTCCCTCTGTAATATATCTATTCCTACTTATAAAATAGCTATATATTTCTCAAACTGTTTTGCAATTTTAGCAGGAGTTGGAAAGCAATTTCACTGTAATTAAGGCCTCGGGGTGGGATTTGCCTGTATAAAACACTTCATTTCCCACAGTGCTTAGCTGGCAGACTGACAGACCCCACTGAACTGTTCTCAGGAAGGAGCTTGGATTTGAGAAATCCGTGTCAGTGCACGTATTGTTGTGGGAAAAGAGCTGAAAATAGATCTTTTGAGAACAAGTCAAACAATGCCAATTGAAAAAAATATATATCAAGTTTGAAATTTCATAATTTTAACTCATGACATAGTGGTTTTTGTTTTGTCTTTTCAAAACACATTTGGCATTAGTACCTAGAAGGCATCTGAACCCTTCAGATGTAGATTTATCTTTTTATTAGTAATCATAAAATCCATTTTCTATAACCTATATTCATTTTCATCCTCATTTTGAAAAGATAATTATGATATTTTAAACCATTACGAGGCTTTTGTTTTGAGCGCTACTTGTAGCAGTGAATGTATGATGGAAATCCATTATAATCTTTGTCTTTGAGAAAGTGTGGTGTTGCGGTTATGTCCAAAATGATTAATGAGCAAGCTCTCGAGATAAGGATCTCTTAATGTTTAAGACTGCTGCAGATTTATTCAAAGAGGAACTGCACAGTCGTGAGGTTTTTATTTTTTCCTATGTACATCACATTATAAATCTAGTCAGCACTGGACTGCTTCCATAAAAAGCTGTTGGACTTAGCTCAAATCTAGGCATTTTGGAGGAAAGCAATAATATTTAGCCTGCAGCTTGAATTGGACCACTGCAGGTATTTGTGTACAAAGTGAGCTACATTTTGGTCACAGGGGGAATTTTCAGTCTGTAAATACTAGAACACAAACATAATAATAATAACACTGGCTCTGTACATTAAGTTAAAACTTTCTTAATTTTGATCGATATGAACGCAGCCATGTTAACAACAGTTTCACACCCCACTTCCACTTTCACTGCACTTACGGGTAGACACATTTTGAGACTCAACAGTAAATGGTAATGCAAAAGGAAACTTACTAGAGTCCTAATCTAGTTTACTGTGGGCCCCAGCCTTAAACCTATGTGATCAAGTGCAGTGGAAATAACAGAGGAGTGGTGCAGTTATAAAAGTAGGAAGCGTCTCATTCTCACTTGACTCCAAACTGAATTAGCAGTGACTCCCCAAGGCTCGTCTCTCTGTCTGCTGTTTGATTACAGCACTCACAGTCTCCTAATGGAATACATTGACATTTATATCAGAGCTCGCACTGGTTAAAAAGTGGATAGTAATTCCATTCAGTGAAAGCACTATTGTAGCGAGGTTTTGCTGACAAACGCACATACTTAAGCCTGTTTGTTGATCTATATTCAATTGAAAACAACTGTGTGTATTATTGACTGTGCTTAATTGTGTTATATTATATTTTCTAAGGAGATTAGACAGTTTTTTATCTTATGTATTTTTGTCAGCACTTAATGGACAGCTGTTATTGGAAGTGACTTGAGCTGTTTCTGGGTCAATACAGTTTCAAGGTTAAGATTTAGATAATTTGTTCATGACAGATGCTGCTCTACTTTGATGGAAATTTATTAAAAATCCATGTGTGGTTTTAGGCAGTATTGCTGTATATGATTGTACAGTAGACTATTTTATTAGGCTGTTTTTGAGCAAATAATGTATATTTCTTGTAGAGTATTAAATCATTAAAGTTAGCAAATCATATTTATCTCTTCTCAAGTCCTTTCACCTAATTTTTAGCAAACTAAAACAAAAACACCTGGCTTCCTGTTGCCTTTAGCTCCTCTTGTCCCAATCTTCGTGCTTTTCTTATGGCTCTTCTGTTATTTTTAGTCTTCCCTCACTCTTTGCTCTGTCTCCTTGCATTATGTGACCACTCTGTACAGCCGGATCTACCTTATCTTATGTGTCCCAACGGCTTTCTATTTGACCCCCGTCCCGCCCCCTTCCTCTACTCTCCGGAGGTAAGACCGTACATGTCCCAGCGGTCTGCAGCCTACTCACCCCACTAACCAAACACAACGGCCCCTGGACTTCACTTTTAACCTCCCTCACTTCATCCTGCTTATGCTAAAGTAACTCGAAAAGTATGTGTTTCAAATTAGCATGAGATGGGATTTATCAGCACAGTACTAACAGCACTTGTGTGTAAGATAAGAGAATATTTTATTTAAAGGTTTGGTAAGCTCATTCTTAGTATATTCTGTTTAATTTCAAATAATACTGTTATCTTTGTGCCCGTATTGCCTTTTTTAAGTTTCAATAAAATTAATGGGATACCTCAGGGATCAATATTAGGACCTCTCTAATTCATTTGACATCAATTATGATTTCATTAGTAATAATGCCTTTTTTATTCAGCCTTCCATAATGACAACTTTTGTATGTCTTTATAAAAACTCTGACTGATGTTAAAATAATATTTTTGTGGAAACTAAGCAAGCACTTCACAAAACAGAAAGCACAGTTTGTGATCGTCTATTCACCTTCATCTTAAACATGACTTACAGCATACTTAGCTTTTAATCAAGTTACAAAATCCAATAAAGATATTGTGCATGTGGTTGTATTAAAACATCACTAACACTGCGGCACAGACAGGATCCACACAATAATTGCAATTAGGTAAAATAAGATGTTCTGCAAATAAATATTACTACCTTACAGTCATTCAATCCAGATGTTATTGTCGGCAGTGGGGTGGTCTATTACTTACGTGCTCCTGTTAGCTCCTCCCTTTTTGCCCAATATTAGCTCTCCACACTTCTGCTGAGTCTGTCACATGTAGCATGAAGCCACGCAGTCCAGTACAGTAACACACATAGCTCACATTGACACACTTTAAATGGCTTCTGTACAGGCCATAACTCTGTAGACGCTCACATAGTTGGATAGTTGGCTGTTGGGATGAGCGATGGAGATTTCCCTGCAGGCTCGGCGGCTTCTGAAATTAGCTCCATTTATAAAACTCCTGACAAATGTGTACAGATGCACCGTCTCTCACTCAGCACCGCCTTGCTTACTTTAAACTCTTTTGCAGTGAAAAATGTTGCTCGTATTATGTGTGGCAGATGGTGGCGTTTGCAGAGCATTTAGCTACTGCAACCTGCCTAATTATTTGGGTGTCTGTTTAACACGTGATGCATTATGTAAGTTAGAAAGAAGATATCTTGAAAATTACAGTTTGTTTTTTATTTTAGATATTCAAATGAAAGTAAATAGGAAAATCTTGACTGAAAAAAAAATCTGACTGAAATTTGGTCATCCTACATTTTTTATATTCGAACTATAATAAAGCTTTTCTAGATTTGGATATTACCAAATCTTCTTTTAAGTTTCAAAATATTTCAAAAATATTGTTCAGTCCAATATTGTAGAGTTTGGCGTTTTAGGTGCTACTTTGAAGGGGAAATTTTATCTAATTTTTGCATTGCTCATGATCTCTATTAAACATGCTCTTGTAAACCTTTATTTTAGCATATGTTTAGAACATAGAAAACGTGTCATAGAAAAACAGCCAATGCTGTGAGCTTCCCACATTGGGAATTGAGATGGAGCTCTATTTACCGGCTGTAAAGGAAAATTGAATTCCACTATGGAAACTATCAAACCGATCTAGCCTGATATGCTAATGCTGCAGAAATGGTCAAAACTAGTCTGGATGATTTATGGACTTAAAATTTCTTCAGAAGATTTATCTATGACATCACAGATCAGGGACATAGGAGAATGTTTTCTGAGGAAAGAATATCTCACAGTCAAAACTCCAGCTGTGTTTTTGTGTCCTTATGTAAAGAAAATGCATTTGGAAAAGAATGCCTTTGATGTTACAATTTTCCATATAAATCTACGGATGTTGGCACATGAAAGCCTGAACCAAAAAAGTTTTGTGTCTTGCCTTCATATGTATAAATGATTCTAATGAATTATAAGCACTGTAATAGCCCATTACAAAAGAAAATAAATGAATAGCTAACTGTACTGAAATACTTGACCTTTTGTGTCCGAATGCCCATGAGCACAGTGTTGCTTCTGTGTGGACTAAACATTATTGACTTTGTGGATCTAGATTTATGAACGCTGGAGCAGAGAGAAGGAGGCAGGCACACACGAGGGTGCTGTATGCAGACCAATGCTTCATCACAGATAATGGGCCGTGATGAATCAGAACTTAATCAATAGGCATTAGCATCCGAATTATTCCCCTGCTCATCCTCTGAGGCCAGGCGGTGGACGAGCCAAACAAGCTAATCCAGAGAGGGCATAGCAGTTGTTGAATCAGCTGTCCGTCAGCAAGTGTTTGTGCTCCAAAATCTGAATTTAATTAACAACTGTGGTGAGACTTCATAACTAGATTATACTAGTTTATGTATGTGAATATTTTGGTTTTCTGAATGTGGTTACAATTGTTATTTTAAAGGTAACTTTTCCTAGTGGAGCTACAAACCCTCTATTAGGCTATGTAGTGCCTCTCATTAATCAGTTTGGAATGTGATTCAATTCAGCTGATACTTGCTAAAGAAACCATACTTTCATTAGAAAGCATTGATCAATGACATTAGACATTAGAAAGCATTAGAAACCGTAGATTACACTAAACATTGTGCTTGTTTTCACCCAATTTGGCTATTTTGGTAATGTCTTATGTTTTTTTTTGTGTATTTGACCAGCAAACATGACATAGATGGAGGTTATTCCACTGCAACCATACCATTGTGAGACAAATAAAGGATATCAATAAAGCCTTTATTTTTCTTTTTTTTTTTTTTTTTTTTTTTTTTTTTTTAAACTGGCGGCCCTCCAGATGATTTCGTGTGGCCACAGGATGGATTTTTGATCATTTATAATGGCCCACAAATCAAATATTTTTGAGAATTCATTTTAAAAACTCTAAAATGCACTAAAATACAGTATATTGCATACAACTTGTCCAAAATGTTCCTGGGGAAAACAATTGGACCCTGGTTAACCACTTTTATTAACTTTGTCACTTGTGTGTGTGAAGTAAAATGTATCAATGGATGTGAACATATTAGAATATATGCTACATTAGGCTTTATATAGTCCAATAGCCTTATTTAAAAAGATATAACATACTGAGGCTTGTTTTCTAAGAGACCCCTGTCATAGATGGAAAGATTCTGCTTTAGAACTCAGATGTCGTATGTGCAATTTTCAACTTTTATTTGTCAATTTTTCTTCACAAACTTTTTCTTGATAGGTGTAAAACTATTATATTATTTACCTCATGAGCTGTCACACCAAACATATTTTTAGACAAACCTGACATGAAAAGATTTCTCTTTTAAAGAATAAATACAGTAAAACATTTCACCATTGACATAGTTACATTTATTCTGACACTACTTGACACTATAATCTACAGAACGCAGGACAAACTTATTAACATAGTAGTTTAATTGATGCCAAATCGGACTGTGTTCCAATTCCATTTCGATCAATCAATTCCAAACCCTTTGAAGGTTGTCAGAAATGTCATTCCTAATTTGGTACTTTGTTTGCATATAGATTCTGTTGTGTGCTGTTGCTATTTGCATTTTCTTTTTGAGGTGGTGTCGCCGCATGTTTTTGTTTTGGCATGTATCACTATCGACTCCCCTCTCATTCCAGTAGGATCTGTCGCTTTGAAAATGATTGTTAGTCCACTTTTTGTGAGTGCTAGGTCCTACAGTAGCATTGTGACGCTCCTCAACTGAAAGCACATGGTCATTGTGTTTTTACTTTTCACCCCTCACCCATGGTGCACCCCTCGCTGTCACCACCCACTACTGTTGTTGTTGTGGCTGTTTTGAGTTTTTCATTTTTTTTTCAAGCCCACCCCCTCACCCCAGTGCTTCTCTTGTGTTTTTTGTTTTTTGTAGTTGCAGGACCCTCGCATGTATGATCAGGTCTATAGGTATTTAGACCTTCCAGGGCAGGTATGTGAAAAAATACAGATTATATTTAAGACTCTTTGTGTGATTTGCTCTGCTTCTGCTGTGTCTGTCTTTTATTGATCCTTATAAAATGCTATTTCATCAAAATGTATAAAATGTGTGAATGGAGGCAACTGGAAGGGAAAAGGAAGTCGACCTTAGTATATTTAACGAACATCAGATTCTGAAACTATTAATAATATTTAGCTTCTTATGTAGAAGTGTCAGTAAATGTACTCTTCTAATACGAAAGGGGAGAGAAGATGAATAGCATCAGCAGTTTCAAAAACCACATTGTATTAAGTGTACACTTAATAATAAAAAGAAAAAGAAAAACAAATCAAAATATTTTTAATCACTTAATATGATTTGCTTTTATTGAAGTGTTTTTTGTTTGCCAAAATCTCCTTGCTTTTTCTCATATTTTCATATATATATATTTTTTTTAATAATTATGTTCCACTTCACTTTTGCTCTCCTTTGCCTCGATTCTGGGATTTTTAATTAATTTTGTTTATACACTTCTAAAGAGATATTGTGTAGTTAGTCCTCTTTCACATGACCTTTTGCTACACTCTTCAAATATTAGACTTGATTTGGCCAACAAATCTTTGGTCTTACTGCTGTGCCGTAAACACGACAGAAAGAACAAGACAATTCACTTTTGAGTTTAATTTTTTAATAAGGGTGTGGAATTAAAAGATAATTTCGAATAACTATTTGTTCATAGTGCTGTGCTTTCTTTCTCCGCTTCCTCTTTTTCTTTATTCACCGGGACAGTTTCAAATATTGTTCAGTGCACCCTTTTTGGTTGGTTTATTCAGATTACATATGATATTCTACTATAACTGATCTTTGACAAAATCACTGTTTAGTTTTGTGTTATTTGTTCATTGACTTACCAGGTGTTTCTCTGTTGTTGTTTTTTTGTCTTCATCCACCATCTTGTCCACTGTTTGTCCTGTTGGTCTCGTCTTGTGTGTCCTTCATCGCTCCCTGTCCACAGCTGAAGGCCATAGACCGCCCTCACGAGCCAGAGAAGGTGCCCCGAGCCCCACACGACAGAAAGAAGGAGTGGCAGAAGCTGGCCCTGGGCGCAGAGCTGGCCCAGGACGTCCCGGACGACAAGCACAGAGAGGCCAACGGCACAGTGGGTTACCACGACAACAGGTCAGTGCGGTTTATAAGTGCGGCTCACGGGTGCTTGGGTAGATACTTTTAGCCTTTGTTGGAAGGCTGTAGTCCCTAAGTTGTTTAGACGGCACATATTTTTAGTCGACCAAGATTTTCATGAGCAGACTGGTGTATTTAGTAAAAGTTCAAAATTACATCCAACATTGGAGTACAACTACTTTTATGGATACAAAATAGATTGAAAACTCAAATGGAACTGAGGCCAAATCGATCGTAGTCGGAGTTGGTCGAGGGCCGCATTGTAAATGTATATGTTCCTCTGTGTTGCATTCAAATAATATAGCACATTTACTGTATGTCCACATTTATAGTTTAACACATTACGTTATATTATATTGTACATACGCTCATTAAAAAAAATATTTGAAAAAATGTTTTGCAACTTGCTGCATTCCTGTGCATTTTAGGTTTTATAGTCACATCTCAGCATAATGGGCTTGAAACACGCAACTTCTCTATTAATTTCCATTGGAACCTGTGCGACAATGCAAAAATTGCCTCTCTCTCTCTTTTGACTAGGCGACATGCGAAAGTAGTGCATGTGATAACCTCAAGCTCGTGCACTTAGATGTGCACAACATGCAGGCTAGCGAATGCGATGCGATCCTGAAAGTTGAAAATGGTTCAAATTTTGTCGCTGTCGCCTGTACAACAGCCAATCACAACGTGTTTCTTTGGCATAGAGGAATGATGACATGAGAACTGCATTAATTCTGAATCACATTTTGACCATATTTTACATCTTATGAAAATATTATTTTACCTGCTACATTTACAACCCGGTCAGCTTTGTCTTTCAATATGAAGCAGTAAATATATGGCATTTTTAGTCAATTTGTGCAAACTTCTGGTGGCTCTTTGAATGCGTTTTACCTCTGAAATTAAAGTCATATACTAAAACTCCCTGCATTTCCTTGACTTTAACAGCTAATCCAAAGTGTGGGAGACCCTGGGTCTGCCTTGGAGCAGAGCGCGATGTGACGCTGTTGCTGGTTGCAGCAGTTTATTGCTGCCCGTGGTTGATTTTAAACTCTCTGCAATGAGAGTTGCTTGTCGCCGTTTGTCGCTCCCTGTGTGTAGTAGAGCCTATAAGCCTTTATATTTCCATAGGGTTATTACCCATTCTGGCCTTTGTGACTCTTCAGCTTTTTTCAGGGGGCCACTACCAATAATATTCAGACATCACCTCTGCTTTAGTGTATTGCTTCTCAAAACTGCGGTTTTTGGAGCCCTCTGCTGTTTGAGCATTGGTTTATTCAGAGACAAATCTAAGTTTTTTTGTTCTCCTTTTGGTTAATCATGATTTAGAGCTTCCTTTTTTATGGTTTACTCTTGCTTTAGACTTGCTTTAGCTTATTTTAACCATAAATGCACCGTTCCAGCTTTCCAGTTCCAATACCGATAATGACAAATTTGCTTTTAATGTCATCCGATGCCCAGTATCAACCAAAACTTGTGTAGGGTCTTAAAAAGACTATATTTCCCCGAAACACAGTTTTTAATTTATCAAACTGTGTTATGTATTACAGAAATCAGTGCATATATTTGGCCACAGTATTGCTGTATCAATATCAGTGGTGCCCTGTTTAAACCATTATGAGCACTAATTTAGGCCTAACATTGTCTGTATTAGATTCGATGGTACCTCAAAGGCAAATATAATCTTGAGTGGTACTTCGTGTGAAATTGACCGACTGGTTAAGGACACTTAAGAATCTTACTGTGTTGTTTGTTAAAAATATTATCCTCACCACTAGTTGTGACACAAACACAGTAATAGCAAGCAGCCCTGGATCAGCTCAGCACAAGCGATTCACCTAAACTGTAATTGACTTGGTTAATTTAGTTTCGTGAGTAGGACCACGCCCCCATCGCACTCCAACCACACCCCTACGTCACCGGAAGCCTTCATATCCCAGCTCATGCTTGTGTCTCAGTTTGACCATGTGCCTCATCTCAGTTCAACTCTGCGCTCTCGCCTCACCCCCCGATCACCACCAAGCGTTCCCTTACCTGCATGTTATAATAATATGTATTGAGCAACAGCAATTAAGAAAGATGTTATTGTTTCTGATAATATTAATAATATGCCTGAATACTAAATCATGGTGTAGGCCAGGCAACAACTTTACCCTAATCATGTTTTTTGAATTTTGTATAGCAAAGGGTCCGCCATCTGCTTGTCTCTATGGAGATATTACTTTGCCTTGAATGGAGATACTCCCGTCAAAGTTACAGTGTTTACGTCTGTGTTTTCCAACTTTTTTTAGATGCAAATACCACACCACTTCGCCTCCTAAAAATGACCAAATCCGATTTTTATTTAGAAGAATAAATGTTGTGTTCTTTAAATTGGACAGTACTGATAGAATGAACTGGCAATACTTCAAGGCTAGTGCTTTCTATATAGTTGTATTTTTAACCTTAAGCTCAAAACACTACCATATCTTGCAGGATGAAATGAGTCACTTCGAAACTAAATTGGTCCCACTTCACCAACAATCGCTCTTTATAATTTACACTTCATTTGCGGTGAGAAAAAAGCGACCGTGGCAGCGCTGATTAGAATCCCTCACAGTTATGATTACATTTATTGTGCTGCAAGTCTCCAGTGCCACTCATGTTCAGCCATTTTCATGTCAGTCGATGCTATTAATCAGAAATCTATTTCAGACAAATTAGTGCCTTTCTGGGACATGTCAGTGTGACATTCAGACCGTGACAGTTCGATTGTATTGCTATATAACATGTAAAAAATATATTGTAATTATTTCAAACGGACAGGGCAACACAATTTGTCTCTGAACTGGCATTAGATTTCTTTTTTTGTTATAATTTTTTTGTTAATAGAAGAACAAATTTTCATCAGTCAAGCACCGGACAGATGTTCATTTATATTTTTAACTAAAACTTAAAATCACCAAAATGTCCAAAATCTGCGAATGCTCCTCATTGAAGAGCATTCTGTGGAAAACCGACTAATACTATGTGGATTTTGATGTCAGTGTCATCCAAAGATGGATTTGAAAATATATATTATCACAGTCTCAGCTTTATAAATGCATATTTAACTGTATTATTTGTTGTGGATATAGAAAAAAATAGAATCTATATTGTGGCTTGTAGCATTTAGCCTGTAACATACTTTTAGTGCTTGTGAAAAAGGATTTACATATATTCTTTTCTACCTACAACATAGGCAATAGTGCTCCGACATTAATCTGTTTTAAAATGATTTTAAGAATAGAACAAAAAGTTGAAATGGCTTTATCTATCTTTAAAACTGGTTCTAGGGGTCAGCTTTACACAGAACACATGGACGGAACTTTCTCATTGGCGGCATTGCCCTACACCCAGATGAACGAACTTCTCAACAGAGGAGACCGAATGTATTCATCACGACCCCACGATGCTCCACCTCCGCCACCCCCCATGCACCCTATGGGAGACATCAAGGCCCCTTCTGTTCTCAGGTGAAATGACAAACTATGCCAATTACTTGTCATTTTTACGTCCATCTTTAGGTTAATCCTACTGGCCTAGAGGTAAAATTAGACACTTAAGTCATTCTGATTGAAGCCATGCAGACATCATTAAGACATAAGAAGCAGAAATATTTAATTGATATCTCAAAAAGTCCTCCTGCTTCTGCTTTGCTTTTTCTACACCTTCCATCACAGCTTTGTCTGCCGCTGCTCTTTGAAGTCCCTCTCTGACATTTGGCTAGCGATCCAATACACTTTTCTTTGAAGCTATGGCTGGCGTAACAGGCTGGTGTTGGTGGATTCAGTTTACATTAAGGGCTTTGAAACAATCCAATAAACAGTTTACACCAACCATGTCAGAGGAAGTCTCTGCTGCTAAAATAGTGTTTTATGGACCTGTTGTTTTACAATGTTTTACTTATGTGTATCTATTTTGTATTTGTTTTAATAAGAGAATAGATACTAATCAAAAAATTATGAAGGAGATTGGATTAAACAAAAGAGTTTGCATCACTGTCTTCATACAGTATATTTATATGTTGCATATGTGTTATGATCATTAATCAATTCTGTCTTTGCATTTAGCTCCGGTTCAGGTTTCTCAGACAGCCGACCTCAGTCTCCAGCTCGGACAGGAGGCCTCAACAACACCCCTCCCCCTCCTCCTCCGCTGCCCCCTCCTCCTCCTCCACTGCCCTCTGCTGGTCTGCGGGGCACTCCTCCCCCATCCCCCTCTGCCAGTGCAACATCCACCGGCCATTCCGCCTCCACCTGCGCCTCTTCAGATCGCTCCAGGGGTCCTACATCCTGCACCTCCACCAGTCGCCCCGCCTCTTCATTCGTCACCAGCACGTCTGCATCAGGGCATGGACAAGACCTCTATGGGACCTTTGGGCCCTTCAGATGGTACTGTTCTCCCCCCACCTCCACCTCCCCCTCCTCTTCCACAGCCTGGAGCCCGCACCTCGTCTCCCTGTCCCCCACCAGGAGCCATGGCATCTCCTCAGCCCCATGCAGCAGCTCACGATGTGGTTCCCAAGAGGCATTATCCTGCCAACCTCCCTCCTATCAGCGACGCACGCAGTGTGCTGCTAGAAGCCATCAGAAAAGGTGCATTGGTCTTACACGAACTTTTTTCTTTTTTTTTTTGCGTGATTATGATTTTTATTATGATTTTTTTTTATTATAATTAAATTTGACGGGGCATGGTAGGTTTGAATCCCTAATTACATCAAATCAACATCTTACAATCTCTCTGGGTGATGTTCTCGCTGTGTTACCATGGGTTCTCTCCAATTACTCCAGCTTTTTCACACCTCCAAATATACTGTATGCATGTTTAGGTCAACAATTGCTTCCTCCGTATGTTTTTGCTGAGGAATTTTGAATATGAACTGGTCTCAACATTTTGTTTTAGGGTATTTATTTCTTTAAACATTTGCTCTGTATCCGTTCAATACAGTGCCTTTAATTTTGTCCAAATCTACAATCTGGTTTACTCAAGTGAAAATCTTTTCTTTTGTGCTTCTGCAGGTATTCAGCTTCGGAAAGTGGAAGAGCAGCGAGAGCAGGAGGCTAAGCACGAGCGTGTTGGAAATGATGTGGCCACTATTTTGTCTCGACGCATCGCGGTGGAGTACTCTGATTCTGAGGATGAGTCTGAGTTTGATGAGGGAGACTGGATCGAGTGAAGAGGGGGCAGCAGCAGTGGACAGTGACAGCCCTGTGCGCCCTTGACGTGACTCCTCAATGTCTCGCATCCATTGAAGTAAAGACAGAAGGACACACGGTTGAGGGCTTCTCTTCTATGGAGCGTTTATTGTCATCTGTCTTGACGTGATTTGTGTTGAGGAGACTCTCTGTGCCCTCTGTCTCCTTGGTGTCCAAAAGATTTCTGCACTATCACTCGACTTTAACTGGGGTTTCTTGAGATGAAACCTTACAAACTCTTAATACACATGAAGATTTAGTTTTGAAGGCCCATTTGTTTTGGTTTCATGTCTGTGTGTCTGTATTTAAAAAAAGACTTGAAAAGGAAAATTGAAGGCATGTTGCAGCTTTCCTTTCACAGCACATTGCCCTCTTGTGGCAAGTGATGCCGTTACGAGTGCCGTTTTAAGTTTTTCTACCTTTTTATTTAGTTACAAATTATGGTTGATATGGGCCAGTAATTTACTCTGTCTTAACAAACACTGATTAAATCAGTTCTAAAAATTTCTCCCTGAGTTGTCATGCTTGTTTTCAGGACAGGATTGACTCTGCCACCAAGAAACAAGCAGAAACAGTTGTGTTCATTGTGTTGGTATGTTGTTGTTGTGTGGATGGGAATGACGGAATATTTCATGGTTGCTGTGGCCATATATGTGTGCATATTCCCTCACCGGGATCAATTTATCTGGGAAAATGCAATTCAAATCAGAATAAGTTGAAGCTCTGTATGAAATGTAATTGAACAAAATTGCAGTTTACAACAATGCAAAAACAATGCAGGAAAACTCCTTTGTGTGGAACTCCCAATATCAAGGTTTTCATGTGGAAAGAAACATTGTAACATAGAAACATTTTCAATGCACAACAAACTTACAGTCTTATACTGAAGAAGAGGAATTCTTAACATTTAATTCTACGTCTGATTTATTGCAATTCTTTCTTTTGTTCTCTTTTAACGTGTGCACTAAGAGCTTAGTAGAAAAACATTAATATGGCCACAACACGCATCAAAATGTTTGCGCAAGGGCCACAGAAAAGATAGTCATTAATTTAAAAAATTATATAGTTTGCAATTTAGTCTAATGACTATTAAGTGAACTAATAGATTTAGACACATTTATTTAGGTTTTTTTTTGTTTGTTTGTTTTGCTGGCAGTCACATGAAATGAAAAGAGAGAGGGCAACAAATGTCAAGGCCTAGACAAACTTGGTCAACGCAATTTATATATTTATTATTAACTTGATACAATCTCCACCAGTGTTTTGCTGCTATCTCAACAAGTTTGAGATTTGTTCTAAAATAAGAAAAAAGGAATTTCACAATGTCAAGTCACGATGCATATTAATTATATTTTTTACAAAGTTACCAACTTATTCTGATTTGAATGTGTAACATGCAGAGAGATTGCAGATTGTCAGTGTGGGATGGTGTTTTCTGGTATGCTAATCTTGTCATTAAACTAATCCTGAGCCATGTTTTTCTAGTCTACTAAGCTCTTATCCTTCAATGCCATTATCACAGAGGGAAGAGATAAGATGCTTTAGATACACATCACATTTCTTGCCTACTTCAATGCCTGACACTTAGATAACAGATTATTTTTCCATAACTAATTTGACCAAGACCGCTCAGTATCTGAAGGCAGCTCCTCCCCTAGATCCCTTTTAGTACCGGCTAACACCAAACCTTGCTCTTTCTGATTAAAAATAAACAGTTTTTCAGCGTGAAACTGCCTTGAGGCTGTGACAAGAAAATGATGCATAAACAAGCCTTGTTTTGGGCTCATCAAAAGAAAATGTCGGCCATATCTTGTTCGTTCTTTCTTCTTGCCTTATTGTTCGTATTGTTGAGTTGATGAATGTAATTGTGCTGTTACTACTTAACTTGCCTGCGCTTGTATGGATTTGCTGTTTCTATGTTCGGGGGGAAGAAAACGGATCTAATGAAACAGAAACCATTGTTTAAACAAAAAAGACAGATTCAAACTGTATACCTTGTAACTTATGTAACTGTTGACTGTAACAGTTTGCTTGAATTAAAAAACTAATGTTCAGTCTTCTCAATTCTCTTTGTTTGTTTGTGTTTTTGCCTTTAAAACTGCTGTAATTGCTCATTTATTGTTGAGCAAACTACCCTAATAAAGTTTGCTTTACCTCTAAGGGAGGCTGAAGAAATAGAGATTTAATTACCCGATACACCGCTCTCATGCAGAGTGGAAACCCGAGTGTTCACCTTAGAGAAAATTACCCAGTTAACCCGTAGTCAAGTTCGAATGCCATTTGCTAAAAAACACTATTCTTCACTGTGATTGTGTGGACATTCCCATTCACAGCCTCTCGGGTTGTGACCACGCATTTATCCTGCCCACTGCTTCTAATCATGAGCTGTAAAATGGAGCCCTAATGCCAGCAGTCCCAGCCCAGTGTTCTGCACGGCTGTTATCTACACAGACGCAGAGGTTGTTCTGCTGTGGAAAATGAGTGCATGAATTTAAGCACGAAGAAGTAGGCACACAAAAAGGCCAAACTAGACTTTAAACTAGTTTTAATTGCTGCTGAATTCCACTCAATGAACAAATAAAATACTGTTTATAGTCAGCCTTTTGGAATAAGCAGGTAGTAAAACAAGCACAATGTAAAATTGGATGAGATGCTGGTGCAATATATTTCTTTTCTAAGCAGGTGTCACATTTGCTGCAATGGCTCATCTATTACGGTACATTACAATCAGTGTTATAATTTAGTTCTATAATCTATAATCAGGAGATCAAACTGATTGTATAACAACTAGATTTCCAAATGAAATGCATCAAGTACCAGTGGCAGACTGAAGGCTGAAGGCTATTACTGAAAACATGTATGCTTTCAGAATACCTATTTTTGAGTAACTGTTTTTAGTTAGAGTTCTTTCATTTGCTTCAGAATACAGTTACTTTTAGAAAAGTCTAAAGAATATATTGGAGCACACAATGCAGGTTCTGAATGTCACATTATCAGTAAGAAAAATAGAAAACACAGGTTTTACAGTGATGCTTGTGTGTTTTGTCCTCTCTGATTTCTGCAAAATATTCTCTTGTTTTATGACTACATGTATACCACACAATGAATCACTAGTAAAAGCAGTTTTAATCTTAGGTCATTTTCTTTCACTGTAAATTTAAAAATAATGCCGTATAAAACTATTCCAAGTCTCTGATTTGACCAAAGAATTTAATACAACGCAAAATATATTTAATTATTGGTATTCAGTAGCCTGTTCGATATACATTTTCAAAGTATTCTTCCTCAGTCAAACTTCACTGTTGTAAACCTGTACCATATTTGTAGATGTAGTTAAACTTGAAGTGTGTTATTCTTCCTCCGAGGTACAGACTTCTGGACCTGACGAGCTCGAGACCCCAGGCCCAGAGACTGCAGGGACTCTGTGATGAAGTGCTGAGTGGGAGAAACACACAGCATCAGCAGCAGCTTAGCATCACCACCTGGTGGACAAAATCAGACAATGTTCAGTTGTGACTTTGACTAAAAAAATGTTCATAAAGCACATGGTAAAATGAGCAGCTATTCAGTACCTATGGCATCTTGAAGGAGATGTGTGAGTTTGCTGTTCCTGTAGGGAATGTGTGGTCTGTGTTCAGCCAGAGCTCCCAGCACATCCGACAGAGCACAGAGAGAGCGGTTTATACAGGACACCTCCCACAGACCTGGGCCTGACACACCTGACATACCTGATCAGGATAATGCAAACTTTAATTATGACAATAGTTAAAGTTAATTAACAATAAATTAAAAGCAGTGCTGCACTTTTTGTACTACCTCATCCTCTCAATCATCTCCCTAAAGCAGGCAGCAAGCAAAACTAGGCTATTGACGAAGAGCCAGATCGTGATGGTTGGTGTAAGAAATTCTAATTATTGCAGGCATGTTGTTTATAAAACATAGGCATATTCATCTAGTAATGTGTCCATTTATTGTGTTATTTTGAGAGCACAAGTGCAAACACAACCTTCATAGCAAAGTCAATCAAATAAAAAAAATTAAAGACTAATAATTCTTTGAGGTAAGGGCTGTTTTGCCAGTCATGTTAAGTAAACTTCCTCCTCTCTTTTAATAACATTACTCAACTGATTTGACCTACCTTAAGTGTGTAAGATGTTTTATTCAAGTCTACCCTTTTCCCTCAGATCACAGCATTACCAACATAGTTAAATTATTAGCTCACCTACACACTCGCTCCCAGCCAGGTCCACCAGCTGAAGTTTATTCCTGAATATATCCGGGGTGTGGCTGGGACGTGGTGAGGGGCAGGGAGAAGGAGAGAGACAGGGAGAAGGGGAGCGACAGGGGGAGGAGGTGGGGCTCAGCAGAAAATCATCAGGTGGGTTGGCACGGCGACACTGGGGACTCCAAAACTGCTTTCTGCTGGAGCTGAGCATGTCCTTCTTGGCACGCTGTAATCTGCGGGCTATAAGATGGACTTTTGTTTGTGACATTACAAGTTCAGTCAATTCTAGTGACATCAAATTTGTAATAAACTTGTAACTTAACAGCTGAACACTGCCTCCAGAGAGTGACAGAACACAACATTTACTAACTTGAAAACCAAATTAAGCAATCATTCTCACCTAAAGCCAGAGCATTGGGACTTTTGGATGAAACAGTGAGAGTGACGATGAGGTGAGAGCGAGAAGAGTCAGTGTGGATAAGAGTTGGGCAATGGGCTCTGAGCTTCAATCCTTTTTTTAAAAATTGCATCACTTCTGCAGCAGAGTTCACAGGCCTGAAGACATGAACCAAGATGTAATTCAGTATATTAAAAGAAAGAAATAAACAACAGATTACCACAATATTCATGGTAGTATTGTTAGTTATTTCATTACACTCACTCGTAAGTCAGTCCAAGCACCTGACTCTCTCCTGATGAGGTGGTGACAACATCGCGCTTCTGTCCCATGGTGCCCTTCTCGTTCTGGGACAGCAGGTCATACACCTCATTGTTGTACACCTCGATCACTGACACTTCCACCATGTGACTCTCTGTCGGTTTCTCAGAAATCAACCTGGACACAACAAATACAATATCATGATTCTCCATTGAGCTCTTCTCAGAACTGAATTGATTCAAAGAACTTCATAGTAACCGCAATTATTGGTTATATTAGACTTGCTTTTACATTTGCAGTTACTGGAACGTTTCTTATGGAAATTAGGTGAAAACATAATTGTCTCCTAATATTTGAACAAAGCTCTTTGCATCCAGTGACTCACTGGAACAGCTCTGTGGCTGCTTTGGGGACAACCCCCTGCTGTGCCTCCTGCTGTGTCTCTGAGAGCAGCTCCAGAGGTTCTGAGCCCAGCATCGTGTGAGTCTTCCCGCTGCCGGTCTGCCCGTACGCCATGATACACACATTATATCTGCAGAGACAAACAGCGTGTAGATAAAACTGTTCAGTCGTACTGCCGTTATGTCAAGTCAAAATTATTTGATTTAATGTTTATTGAGATAAAGTCACTCTTCTCCCTGGATTACTTCAGAATATGAACAATCACTTTAGATATGCAATAGAGTAAAAGAGTTAGGAATCATTGTTCATATACTAATATAGTTGTTTTAATGACTTGCTTCATCCTCCTGTTTTGTGTTTGGGTTGTTTTGATGCAGTTTTGTATTTTAAAAACGCAAAATTGTAGTATGTAATTGTATGAATGGTCACAAACTTCATTTGTCTTTTGTTCAATGAGTGCAAAATGGAATTGTTGTTTCTGATATGGAAAAGGGTGAAGAGCACAAAAGAAGATCATTAGAGGTCTAGTATCATCATAAAGGTCAACTTTAGATGTCTAACTTTGTAAATGTGATAAAAATAAAAATGTTTTATAGGCTGTAGTCACGGTTATATCAACCCTGCTTGCAATGTCCAACTGGTGCAGCTTCTGCAATTTTTAATTTTTTTGTAAAAGTAGCTCTCTTGGGTCAAGCATAATGTACGTATGAGCAAACACCCAAATCTATACTCAGTGCTTTAAGTGAGCAAAAAGAAGTGCCAGTACTTTCACATTCATTTAAAGCCTCTTAAACATGTGGGGAGAATGTGCTGAGATTTGTGCTGGTACTCATTGGAGCATTTAGAAGTAGTCCAACTAAATACTGGCGTGTTCACTTGAAGCACTATTGATACCAGTTGCTTGTTGCAAGATACATTTTGCATATTGAGAACTGTTTTACTAATAGAAGAGGCATAGTAATGTAGCAGATTGGACTAACATTTACAGTTTGATATCAAACATTTGTAAAATCTCACCCGTCCAGCAAAGATCTGAGAAGTGGTTTAACTTCTTCAAAAACAGCATCTTGTGAATCTTCTGGTGCATGTACTCTGAAAAGAAGGTGCACAGTGTGACTCTTCACCTACTTTATTTTTTTTCCCAAAATAAAACTCTTGTAAGAGAATATGTTTATGAGAGATTACTTTTACTGCGGAACATTCAGACAAAGCTTCTGTAAACACTAATTAGAAAAGCTACACTGTCCATCTTTAAGCTTTATCTTACCTTTCAAACTCAAAAATCTTGCTTTGTACGTGCATCTCTGTTTTACTGCAGTTCACCATCACTGTATCCTGACACATAAACACAAAATAAGCATAAAGTTAATCAGTAAAATGAATACTCAACATTATTAGAATTGTACTCACATCACTGATTGCTTGAATGACTTCCTCAACTGGTGTGTGCCTAAAGATAATAGAGAAAATCAATAGTTATCTCATGATGAGCTAAGCTGCAGTCACAGCTGCATGACTCACCCTGACCCAGATGTGGAGGGCTGGAGATAGTCCAATGGAAGAACAGGACGCACTCGACAATGTACCCTTATGTTTCCCCTCAGCTCCTGTGGAATGTCCTACACATTAAAGTTTTTATATTGCAACAAGTAGAAGTGGGTAGTACTCAGTTACTTAAATAACTCAAAAGTTACTCAGACTTTAGAAGACTTGAGAAGCAGCATAATTTTAACAAATACTTAAGTACCATGTTGTTGGTTTTTTTTGGTTTGTTTCTCATTTTCAGTAAAAGTCTTGGTTGATTACGGTATAAGAAATTTGTGAAAAATGTGTTTCTTGCATTGAACTTTCTTTTTTTCTTTAAAAATTTCAAAAGTAGCTCTTCTTGCTTTAAATCTAGTCAAAATGTCTCAGTTTACTAGGCTATGAATTGAAAGAGGTGTGTTTTCCACCTTAAGGTACATGATAAATGCAGCAAATGGTCTGAATTGAGCAATTAAGATTTTTACTTATTATCAGGAGCCGAATGAAGGGCTCTGATTGGTTGAATTAAGTGGTTCTCTTAGTTTCACTTTGTTGTCTGGAAAAAGGAGTTTATAAGCTGTAATTACAAAAATGAGTCCATGTCAATATTAACCATGTGTCAAAAGATTTATGGAAGGAAGCTGTCAGATTTAAACCTGTTTTCAGTGTGAATATCAGCTACATCCCCTTTAAAACAGAAATATTTATTAGGTAACTTTTTTGCTATCCTGTTTTGGCCAAAGTAACGTGAATCTTGATAATTCATACAATCTTGACAGTTACTTCAATCAAAAAATAGATTATGTTTCACTTTTATTTGAGTAACAGTATTTACAAGTAACTTTACCTTTGGCTACTCTACCCACCTCTGAACTATAAGCAGTATTTCCTTACCACCAGAGTGTTATGGAGCTCCTTTCTCCTTTGCCTTTCAACTTTGCACTGCTTCCTCTCCTCCTCTAGAGAGCGCTCAAGAGCTGAAACTCTGGCCTGCAAATCTGTCAGAATAGTAATGAAAACAAGGTCCATGTAAATTAAAACACACAAGGACAGTTTGTTCTTTTTTATAAGAGCATTCGTTCTTTTTTTGTTTGTTTGTGGTGGGAAGCAGTGGAATTAAATAAAGTTTAATAGACTTAGTCATCTTTGAAGGGCAGTGTGTCACAGGAAGCACTAAGAGTAATGTTTTATACACTAATTGTAACGCAAAGCAAAAGCCAAAAACAGGACACTCACTTTGAACTTCTTCTCCAGCGCTGGATTTGGATACCTTGTCCAAAAGAATCTTGCTCTGCTCCTCTAGCTCAGTGGCAAAGGTCACATAGACTCCAAATATTTCACTTAGCTCATGCTTCAAATCCTTTAGATGCATTTACTTTTTAGAAGTGTAATAAAAATACTACAAATAAAACACTATTTTTCTGTGTGCACCTTACCTGGACTTCAGACAGAAGTTTGGTGAGGCTGGATCTGCTTATTCTTTGTGTGTTATGTTTGAGATCACTGTCGTCCTTCACGCGACTTTGGTGCAGTTTTCCAATGCACTGAAAAAATATGAGCAAAAATACTGCTTTTAGGCAACTCCTGTAAATGGAAAAAAGTTACTCAGGTTAATGATGTAACAATGGTGTCACTAATTCAACTGTGTTTTGTTTCTGTGTCATCTCAAGGAACCGGTGTGTAGCTTTTTGACCAAAATTAGACTTGAATATGAGCAAGTTTTTTGTCATTTAGATGTTTTTGATACAGTAAATAAATAATAAGTGGGCTTGCATGAATGACCACAAACTGAACTATTATGAATCCTGAAGAAGTCCCTCGTCATGTTTGTTTCCATAGAAAAGAGATTAATTTAGTTATATTTTTCACATTATGGTATCATTCACAAATATCACTATTAACATTGTTGCATGTATGGCAAGTATGGTTTTAATTTTCTTATTTCGACTGAGTTGTGTAGCTGACTTTTCATCTCCAGAAACACACAGTGCACCTTTAATGCAAAAGGATTAACCTACTTAGTGAGATTTTTCTACATCAGAGCAGAAGTGGCAGGTAGCTAAGTATTTTATTAATAAATGAATTAATTCAGTATGAACAAGAGTAACATTTGGTGAGTTTTATTTACTCACATTTTAAAAAGTTGCTTGTTACTATGCATTAGAGATAGATTGATATATCGGCCGGTTGATACTTTGGGGCGCAATATTTATTTATTTATCTTGTATATTGGCCATTTCGACTGTCGGACTCAATTTTGGCTGATATCTGATCAGGCGGTTGTTTGGTCTTTTCCTTTGTGGGAAAACCAAACTCACAGTGATCAGCTGAGCTTTTAGTTCTTTTGGAGAGAAACAAGAAGACATATTTTATTTCTCTCCATTCCTAAGTCTGCAGTTTTGATTTTTTTACTAACAAGTCTTTAAGTTTTGTTCTTGTTTAATGACACAATGCAGCACAAGCTTTAATAAGTGCTTATTTGTTTTTCAATATGAACAATATGAATCTTTCATGACACTATGAGATGATTGTTTCTTGGGCCAAAATATAATCGAGCGTCATTACATTGTGTATAAGAGATGCATATCATGGTGAATAATAGTTTAAGTTTTTTTTCAGTTATACTATTTTACACCAGCTATGCTCAATACTAAAATAAAATGTTAAAAAATCTACCTCCGAAATCAGCTTTGAAAATTGGCTATTAATATCCGCATCGGCTGACAAAATTTTGTGAAATATCGGTATCGGCCAAAGAAAAACCCATCAATCTGTACTTTGAATGGTTTCAGATGTTAAAAGATCTTATTGAATAGAAAAAACAACAGACCTAATACAATCTTTTATCTTTAAAACAAAAGTGTGAGATGAGGATTGGGAAGGTTGACAACTACTGCACTTTGGAGAGAAAAAGGCTGTCTCATCACACCAGGACAGACCATGTGAAAGCTACTGTATCCACCACATTTAAGTTGAAGTATAAAACTGCAGATTACCCTGACAAAGCCTTCTTACCTCTGCGAGCCTTAAATGAAGAATTGCATTTTCAGTCTCAAGTTCCAGTATTCGTTCTTCTTTGCTCTGTATCAAATTACAAAAACCAAAGGAAAGTAAATAATAAGGCAGATGGAGGTCTGACCAGCACTGATAAAGAAAGAAGTCTTACCCGCAGTTTATGCTCCAGCAAATGCACTTGATGAGCAAAAACTCGATCCTTATTTACGAAAAGAGGCATGTTTCTAAAATGTTAATGAAAGTATGTTAATGAAAGTCTGTCTTTAGCAAAGTCTCCTTTCTCCTCCGACAAATGAGGTGCGTTTTAAACCACTTTAATCCGATTAGGTCAAATCAGACTGCCCTTCCAATCGCTTTACTGCAAGCAAAGATATAAGTCTAATAAACATTTCAAAACATTTACAATAAATCTATGCTATGAAATGTAGTGTGAATAATATTTGTATGAAGTTAATTAAGTAAAAAAAAATAAAAAATAAAAATAATAAAAAAAATTGAGTTTCTGCTGTAATGAAGCTTTTACAACAAGAGGGGGCGCCAAACTACCTTTATCCGTGAAGCAACAATATTAAAGAAGAAAAAGCCACTTCCGCGTCGTCACTGTTAATTTTCTAAACAAAATGCCTAAATTAAAAGATAAAAGAAGAGAAAATTACAGTGTCGCTTCTGAGGTAAGACATACGAGCACACTTTAATTTTTAATCCCTTACTATGCCATATTTGTTGCATCCAAACTGCGTCATGTAAAAGCTGTACGAAAAGAAAGCAGACTGCAGCATCATTCTGTTAAAGATGCACTGAGACATTCCTGGTTGAAGGTACATCTGATCCGCTTTTGATTCATGAAAGTATAATACATCCATGTTTTGATTGAGAACATGCTTTACTTGGGATGTTCCACAGTATGGCATTTAGCAAGAAGGTGAAGCTATGATGGTAAGGTACAGGTTAGATCTGTGGAAATGCGAGCTTGTCATAGAAATAATGCATCTTTTTCGACCTATTGTGTTATTTCCCTTGTATTTAGCTTTAAATTTAATTAGTACTAATTTGCCGTTTGTTCATTGTGGAAAAAAATAACTATTAGGTTGATATAAAATGGCTCAGAAATTCAGAATCATTACATTGACTTTCTGTTCAAAACTGCAGTGTTGAGCTTTATTCGTTCATTCATTCATTCTTTTTATTTAACTTTTTTTGTAGTCTGAAGTTAAAACAGACAAGTAGGCAGTGTTAGGTGAAGACATGAATTTTCTGAGCATTTGAAGATGAGCTACAAGGCAATACACAATTTCTTAAACATGCATGAATCAATCCAAATACAACTTTGAGTTAACTACTGTATGTACACTACTGTGTAGCATTTTGAGTCATAGCAGTAATGTCAATAGAATAAGGCTGGGCAATATTGTGATAATCAAATTGCGAACTAATTTCTGTGACTTTTTTTAATAAAATCATCATAACATGATTTCCCATTTATTTTTTTTAGACAGAATATTTTCAAAGTCCACTACTTTATAGCGCCCAGCCCTACTATAGACAACCAAGTCACAATTTCCCTCCAGAAAAGCTACTTAGGGGCCTTCCTTATGTCTTTATTATTTGATTAGATTAGGTATTTTGTGCATAAACTGTAAGGTGTTTGTTCACTGACATTTAGATTGACCGACTGGAGGAGCGAAGAGCTCGTTGTCAAGACAACCTGGATCAGGCGGAATTCAGGCACAGGCGAGATGAGCTGTCTGACAAGCAAAGGTTTGGGATTGGATCCTCTGTAGCAGAATTTATATTTCTATATTGTATCTTGTCAAATCTCTAAAATGTCTTTTCATTTGCTTTTAATTAGACAGGACCTGGAGGAAGAGATGGCTATTATGAATGAAAGGGTGCTCAAATTAGGTAAGTTGTCCAATAAGTGATTATGCCTGATTCACATTCAAAATAATGTTTTCTGAGGCTCAGAAGGGAACGAAATATATCTCACAGACAAAACTTCTATTGTGTTTTTGATGAGGAAGCAATAGACTAAAAAACTCAAAAAAGTTATAATATAATATAACTTTTATATATATGTTTAAAATTAAACACAGACTCTTAGATCAATCAACTCTTTATTACAAATCTTTTTCAATATAACAAGGGTTTGATGTAATTCTTGTTTTTTTTGTATTTTGGTGTGTTTTAGATGTAATTTTGCTCTATTTAAAAATATATGAGGGAGTTAAGAAAATGGTCTCTTTGGGGGCCCTCGACAGACACCAGCTTTAGAGGGCCCCAGCCCCACATGCCCCCCTTAGCTCCGCCCCTGTAAAACTGAACTCAGTCAGACTGACTCAACCTACCAAGACGGTTGTGTGTGATCAAAGCAAACACTGCTGCACAAACATTTGTTAGATCAGTGTCTAAACTTCTGTCTTACTGTATGTCAGATTCAGGCAAAATCAAAAGCTAAAACATCACTTTCAAGATTTCTGTGCGGCGCTATTTCTTGCGTTTTGCGTCACTGTTATTTTTACATGTTTTTTTTTTCACTGTATAATTTGACACTTTCTCTGTGGATTTGCACAAAATAAAAATCATTATTAATGTTTCACAGAATATCACTGGGAGCTCAAAATCATCTCAAAATCTGTCTGTTAACTCGCGAGCCTTGAGTTTGACACCCCTGTATTAAAATCAAATGAAACATGATACAACATAGAACACATTAGAAATTTACAGAATAGACTTGGAGTCATTAGGCCCAACGAATCTAATATGAGACCATCTGATAGTATTAAATAATCTGATCTTTTTTGGATTAGTTTGACAAATCGTTTAATTTTATTTTGAAAAAGTTATAAGCCTTATTCAAAATCACTACACTTCTACTACATAGTGTAGTAGCTTACTAAAAGGTCATAGTAGTCATATTATTTTCCTGAACAAAATAACCCAGAAAAGACATCTTTATAAGAAAAATTAAATCAAGTATGGTATGACTGTTGACTGGGATTTCTTGCTGTTACAGATCAGGAGCTGCAGGTTCTGAGGGGCGAGAATCGGAGGAACATGGTGCTGTCTGTGGCTTTGCTGGCTGTGAGCGCTCTCTTCTATTATGTCTTTATCTACAGTGAAGACCAATCATGATGTAATCCCCTGTCCCCCAGACCACCCACTGAGATCTAAACTGTCTAATTATGAATTTGGGACATTGAGGTAATTCAATGTCTACATGGATAATATATCATTCTGCCTCCAGGGGGCGTCTGTGGCTTACAGATGGACTCCACTAGGAAGTTGGTCAGTATCTTGTACCAACTTAAAAGGGAACACTGTGGTAACTTGCCAAAGTAAATGAGATCTTATTACAATAGATGTTTTTTTTTTCTAAAATAATATTCTATAAAAGTGCTACAGTACATAAAAGATGTGCCAAATAACACAAAAACACCAACACTACAGGTGCTTTAGGTAATTTAACTGGATAATCTCAGATTCTTGGCTGAGATTATCTTCCGTGTAGATCTTCCGTGCTCTGAATTTCCAAGTAAATTAATGTGTTCTTGATTGTTTCTTTGTTGATTTGTAACTTCTGTGGTGCTGTCACCAAGCGTGGAAAATCTCTGTATTTAAACTCTTTAAGCCAAAACTTTTTGCCAAAATATAAATTCTGCAAGACTCCAGACTTTATTATTATTATAAATATTATTATTGAATTACAGTACTAGAATATACGTACACACACACATACTGTATACCTACTACATATCTACAGACAAATTGCAAAAGTAGAGCTTAATCACACAAAGAAGTTTGCTTCACTTTGCCATATGAAAAATTATATCATTTTATATGATATTATTAATACAATTGTTATATATTTTTCTTTAATTTTTTTGAGGATTCAGTAGTAATGTGTTTAAAGGCTCCCATGTATTTAGCGTTATTACATTCTGTGTCTTTTTATTATTATTAGTCTTTAGTTATAAAACATAATGATTAAAATCCATCTTTATATGACTGAACTGGTTTCAAAAAAACTCCCAGGTGTTGCATAAAATAATAGAAGAAGATATGACTGTCTGTAATCTATTGTATTTCAAATGAACAATCGACACCTAAAAGTTTAGATGGTGAACTATTAAAAAAAGGCAAGTCCAAGGCAAGTTTTTATTTGTTTGTCTCCATGGAGACGAATGTGTCTTAACGCCTTATGTCATTCTGTGGAACAAGCAAAATCTTCCTCCAAAAAGTTCTATTGCACCTTGAAATTACTATTACAGACTGTAAATGTGCATTTTCTTTAGCTTTGTTTGCTTTTTTATAGAATGTGTTTACAATTTAAACTGGGTTCAACCTACACATAAACGCTTATTATTGAATCGAGTTTATTTTAGTTTTTGCAAGGTTTTTTGTCACATAACTGGCAATGATATGACATAGTTAAATTAATTTAATGATAACTGAAAAATGTTTTCATATTACTCAGATCGCTAAGAATGTACACTGATGTAACCCACTTGACCTAGTTTATTTAAATGCATGGACCTAAATAAATGCACTTTTGTTCTGCACTTGTTTTCAATGTATCTTTTTTTTCTCTCATTTGTTGAAAGAGTATTACAGAAATTCAAATGAAGTTGCAATCATCTCAATATTTTCTGACTCAGTGTCAGGGATATCCTTTGTTTTGACATCTATTCAGTAAGAAATGTAGCAGGACAGCTCACCGTCTAATTGTATGTGTGCGATCCTTTCCAATCAACAAAGACCATGATCCACCTACACCTCTACTCTCCTCCCTGATCAAACAAATCAGCCTTATTATGCAACCACTCCAAAGAGGAATATGAGCTGAAAATGTGATCAAATATTACATTGCTGTTTAAATATCAAGGTTCTACTACTGTATATGAGGATGCTTTGTGATTTTATAGATAACTGGTCAGGATGTGGAGTCAGAAGCATTTGAGTTCTTGCAGAAAACATTTTAGAAAAGAACAACAAAATGCCAGTTGTCATGTTGCATTGGGACATTTTTGAGTAGGAGGACAAGACCTGGGTGTCCTCAGGAAATACTAAATGAGTGCGGAGAGGGCATAAGAATGTAGACTTCCCACGTGTAATAACAATTCTTTGCTTAGGAGAACATTATTTCACTTTTCTTTTTGCATGTCATTAAATAATCTCATGTTATAAATGTGAAAGAATCCAAATGGAGTGAGTCATCATCATGAATATAATGATTATGTTCAGTTCTTAAGCTGTTGAGTCCACGTGAGCTGTCATGAGTCACTGAAGGGGCCATGGTTATAATGTCAAAAAAGTAGGAGGTGTTCTTGCTAATGAACAGAGAAATGCAGGATTCCAATAAAACCATGTGGGCTGTGGGCTAATAAACTCAACGTGAGAATTACAAGTTTTGGATGTGAATGTTCTGTTATCTTTGTAAATTTTTGAAACTAAAGAAAAATGTATCGCAACTTACAAGCTCAGCAGTGACAAAACAAGTCTCAGCACCATGAATGAATAGTCATACATGCTCAGCTTGAGCAGTTTGCTCTCATAATACGGCCATTATCCTGCAGGGCGAAGTGACCTGCTTTATTCAGAAAAGTATCAAGACTTGTAATGGCCTCTTTGGCACAGCATCTGCAATGGACCAGGTAAAAGAAGCAAATGTTTGGAAGCAAAATGTTTGGTCGTGGTGACCTGCAATTATAAAGGGAAAGAAAGGCAAAAATAAACTTTTAGTAATTTTTTTCCTCCTACGTAATTTTATGATCTAATCAATTTAAAAAAATATTTATGACCATGGGACATGACACAATAAGTCTGTTCTTTTGTGTAACCAACTCACTATCTTTAGTCAGCCAATAAATACAGGGTCACAGGTAGCCCCCTTTTAAAAATGACTTAGTATTCCAATTTTTCTAAAACAACAGAATCTAAGTGTCTTTAAGTCAAATGACTGTTTCTAAACCCTTTGGGAGTTTTTGTTTACTTTGGTGTGCACAAATAATATAGCCTATTGGAACAAATGGGCTATAATTTTCTCAAATTACTAGAAAGTATTAGTTTAATTTTATGACACATTTTATGTATTTGTACACATAGCTGCTCATGACATACTGCAAACACTTTCTTCAAAGCGATGGCCATGGATAATTGGCTGTAAACGCGGCTATAGGAGGATGAAACAGCCTTGGGCCAGGCTTTTGAGCATCTCAGCCTCACTCTCACTATACAGGCTCACAACATTTTACTAAAGCACATGAACCGCCACCAGCACCTGCTGAGTTACCATGACCAATCTGTGCTGTGCCAGGAAATGCACAAGAACAGGCACAAAACACTTGTTTAAGGCACAGAATCTTTGAAACTTAAAAAATTCTGTTTTTTGAGTCAAAACAAAAAAAAAGAGAGGGATCTGTGCGGACAATTTGAATTACAGTGCTTTCTTACAAAATATACTTAAACAGGTAAAAAAAAAAAAGTATCAAATTTAAGTCTCTTAAAGTCAAAAGGAGCAAAGACCGGGCGGTAATCAGGAATTAGTACCAGTAGTTAAAGTTCATTGTTAAAGTTTCTTAATGTATTTATCTATAATCTAAACTTAAATGTATTTACATATAACCTATACAAAATATTTAACTCTTAAAATCTGTTTGTCCCTGTACAGATATATTGCATCTAATCAGGTGAAAATGTGTTTTAAAAAAAAAAATAATAAAACTAGTACAGCACGTTTAATTATGGTTTGAGTAGCTTTGGCATTAAGTTGTCTTCTTTTTATAAGTATGTCTATTTAGAGCGTTTTTGTTTGTACATAGACCTTTTTGTCCTAATTAAGTGCTTCATTTCATCCTGGTCCTCAGTTTAAACTCTGTGTTTTCATGGGAGACTCTCTTTATTTATTATATTTGTTCCAGAAAAGATGTAGCATTTACCAGTGATTCTAAGATATTTAGCTTTTAAAGAGGATTGTCTTTGACTTTGTCTGATTACATCATTTACAATGTAGCACATGTCTTTTGTACTGAGCAACGTCCAACTCACTACAAGCATTTACTAACTATGGCAATGCCATTATTATAATTAATGATGCACTGCTGTGTACTTTGCTATTTACTTATCGTGGTGCGCAGGTCACCACCATCAAATATTACATAATTAAGTCTTACTGAAGCTTTAATAACTCAAATGAACTTGAATTATACATGATTTGATTAACATTAGCAGTACACTCAAACAATCAATCACATTGTAAGCTTAAGTTTGGCTATAGAGTATTTGATCTGTTTAACAAAGATAGGCGTGCAGTAGCTGGATTAAAAGATGTGCATTTCACTGGGACTGTATGCATATAAAAAGATGTAGCAGTGATGGTGTGGTACTGACTGATCTCTCATCTGCTAAGTCTCTCAGGGACATGTAGTCAATACAATTTCCACTTTTCTGTTTCATTCATCATTAAAGTCAGTGTCTAACACACCACATTTGGGCACACACTGCCAAATATAAAGAAAGCTAATGTCTCACTTATTGTTATACATAATTATAGCTTTAATTTGAAATTGACTTTACAATACACAAAAGTATGTTCATAAGACCGACCTAAGTGAAAATTAGTATCTGGTACTTTTTAGGGGTGTAACGATTCACCTAAATATTCGAAGTATCGATACACAGCCCTTACGATCCGCTACATCGATCGGCGTTCTACTAGTTATCCTCAATTCCACCCACACATCGATGCAACTTTGAATCGCTTCGAATCTAAGCCCAAAGAATCGATTTATTTAGATATATGGCGAGACATAAACCATACAGACAAACGGCATTCTTAGTAGTGTGTTTTTCACATAAACGTTTCATTAAATGCGCTTTTAATACGCTGGTTTTCTGCGCTGCGTCATCATCAAGAGCCTGCAGCGCTTGTTTCACATGGAATCTACTCCCGGATGGCAACGTCGCTGTACTGCCCAGCGGAGGAGACGGATAGAGCTGTATTCCAAATCATCCTGCGGTGCCGGTGCACACCCGTGCCCGCGAGAGCGCGGATAGCGGAAGCAACGTTACGTTACGAGGGACAAAGTCGCGGAGGGACGCCGAACCGGACCACGGAGGTAACGCTGCGAAATGACTCAAGCTTGAAAAGAACCAGACGAGCTGCAAACGCGCAACCAGAGCTGCGACGCCACACTCATGTTTATAAAACAGACTCGCGCATTTGTGTAGGCTTTTAGCTTTTAAACGTCAACGTGCTTTGGGTCAAACTCTGCAGATGTTTGTGGATTTAATATTTAATGATAAGTCAATACAATAAGTTCACAGATTCCCATCTCACTACCTGCATCTGTGTGAAAATTATTCAATCAGATGGTGAAATGTGGGTCACTTATTTTATTATGATACTAAACTTGTGTATAAAGGGGAAAAGTTGCAGTTTTTTATATGCAATGAAAAATAAGTGTGTTATTAAACTGAATATAAATTTATTACCCTTATAGGCCTACTTACCCTATAATTTTATTATTTGTCATTGAGTTTTGGATTTAATGCAAAATCTTGGTAATGATTTTATTCATGTCGTAAGTAATCAAACTGAATCGAAATATCGTTTTAAAATTGCTGTATCGTTCCGAATCGTATCGTTCCCAAAAACCCCAAAATCGTTTTGTAATCGTATCTCTAGGCTTCATATCGATATGTATCGTATCGTTCTAAAAACGTATCGTTACACCCCTAGTACTTTTCATTTAAAACAGGAATAATCAACTTTTTCCTAAAAGAACACTGTAAAAGCAAAATTGCTAAATAAAAGAGAGCCACATGAGTCTCTATATGACTCTAGGAGATGATTGGTTGTGCAGGTGATGGTGAGCCTGCTTCAGCACTGTGCCTGAAAAGCAGATTTAAAGAGTTTGTGTGTTTCAAGTTTAAAGACAGACCTATGTAATCATTCTATGAAATCGTCATGAAGACCAGGCTGAAAATACCAGCTGTAGAAGTGCACTGACACGCTGTCTTTATTAGTCTCGTGGACAAACAAGACTTCAGCCGGTGACCACAGGCAACATCTGTCGAGCGGTGAAAAATACTCCGAGAACAAACAGGCCCAGGCAGTATGCAGTCCATTAGTGACGCTCACCTTTTCCTCACTGAGAGCTCACCACACACAGCTACAAGGTTTGTGCTTGGTTAATACAGGGAGTGGTTTAGACTTTTTAGAAAGCTATCTAGACTACAACATTTATTTACAACCTTAAAGCTGCTGTATCTGATTTTCAAACTGTGAAAAAAGGAAGCACATGCCTCAGTCTCACAAACCCTTTGGCACGTCACTGTTTGTTTTTTTTTTTATCAGATTTTTTAGACACAGCCGTGAAGCATGCACACTCTGGACATCTACTAACATTAAGTCAACAAAAAAATCTGATATCACGATCCCTTTGACATGGAATAACTAAAAACTAAATTTACAGAGGTTTGATCTGATGACTTAATAGAAAGCGAACCATTTAACTCCTTATATCAGAACAAAGAATTGATTTTGACCAAATCTGTAATAAATAATATTGGGAATATCATAGCCTATAATTAATTCTATGTATGTTGTAAACAAATGTGATTCATTCAACAAATATCTAATATAATTTGATTTCTCTCCTCTCTTAATCCTCTCCTTCTTGTGACTGTTGATCCTGTAACTGCACTAATCTCATGTTACCACAGTGTAACTTTGATGTTGTGCAGCAGCTGTACGGTGCGTTCCTCTGAAGCTCTTTACCTGTTCAAACACAGACTGATAAACTGCTGTGTGTCCTCTGCCAGCTTCATCAGCATCGTTACAACCTGGCTCCCTGAGGTTTGCAGTCGGACTTATCTTCTCACCTCACTCACACTCTGCTCCACGTGCCGCTGCCGTCTGCTCCAACCTCAAATGTGACGGAGGTGACATGAAGGTTTCATTTCCTGTGTGAAGAGCCAAAAGGAAGAAGTTTCAAAACAACATTCTGTGATCTAAATGGTCAGTGATTGATTTCAATGTTTTCGAGTTTGAAATGTAGCCTACTTTCTAAATAAAGTGTTTTGTTTGTTTTTGTTGTTGATTTGTAGTTTCACTTGACTTGAAAGGCCTTAAATTTAATTCTAACATGATTCAAAAAGGGGGGCCTCGTTCTGCTTGTTTCTTTGCAGTTGTTCCGTCCTGTTCTTGTTCCTTTTTTTACATTTTGTCATATAGTCATATGTCTTATTGAACAATATTGTAAAGTGCTGTTTTAATGTTCTATTTCTATAGAATTATGCGGTTGACTTTCAAAGTTACTATCATACTTGAACTTGGCACATCTCAGAAGCATTTGACATTTGAAGCTGATTGGTCAACGCATCACGACAGCGGCACTTGCGGAGAAATTAAAAAGACTTTACAATCAAATAACTTTTAATCAACTTCCTACTAGCGCAGATATGTTGTTAAAGTATATGTCCTGGTGGAAATGAGTGCGCAATGTCTTTACAGTGTCTAAGCATGTTCGCTAAGTTTTCTGTTAGCATTGTGGCTAACTACTGTTAGCTTAACAACACGTCAGCTGTGAAAAAAGCTGAAAACACATCATGGTGAACAATTGTAAAAAGTAGAAAATTTAAAATTAATTATTTTTCTTGGTTTATATTTTGAAACTCTGTCCATGCCGACTTGCCAAAGCCTGATCCTGTCAGATCTCAGAAGCTAAGCAGGATTGGACCTGGGCAGTACTCGGATGGGAGACCGCGGAGGAACCTAAGGTGCCACAGTAGGGCAACAGAGGAGAAACTCTTTGTGTCTGTGTCTGACACTTCACTCACATTGCCTAGTATGAATCTGGTGTGTGTGTATGAATGTGTGCCCTGACTAAGCCCTGTCCTGGCGACGACACCCTGATGGGACACGGCCTTGGTATATAAACTATTTATTTAAGTTTAAGTTTTTGTTATATTATAAAAAATATAGTGCCTTTATGTGCATGTTTACAAATGCTAAACTAATTGCAGTCATTTGTTTATTTTTTGGAGGTTGGAATACGCCCATCAGCGCCACCGTGTTTGCTTTGGGTCTGCACAATGCTGCTCTGTGATTGGTTTGCCACTGCGTTGTGATTGGTCCATCGGCAGTCAGATGGATTATCAAGATTTTGTTAACTCACAAATAACATGAGAATTCATCTGGTCAGCTTAATCGTTTCTTGTATTTTGGAATAAATTTGATGTGATATTATTTTTGTTTGTATTTTTTCACTTTGATTAGTCTACACAACATTTTACTCTCTCTGGTATGAACACAGCTCAATAAAGCAGGTGTGGATGAGCTAACCAATAGAAAAATAATTTCCATGTCCTCAACCTTGTGGATTCAAAAGCCAAGCATAAAATGACAGTTTATCCATCAAGCTCTTTTAAAAAGTGCTTCGTAATTCCAAAACAACTATATATTTTATTTCAGTGAGCACTGTTCCTTTGTTGTTGTTTTATTGTTGAACATTTTGACTATACAATAGGGTTTTAACTTAAATGTTCTTCTATGTGAAAGCAATTTGAAAAGAATAAATGGGGCAGCTTATTGAATCAAACTCAGAAAAGCGTTTTGTAATTCCAATTGTTGAAATGGAATTATATATTGTAGAACTTACATTGTGTATCTGCTGTTTTATATAAAAGGGTTCAAACTCATGGAGGCAAAACTATTTGAATGGAGTAAATATTCTAGCTAATAAAATAAAATTTGTCATTATGTTATTATTATTACATAATGATAAACAAGAAAGAATTGAACATACCTCAATCTTTTTCAAAAATTCCAACTTTAAATTCTCACCAAAATCAGGTCATGAGCAACAGTTACTCACGAGTCTATTTGAGATCAAACCAAAGACAGCACATGCCATGAGTGTCTGCACGGCTGACTCACACACATTGTGCACATTTAAAGATGTCTACTGTCAAATTGAGCTATTTTCTTGACTCACCATCCATTAGTGTCTTCAAATAAACCAGCAGCAGTGCTCTGAGAACCTGGCAAGAGTAAAAGCATGAGAAAAAGAAAAAAACATGTGATCCACTTAAGGCTTGGGTGTACGTCTTTATTTGTGTTGTAGAAAATGTACAGCGAAGAAGACAGTACTGGATAAAAATGGCACTGACATTTTGAACACTACATTGGCTATACAATACTGCTTTGGCATTTCCAAAAAACAATAAATAAAGTGCAAAATCTTTCCATTCCAGTTGCAAAGTACATTCATAAGTTTGTTTGTTTTTTTTCACAAGGTTTAGTTGTTCACAGAGTGTTCACAATCTCGTTGACATAAAGTGCTGATGCAAAGACTAATAACATCACGGTCTCTTTGTGTTGAGTTCATTCATTCTCTTTTCATCACACAAAATGTTTCAAACCTCACTTGGCGACCTGGATCGGTAAACACCATTGGAGTGAAAGCAGCCACAGAGAAGCATGTAGATGGAGCGTTGTATTTCTGTATTTCTGTACGCGTATATAATTGGATTGATCATTGAATTGTATGTGGCAGGCAGTAGCGTAGCATAAGTGTAAATGGATGGGTAGTGTCTCTCGCCAACCAGACAGTAAATGGCGAAAGGAAGCCAGCTGGCACCGAATGTTCCTAATATAATAGCCAACGTGGAGACTCCCTTCTTAGTGGCAACATAGTGAGAAGTGGCAAAAAAGTGTTGTTGCAGGGCGATTTGATGGGCATGGTGGCACACAATCTTGCAAATCTTGAAGTACAGCGTAAGCATAAGGATAAAAATGACAAAAAAAGACACGGCCAAAAGTGTAAGGTTACTCCTAGTAAGTGGATGGACAATGCTGCAAGTTGTTGTATCTTCAATGCAGTTCCAGCCTAAGACGGGAAGCAAGCCCAAAAATAGGGAAACTCCCCAAGTGCCTACCAGCATGATATGAACATACTGCAATGTCTTTTCTGAGAAGTATGTCAGGGCGTTGTAAAGGGAGAAATAACGATCCACAGTAATAGCTAAAAGGCTGCTAATAGAGGCGGTGAATGAAGCTACAAGGAAGCCGACAGTAACCAGGCTTATGGTTTCAGATGAGATGACATACTGAAAGACAAAGTTCAGGATTAATCCCATACCGGCGAGCAGATCAGCTGTGGCTAGGCTCCCGATGAGAACAAACATGGGTGTCCTCAAAGTCGGAGTGTAAAAGATAATAGCAACTACAATAGCATTTTCGCAGGCAATGACAGTGCCGGACATACACAGCATGATGTCCCAGGGGTTGATGGGAAAGTCCAGGGGGGCGGTAGAAAACTGCAGGCTGCCGTTCTGCTGAGGCGAGTCCACCTCGGACCAGGACAAACCCTCCCCGGACCCTACAGACGCAGAGGAGTCGTTGACCACCAGCGACTCGTTCATGGCTCCACGCACAGCTTCACCTGTGAGAACAAAAAAAGCAATGAGATTAGCTTTAAGTGAGAAAGGTTTTGTGGGTATAAGTTGTAGAAGCACTATATCTTAATTAGGCTAAATAAAACCTGAACAAAAACTTTAGTTATCATGAAAAAAAAAAGAATGACAAATGTAATAAGGATTGAGATTGGGGCATTAATGAAGTAGTTAACTCAGCATCATTCTAAGCAAACCATTTCTTTTTCTTGAATTGGTAAACAAGGTTATAGGTATTTGTCCACGCTTTATTAAATCGGAGAAATGCTTGGTTATTATTATAGTTTCCAATCATTTACATTTGAAAATGCTATGGCATTTGCAGCTTCTTCTTGACAAACAATAAAAGTTCTATTAGAGCTTAAATAGTTGGAAAGTAAAATTAAACATGACATTTATAAAGCCACAGTTGCCACTGTCTTGAGAGTGTGGGACTGATTTTCTTGTCGCTGACAGCTGAGTGGGAGCTGTCCGTGGTGCTGAACTAACACTTCGTCACTTTTTACACTCACTCTCCCACACGCTAAAATGTCCACTCACCTCCGAAGCAAAAGTAGAAGCGCAGATATTCTGTGCAACTTCTGCAGCGCTGTCTGCACAAAGACTTGACGTAGAGCCAGAAGAAACAACAGGTGTCTCCTCTCCAGATGTGCCAAGTACAGCCCCGGGTGTTGTGCGTCCCACGCGGGGCAGACTGCCTGCACAGGGTCGGTGTGAAGCATTGACCAGTGCTCAGCTCGGTGAAGAGGATGAAATGTGAAGAGTGAGAGAAGGGGAGGAGGAAAGATGAGAGGAGAAAGAGAGAGGACCGAGCGGTTATGCTCACGAGGCTCACAACCCCGGCGACGTCAAGACGCACGCTACACGGAGAGAAAGAGACCTATAATGTCACATTGTTATTGTGCTACCTGGCACGATACAACAACAGATGGAAGCGCTTCCCGTCGTGTGGCGAAGCTGCAGTTTTAAAAGAACTAATTGGAAGTTGGAGATTTATACATGAGAAGACTTAAAGTGTTTGACTGACTTTAACAAACAGAACATTTAAATTTAAATTCTAAGTCAACATCTTCACATCGCCTACTTACAAAGAAAGATCTAGAATAAAATGTCTGACAGACAAGATAAATTAGCTGAAACAAATCAAGCCCTTAACACGGTCCCAAAACCCCAAAGCGAAATGGGTGATGTGATGAGACCAGTTCAGTTATTGTACACCACAACATCTACATTTGAACACAGAGTTCACAGGCCGGCACAACAGTTTCTGGGCGCTGTGTTCTACATAGTTATTACAAGTTATTGGCACACCTTTAGCTCTGACTCTGAGAGAGACTGACAGTCTGACAGTGCTTTACAAATAATACATTTTCATGTAAAGATAAAAGATGAAACACAGAGGTAGAAACTCTGTGTTTCATCTTTTACAATACAATTCACACATGAACAAAGTTCAACATTGACGTTGAGGGGAATTTTTAAAAGTAAATAATACCATATGCCCTAAGCCAAAGGCTAATGAAGACTGTTGCCAGATAAAGTTGGCGTACTCCATGCTTTTCTTTGACAATAAATACATTTTTTCAAAATCAGTCAACAGTATAATTACTAAAGTTTCTTTAGTAATTTACACCTTTGAGTATGTGAGTCATGCACAAGTGAGAAGTTCTTTTTTTTATTTTTAAATTCACCAAATTGTTCAGGGACTCAGTTTTCAATCAAGCTTTCATAATTTTTTTCTTTTTTGTCATTCTCGCATGAAAGTTACACAATACCTTTAGCAAAAATACAACTGAAAATAACACAGGCAACAAGCCCCATATGTTATATGCAATTTGTCCATCCCTTAATTTAGTTGTGCTTCATCTGGGTTGTGGGGGTATGCAGGAAACACCTCACTCCAAACACCTGCTGAGGCTTCCCCACACACCAGCTGTCAATCCAGTGTTACCATATGCCTTCTAGACAATTTTATTTTTAGCACTATTCACCTCTAACTCAAATGCTCTCTTCTGCAGCATTTTTTTTATTTTTTTTTTTTTCAATTGAACAATAATGTGTCACTTAAAGAGAAACTAAACTCAGAATTACATTTTTTTCACTGTCAAATTGTTAATATAGGGTCAAAACTTTAATTTCCGTCCTATCTCTAACTTTCCATTCATTTCTCTTCCAATAATCTGTACAAACAGTTTCAATCTGGCTTCCATGCTCTCCATAGCACAGAAACAGCTCATCTTAAAATCACTAATGACCTTCTCCTTTCTGCTGACACTGTTTTTTTATCCATGTTCCTGTTTGATTTTAGTTCGGCCTTTGACACCATCTCTCATTTAATCCTTCTGAACAAACTCTCTCCTATTGGCATCACTGGTACAGAACTCAGCTGGTTTTACTCTTATTTCTCAACTCAAATATTTCACCTCAAATCCAGTCTCTATCTCCACAGGTGTTCCCCAGGGTTCTGTCCTCAGTCCCCTCCTTTTTATCATCTAACATCCACTTCCACACCAGCTCTACCTTTCCAGCAAACCAAACTCCATACTCCTCCATCAGCCCCTTCTCAAGTTAAATCCTGGTTCACCTCAAAACCAAACTACTCCTATTGGGCACCAAATCTACCTTGAGCTAGATCAATCATTTCAACATTTCCATTGACGACTCCTCCATCTCTCCCTCCCCTGAGGTAAAGAGTCTGGGTGTCATCGTTGATAGCACACTTTCCTTCACCTCCCACATAAACATCATCACTCGCTCTGCCTACTTTTACCTCCTCTTCTCAGTCAACTACCATTCTCGTTACCTCCCGCTTCAATACACAAACACCCTCAATAACCACAAAATCCTGCTTCATATACTCATTAATCCAATCAATTTCTCCATCCGTCTATAATCTAGCACCTCTATATCACTCTGAACTCCTCCATATTGTCACACCAGCTCATTCTCTCTGCTCCTCCTCCTCTCTCCAGCTCTCTGTCCCCTCAGCCAAGCTTGTCACCATGGGGAGCAAGGCACTCTGCTCCCCACCTCTGAAACACTCTTCCTCCCGGTCTCCGCAACACAGACACAATCCAACAGTTCAAAGTCAAACTCAAAACTCATCTGTTCAAACTGGCCTATTCACTGTACACAAATGCACAGTCCACTTCAAATTGTTTTACTGTATTTTTTAACTAAATGTATGTTGTACTTGTTGTAAGGTGACCTTGAGTCCCCAGAAAGGCGCCTAAGAAATAAAATATATTATTATTGTTTCTTCTACTGTCATTAGTCAATAATGGGCAACCATCTGCATTGCTATAAGAATGGTTTATGTTTTAATGATTATTATTAGCATTGTTCTTTCATAACGTATGTATTCTTTACGACTTTAAACGTGATCTTTTGGAGAATTTACAATGCAAAAAATGCAACCAAGTTTAGATTTATATATATCCCACTTTTAATGTAACAAATTTGTTTATCTTTTGTGTAATCTTCATAGTTTATCATTAGTCCCAGTTTGTTAATGTAAATCATTAGTTGCATTAATGTTCTTATTTACTCTCAGGTTAGATCTACGGAGTTTTTCACTGTGTCCTTTGGGAATAAAAATAAAACACTGTCTATTGAATACATTGAAGGTAAATGTATTGACATGCTGTGGAACATCCCAGGCAAAACATTACAACTCTGGACAAACAGATAGCTGACCCTCCAGCACAAAGTTACAGTGCGCCTTAAAATGTCATGTTGTTATTGGCTGAAAGTGCAAAGTGCATTCATTCATGAGGTTAAGTGGTCACATGAAGAGCCTGGTGACTGTATCCACCAGCACTGCCTCTAGAACCAAAACAAATCCCAAATGATGAGATGACTCTTTGTGCTTTAATATTAACTAATTGGATTTTCTTTTCAAAACAGAAGCTCATCACATTTAGTACTGTGTCTACCCACCTATTTTTATGCATTTCCGAGAAGCCTGGCCAGAAATAACATAGGTAAAATGTTTTTATTCATTTACCGACCGCATGTGCAGCTGATAGGCCTCTGAGTAATAGACACCTGTTTTCAGGAGGAAAACATACTGAACTTGAAAAAGCTTTTTTGATAATGCAAATGTGACTAGGACTGTGTAAAGAATAAAACATGAAGAGCTGTGCTGAAGAGTATTTGAAATTGGGCTTGACATCAGACAGACAGCACAGATACACCTTGTCCTATTCTTGACCCACTTTTTATTCAGATCTTACACAAACATGTAGCTTCTCGCTCACAAAATCTGTTGGGTTGACATAATATTTACGGGAGATGTGTCTGGCCCACTGCAAATGTCATCATGACCTTCATTTTGACAGTATTTGTGATGTGAATGCAAGAATAAGTCAATATAACAATCACAACAGAAGTTGCAGAAGTGATCTAGGCTACTGGGTCATGGAAATGTTATGCTAAAACAACTTTTATAAGCTTTTAGCCTCAATACAATAATGTTTTCTCAGTGCACTTAAAGGCGTACTATTCAAATTTTGTCTTGAATCCTTGGAAATGTTACTGCATTGACTAGAAAGTTACACCTGGAAACAAGAGAAAGTAGAATAAATACATCATAGACCCCAAACCACATAAGGTACATAGTGTATCTTTCAAAGTTGTACTTTTATTGATTCATGGATGTTTGCATACCCTTGATCAGCTTTTTGCTCTTGTAAAGACCAGAAGAGTCACAGTTTTTTTCCCCAGGGACTAGCAGAGGTTGGGTTGCACTAAGAACAAAAAAGTAAAATGCGTATAACTGATAATTGTGTGTATATTTTTTAGCTCTCTTATTGTTTGAATTGACTGTTTATTAGTGTCGGTGCCTCTTTTCATATTACAGGGAAGAAGTAATATACTATAAAACACAAAATAAAATACATTTTAAAAGATCTACTGGGGCCCGGTAGCAGAGGGCCTGTAGCACGGTTTTGGGCCCCAGAGCGGTGGTTGGGGACTGTAGTAATAAAGCTGTACGGCAAATCCCAATGAGATTAGAGTAATCAGAAAAAACAATTATTAATCTAGTTTAAAAAAAAGTCTTAAGCATGAAAAAATAAATATCACAATTTACAGTAAACAAAAAACAAAATGATAATATATGCATGTCATGATTTAATATTAAGTATTTCAAAAAGTATTTAATTTGGTGTAATTTTACAAAATTTGTATGTTTTTTTAAAATGTGAAATAGCTTCAAAGTCAGAATATGAAGGTAAATAATAAACCTGGAATTTTAAAGGCATTTTTTCTTTACAAACCTGATATACAGGCACGAATTTTAGGAAAAACAAATACTTAAAGGTTTGCCCTTGATCAGTTCATGAAATGTGTAATGAAATGAAAATTCGTGTTAATATCACCTGTCATTTTATAAGACCAACTCATCTGCAGTAACTGCATTAAATCAAATCAAATCAAATTTTATTTATAAAGTGCTTTTCATACATATAATGTAACACAAAGTGCTTTGCATTTAATTGAAAACAATCCTACATGCCCCCCCCCCCCCCTTTATTAGAAATGTTTAGTTTTTTAGCTCATTAGCGCCAAAAAAATTTCCTAGTTTGTGAATTTTGTTCACTGATAAAAGCAATAAACATTTTTTTATGATTCGAGATTCTGATTCTGAAAAGACAAACATATAGTAGACAGAGAGAGTTGAAGATATTTGACATTTAATTTGTAGAAAATGTAAAAAGAACACATTACAACTTACTTTAAACTTGTTTGTTTGTGTGTACTGTGTGTTATTTTTTATGTCATTGTTGGTCTGAAAGATAGCTATGTTCTAATTATTAACGATTAAAGTATGATGTTGAAATACAGTCTCATTGTGTGACTTGTGGTTTGATACTGCAAAACACAATACGTAAATGACTGTAGACTTGAACTGTATCAGCAAATGGACTGGTTACTGATTTGTTTGATTTCCTATATTTTACAATACAAAACAGAGCTAAATTGCTAATGTATATGCAGTATAACCTATACATGCAGCACTATATAGACAAGTTACATTTCCTTTGTAGAAAAGTGTGTCTTTGCTGAATGTCTAATTTTAAAGACATCTTCTGAGCACTCTGCAGCTGACTTAAAATGAGAAACAATACGGAAGCTCAATCATTTTTGCTCAATGTGTGAATGAGCTGAACACTTTGGGTGCGTGGATTACACATATAGATGCATTTTGTGGCACCTGTTTGAAATTTGGGCGTTAGACTGAAGATCTGAACATAAAGGTAACTGAGAAAAAATGAAAAAGGTGGAAATTTTGAATGGAGGAGGAAGAATTGGAGAGAAGACAGGACCAGTTTTATTTAGACTTGACAGATGGAGAAAGGCAGAGAATAATATACATGTCATTTAGAAATTAACATATGATTTTAATGGAATGTACAGAAATATCACATGGTGATTAATACATGATATAATATCCAAATGATCTCTTAATAATAAACTAAAAACTTAAAGCACATAAATAATATTTTAGAATAAAAATAATAAATATAAAACTAAAACATGTAAAGGATGCACAATGTAATTTAACAGAGCAGCTTAAAGTTCAAGCATTTGCAGGCTTTTTTGAAAATGTGAAACAACTTTTCACATAGATAGTCATTACGGCTCTTGTTCGCTTACATGTATCTGTTCTTGACATACTCCCGGTACATGAGCATGTCCTCTCGACACAGCGCCCTCAGCTGGCCCTGTCCCGTCAGTACATGCCGCTCAAACACGTTACGGCTGTCTGTGTCCACCTGCGGAGCCAACACCTCGAACACACTGTCTTCTGGGAAACAGGACACTGCTTCTCTGAAACGCAAAAAACAATATTCATACAACAGGAAAATATTTCAAAACTGCAAAATTAGACAAGGGTTGAAAAGACACCGCCACATTTCAGACAGAGCTGGCAAACTGAACACTAAAAGGGAAATATGGAGCAATGGCATTGTTCAGATCACATATTTGCTGCACTTGTGCCTAGTTTGCATAAATAAAAAGTGCAAAAGTCTAAAATTCTCAACATGAACAGAAAAACTTCACAACAAACTTTTTCACTCATTTGGTAGGGGCTGAAATGTTCGAAAGAAAGTATAAGATCTTTTTAAGAATGCACAGACATAGAAACACAGCATCTCTATCAGTTTTCTCTCTTTAGTGACGGTGATTCATAGATGGACCTTCACTGAACTAAAGACCTCCCCTGAACAAAAGCACATGTAAGTGAGTCTGAGAATAGAATAGCGCTGTTGCACAACAGCAGACACACCTGCAGTTCCTCGTGAACCCAACTCGACACAGGAGGTGATGAAAGAAACAAATAAATAAACAGGAACACAGAGAAACAGGCAATGGGTTTAAAAATCTATCTTTTTAATCAGGTAACTGAGTTCACAGTTCTAGCGTCAAACTAGACAGATTTGAATACCACAGTTTTAGATCGAGTTTAATGAGCTGCATATTAGAACAAGTCTTCAAATGTTCAATCACTGAAAAAAGGAAGGAGATATTCATGAATTATTCATGACAATGTGTCTTGATTGCCTGGAAAATCCAAATTTATAAGAGATATATCGCCTGGGCACTGTGTTCCTCTTTTGAGTTTCAGTGGGTGCGATAGACAGAGAAGTGCATCATCTTTCATATGAAACCTATTTTTTTGCTGAAAACAGCAAAGCAAAAAACGATTTGAATGTGATGTAAGTGAAGTTAGATTTTGTTCGACAATAGGCTTCTTTGTTTCATGTGCATCACACAAATAAAGGTTTGTTGAGGAGCTGATCCGAGACATGGCAGGGAGACCTGTCCATTAGTACATAGGGAAAATATAATGTTAAAACTGATTAAAATAGTTTATTTGCTCCGTTGCTCCTTTGCTTAAATTTATTTTTTTAGTGGAGTGTCTTGTATCTGCTCATATTCAATGAGATGTTATTGTTTTACTGTAATGGTTATGACTATCAACCTCTTTAAAGGTAAAAAAGCCATAATCCCTATAAAACGAGCATATCCTCCTTTAGGCTCTTTTAAAAAGTTCATGGCAATTTCGGTGCCTTTTGGTTGTAAAAGTGACAATAGAAAGACGCAGTTGTGACAGGCCTTGTAGTTAAGTGTGAGAAAATAAATGCAGAATCCGAGATTGCATCAGCACATTGTCCGTCCACGTGGGCCCAGCTCAAGTGCAACGTGTGCATCCAGTCGCACTGAGCAGAAGGACTCAGTGGACTCTGAAATAACTAGGGCAAGAAAACTGAAAGGAGCAGTTGAGAAAAGAAATGAAGATCCAACAGTGCACAGTCAGAGACCTTCAGAGAGAACACTTAGGAGCACACAAATGCACTTGATCATCCAGAGGCCGCAGCAAATGTTAAGTGCTTCTAAATAAAACCCACGTGATAAAATGTCTCTTTTTTGAGAAATTTTGCTTAGTTCTCAGTACGCGTGGAAATACTCACAGAGGAAGGACACCAGAAAGTCTGGCATTTCTATTTTTCTCCACTTGATGCTGGTTTTCACCAAGATGAGCAAAGCTGCAAAACAAAAAAATCAAATTTCAGTCAAAATCATGCAATCATAATCTTTATTAACATTGTTTTGTGCATCTATTTTTACCTCAGAATGACTACATCTGGGAGTGATGACATTTTATTTGATGACCTTCTAACAAAATTTCTAAGAATTTTATTTTTAGTGTTGATGAAGTCACAATTTTCAGTAAGCCTTTTTTTTTTTTAACTATTTCATTATTGTTTTTGCACACATAGTATGTTGATACACACATGAAAATACAGCATCTCTCCATAAAGGTGCAATAAGTAAATTCTGCCATCTAGAGCTTACATAAAATATGTTTACTAATGGGACACAATATTGGTCAAGTGTTTCTCACGACAAGAAGTGAGTTAGAGCTTCATCCACTGGCCACAAATCAAATAAAAGAAGAGATAAACAAACCTAGCTGGCCCACAACATGTTCATGCGGGTAGGCAACTGCTTACTTAAAGGGACTATACTGGATTAATATAAATCAATTTCTCCTCAGCACAATTTTTTTTTCCTGTGTATCTATTCAGGTCGAAATTAGTCCACAATTTTCTGACTATATCTACTACATTCGGTTTGTTTAACAAACTCCTCTAAGTTTGTCTGTTGAAGTTGTGTGGCTAACTGCCATAAACTTGCAGGCATTTTACCTTTGTACAACATCTTTTGTTTTTCATTTTGTGCTGTCGTGACAAACCTGGTGTTTTCAAAAAAAAAAAAAAAAATTGAAATATTGAAATAATATTGCATTTCTTCAATTACAGGGTTTCAATTGATAGTAGATATAAAAACATATATTATTATTGCAATCTTGGTCAGCACTGCTAAGTTTTGATCTTTAACTCTGTCAAACGATATCACCTGCTAGCTTCCATAGAGATATACTGTATTTAATTAATGTAATTTTATCCCTTTAGGTCCCAGGGTTCTTCCTTTGAATTCCAACTGACCAAGAGGGTCTGCAATATTTCATATAATCTACTGATACGAAACTGGAATTTTTCAAGCTACTGAAACTTATTAGAAACAGAAAAATCTGGGTGTGAAATTTGTAGAATCTCAAACAACTTTGTGCGGAATTTCTACTGTGGCGCATAAAGTGTTAAAACATTTTAGGCAAAGCAACAAAAACTTTCACAGGGATTGTGTTGAAGAAATGTTTCAGTATTGTTTGAACTGCAAGGAAACATTCATTTTGAACAGGAAATACTAATGAGTACTAACGCATGAACGAAAAACTCATCACAGAAAGTCAATCACGTCTAAATTGTAAACGTCTATATTTGAATACAAAACGAGTGATATGAGGTTAATCGTGTCTGTAGAGGTCTCCCCAGTGTTTATGATCCAATCTGATATATTCCCAACGGTCATTTCTTGTCAAGACACAATAATATTCAAGAGTTTACAGTTCCCTCTGGCTGTTGCTTATGATTTTAATATTAATGCATTGATTAGCTTTGGCTTCGCATCTGGCGTCGTTCCAACATTCAATAATGAACTCTCGCTCATTATGTGGCACAACGACAAGAGAATATGAGCCGCATTCTTCACCACAATTTGGATTTTATTTGTGTTAACCACAAGCTTCAGGCTCAAGTAAAATGGAAATTGTATTTGTATGATGGCACCAAATATTCTTGACCAGTTTGTCCTGTCAAATAAATACAAACTGTATGGTTAGACATGAGAGAACAGATAGTTGTGTGCTGGTTTTACTGTCAGGAGGAGCAAGCATGGGCGTAGGGAAGGACAGGCTGGAATCAAAATGAAAATGAATCATTGAGTTGAGGGGATGTCGCAGTGGACAAAGAGTCTTGAGGTCAGAGCTGAGAGGAACCCAGCGGGGGGGGGGGGGGGGGGGGGTTGACAATGTTCTTTTTTGCAAATCATCGGCAGCAGAGGCCCGAGGCTGGAGCGGACTCTGGCTCACCGGGTGCATTTTCAACAAGACAAAATATAACCATTTTGCCTGATGGATGAGTGTAAGTGGCGGGCAAAGACGGCTACACTACAAATTACTCGGGTTCACTTCAACGTGAGAAAGAAAAGCATGTGAGCAACAGTATCTGTAAAGGTTTAACTGGGGTTATGGACTGGAAACAATATGTTTTCTGGAGACACACAACATGTTATTAGGAACATTTTAAGATTTCAATGTGAAAGTAGTAGTTTAGCCACATTTAAGAAAAACTGAAAAAAGATGGAGGGTAAAAGGAATAAGGGGTGTGGGAGGCAAAACACAGAAGCAAAAAGAGAGGGAGAACAAGAGAAAGAGAGGGAGAGAACGAGAGAAGGGAGGAAGAGAAGGAGAGAGAGAAAAGGAGGGAGAGAACGAGAGACAGAGAGGTAGGAGATACAGTAAGTAGATAGATAGATAGATAGATAGATAGATAGATAGATAGATAGATAGATAGATAGATAGATAGATAGATAGATAGATAGATAGATAGATAGATAGATAGATAGATAGATAGATAGATAGATTTGAACAGTGCCCCTTTAAACCTAAATTTACCTTTCATAAATGACAATGTCCTTCTCATCGGGAAAATCCGACAGGTTAAGTCCATAAGGTTCCTTAGTTTGTTGAGGCTGCATGTCCTAAAAAGGTAAAGATGTAATTAGATGTTAGATGAGAAAAGACTCAAATTATATTTGATATTTAGGAAATTAGAGTACGTGATTCATCAGTCCACAATAAATCCACTTTTTTAAGTCAGGATTTCAGACAATAGACATTTTTTAAATGGTTGTACTCTTTATTAAATACTGTAGTCTTATAGAAGTTCTCCAAAACTGCCTTCACTAGTGATACTATTTCAGTTTTAATAATAGTAGCTTGATTTTAATTTTTTTTTGACAAGCTCACTTTTCTTGCAATAGAAAAGAAATATGAAAAACAACAACAACAAAAGAACAACAACTCAGATCACATGCCTTGAAACTTGCAAAGATCTTTCTTCACAAGTTTTAAATTATTACAGATTTTAATTTTAAAACTTTACATTAGGGTTGTCAACAATAAACTTTTAAGATTTTAAGTGTTTTGAGAAGGACCAAGATAACTGCAATTACATTATCATTAATGATAACTTAAAGATGCACTGTGTAACTTTCTGGAAGTGAAAAGTCAACAACACAATTTAGTAGAAATAAAAAATTAAAACCATACTTTGGAACATTGTTAATAGTGATAATTGTGTGTTAAGAAATAGCTAAAGAAGTAGCATCTTTACTAAGGAAATAAAAAGGAAGGGGGTCTCCTTCGTGCCAAATAATGGTCTTTTTTTTTTGTGGCTAAGTAAGCCCACTCAAAAAATACACAATACACCTTATATATTAGATTGTCTTCTTATTACATTCACTTGTTTTTAATTACTCTACGATTGGAACAATGTTCAGAAAAGTACTTCATCAACATTAAATCATATTTTCATCAACACCGGCAGATTACAAACTATAGTAAATATAATGTAGCGCGAGACTGTGGTTTACAGCGTGTTATGTAACAGCATGCTCACAAGAGGACCAAGTCATAGTTCATCATGATGGCTTTTGACACAGCACTAATTTGCCTAACACAACACATTAGATTTGGTTGTACATAACAATATTGATCAGGAGAGTAAAACTAATAATGGAGTGCCAAGAAATAACAACTGTGAAAACACTGGACAATCTGAAAACCACACAAACAACTGTGTGTAGAAAGAACACACACAGAAACAGTATGTGCTGTGTTCAATACAGTATGTGCCTATACATACACCCACACAGCTGCATCTGCACATGAAACAAGTGTGTGATTACATACGCACCCACTAATGATCTACTGTTTAAATATTTCAACAGTTTTAATGTTTTGCAGGCGCTCCAACAATCTATTCTCAGGGACAAGCTCAAAGGCAGCGACACGAGGCACAGGCAACAGAGTGTGTGCGCTACACGTGAGGTCTACCAGCCCCGCCCGGCAACAAATATTCGTGAGCACTTCGTCCTGAAGGATGAGAGCAGAGCGGCTGCGGCTATTGTATAGATCTGAACACATCAGCATATGGCCACACCTTGCAGATTTCCTCCAGAAAAAAAAACTAGCCAATTTCCAGAGAAGTTCAATACATTTTTCCAAAAACAAATGTGTAGTGTTTTGAGGTTTGGTACATCTGATAACGTTCATGACGCTAATTTACTGGGGAACGGACAGAGAGTCCCTAACTACCACTTTAAAAACCTTATTTTGTAAGCACAAAATAAGGTATTTATAAGTAATTACCACTGGCCTGGTAATTATCTGGGAGGATTTATCACTTTGTAGTCAATAATAGCAACTGTAAACAGGAACTATTACAATAAAAATCTATATGCAAGTTTAAAGCATAATTATAATATAATAGTGATGAACAAAGGATTTTCTTTTCTGAGGCTTGTAGTCTAACTCATTGCTGAGCACGTCTGATGGGCTTGTATTCCACGTGCCAGTGCCCCTCCTGATTACTCATGAATAGATGGACATGTGTGAATCTCATTATTATAGTGTCAGTTCTTCTATTAACAGCCTTTTACCCAGGGAAGTGACCTGTTGCTGTCAGAAGTCACAGATAGTTTGATTATGAGTAGGTGAGAGCTTCTACGGGGAAAAATGGACTAGAAGTCCAATAATACTACTACAGGAAAATAATGTCAGATTGGTTTTGACGTACAGTTTGAAAACTGAAAAAAAGATGATCACGTAATTGAACTGGCATGTTTAAACAGTTAGATCACATCTGAGAAATCAACAATGTTGGCAGTAACTTATTATAAAAGTAACTAACTTTACTGTATTATATTCCCCTTTCACAGTAACTAAATAGTGTTACGTATTACTTATAAAAATGTTGACAATGTCAATGTCCCCCTCCCTCTGTCTACTCAATGACAGTTCACAGCTCAACATTCTCAACACAAAAACATACATGCTCTTCATAGCCCTAACCATCGCCAAGAAGACTATCCTCATGAACTGGAAATCAAGGTCAAACATAAACATTGCTATTTGGAAAAATCTTCTAAATGACTATCTTTCAATAGAAAACTTACACGATTCAAAAAATCAAGATACCATTGAACCCCTCTCCATCTGGACACCACTGACAAATATACTACATACTGCCATAACATAAAAACATCAACTTCACCCCATACATCATCACTTTTTTTTTTTTTTTTTTAATTGTTATTATTATTTAGTTTTGTTATTGTTACCATTATTATTTTTTTTTAATCATTATTTCAGTATTGTTATTATTACTATTATTATCATCTGTCTCATCTGTAAATAAATTAATTAAATGGTGGTGGTGATAAAATAATAATAATAAATACATTTAAATAACATAAATAAATAAATTATATTAATAAACAAAAAAATATATGTATATATATATATATATATTTATTATTCATAGCAAACTCATCTCCAGCAACCATCTCGCACCCTAGCCTCTTGTTTTTAATGCACCACATCCCAAGGTTTTAATGCACCACACAAACATACATACATAGAAAGAGGACGGGATGCAGATATGAACAGCTTATTCCTGTAGTAGATTATTATTATTATTATTATTATTATTATTATTTTTTTTTTTATTATTATTATTATTATTATTTATTTATGTTTTTATTTTTTTTTGTCGTTACTATTATTGTTATTATTTTTACTATGATATTATTATTGTTATTATTATTATTATGATGATGATGATTATTAATATTGTTATTAATTATTACTACTATTATTCATAGTCTCAAGCCAAACCAGAACAGAGGTAATGATGGTTATAATCCCATCAATTATATTATTTTGTTGATGTTGTTGTTCTTTTGCTTTGTTTGTTATTTGATTTTATTTATTTATTTTTTTATTCCTTTGCTTTTGTTCCTTTGTTTTTGTTTTGTTTTGTTTTCCTCTATGTATTGTCACTAAATTGGTCTGTTATTATATCCAAATATATATTTGCACCTCACATACACAACACACACACCACGCATTACACACAAACACCCTACATACCCCTCCCCCTCCCCCTTTCTCATTTGCTCGAGTGTTGAAATATGTTTAGCGTATGTTTACCCTTATGTATGTATGGTTTGTTTGTCTTGAATGTTGAATGTATGTTGCAAAGCTTAAATTAAAAAAATTGCAAGTATAACTACTTGCAATCTGAATAACTGAAGTTACTTGCATATAAATTAAATGCATGAATACTGTATATTGCCTACTATTGAAAACGACACTTCAGGCTCAAAAGACTGAAACTCGTGTAGAACTCGTGTTTCTATAGTGTCTGTTAGCTTAAAGGTGAGTAAAATAATATAAGGAAAAAGTTATGTAACGTCACATTTCTATTAATTAATTAATCAGTAATCAAGTGTATAATTGTAAGAGGTATACTATAGTACAAATTTATTTGTGATTATTCATACCTGTGCAGGTTGTGAGAGGAAAAATGAAACAAAAAGAGCAACAAAATCAAGAAAAAAGTTTTGAAATTGTAAAAAAGAAATAGTTAAAGGCACTTCGAAAATAACTATTTCAGTTTTACCCCAGTGGAGATGTGCTAAAAATGGCTAAAATATCTATTCAAGTGAAAATTGGTTAAAAGTGTCTTCATGTGACTTGTCCAACAAAATTCAGAAAATTTGCCTGTCTATAGTGTTTTGCTAACTCTGGTTAGCATACAGACTCGGTTCAGCTATAAAAATGGTCAAAAGTGTTTTAAACACCATGTGGAGATTCTTTTAGAGCCTGAGAATGCATTAAATCAGTGAGTAAAACTCAAGTTTTTACTTTTTTACAGAAGCAAAAATTAGGTACAGCACATTTAAAGTTTTTCACGTACAACAATTATGCTCAAAATTCAAAACGTCATCTGGTGTTTTTGAATTAGAATAGGTTTCTTTAGTTCTTCTGTTATTCCAGTGATCTGATTATAGTTCTATACTAAGCAAAAAACAAAAAACAAAAAACAAAACTTTAAAATGGACAATGACAATACAAAAGGTCAAAGCTTCCATGTGAATGACCATGTGCTCCACCGTCAGCTTGAATACTGTTGTTGTTGTTTTTCTTGAACTGAATATCCCAGCAATCACTGTTTTTACTTTGCAAACTTTTGTGAAGCAGTGTTTCTGTCTTAGCAAGAAACATATTGTAACGTGAAGCTAACTCCCTAAACTCTATCCACAAACACATTTCAAACAAAGAAGACTACTGGAAAAGCAAGAGGAGAAGGTGAAAGGAGGGGCTGAGTGTGGAGAGCAGTAGTGTGATAAGTTTGACAGCATGAGTTTGTGATTAGCACATAGCTTTGTTGAGGTAACTGTATCTGATGCCAACAGTACTAGAAACGACACTGGTCTTTGCAGTGAGACGTCATCACTATGTATTTTGATCTAAAACTTTGCACTAAATTTGTCAGAAAAGAATAATATTTGCATCCACAATGTTGTTTTAGTGCTTAGTTTCATTTTAAAGTAAAGTAAATGCCTAAATGCTTAGATTGTCCAGATTTTAACCCATATTAATTGATTTTCATGTAATTTTTGAGCATATGAATGTCCATAGTATTTGTCTTCTGAAGTGTTAATTCAGGTATTTTAAAGTTGAATAGTCTTACGGAGCATCTAGTAATTTACTTTGTAGCTCCAACAGTAAACAAAACATGCTAACAAACAAAAAAACACATGAGCTATAATTCATTTACTGTATGTTAAGGATAAGATTTTCAAGATCCTAATGTGGATCTATGAGGGCTGTTCTGAAGTTATCAGTGTCCATATATAAAAAAAAAAAAAAAAAAAAAAAAAAAAAGTGTAATAGTTAAATAACTTTTTCTTGGCCCAATTACTGGAATTAATTCTCTATTATGATTGGAGTGCTCTGTATGCAAGAAGCAGTGCTGAGTCAGAGTTTTCAAGGTTTGATTATGAGATCTAGGAGATGACGTTTCTTGCTTTTTATAATTCTGTTTAAATTGAAGTCCTGTTTTCCCTGGCATGCATGGAAATGCATGCATAGTGACTGACCTACAATCTGATTAATGCTCGCATGTAGCATCTCTAAATCTGGGTCAAGGGGGTGAAAATGTGAAAGCCGCTTCTTCTGCACTGTGGCAAAGAGTGATAAAGCATGTAGGCATGTCTGTCATTTGTCAGTTGAACTTGACAATGTCACATAAATGGTACTGAAAGGTTCTCTCACGACATGTAACCAGTAAATTCACATTTGGGGCAGATACACAGAAGTTGTTAGGGAAACTAGGGCATTTGGTTAAATAATTGTAGCTTATAAAATGCATATAAATACAAGATTCTTCCATTTGAGCATATTGAAAAAAAATGTGGGTCACTGAGACTAAGCAAATTGTAAGGTCATGGCAGTTAGTAGTTTGCAAAAGCTCCTTAAAATGGATGATACAAAAAACAATTGTCAATTTCAAATGACTGTACTGAGGACCAGGTGTTATAGTACATAATCATGTAAAAGACAACTTTTTTAGGCTTTCTTCCAACACACACATACACACACAAGATGAATTTGATTTTGTGCCGCCCTCTGATGCAAACAGCTGGTAAGTAGGTCAACATAATAAAACACTGAAACACTGAAATGGGAATTACCAATAGTTCTGAGAGCAAGAAGCAATAAGTACAATGACACTTCTCAGAGGTTCAAAATGAACATTAACGGAAATCAAAATCAGTTATGACTGTGAACTTAGTAAATAAGTATCTTTGTTTGACGTTGAAATATTTTCTGTAAGCAACTTTTTGTTATGAACAAAAGTTAACATGATGATGACGTAATTTGTTAGTTTTGTGATTTCATATTTTCATTTGTTGTAAGACAATTATTTAAAAAAATTAACTATCGGTACAGACAAATTAGCTTAATGTTCCCTGTTTAGATTCAATCATATATTATAACCTTCTGGCCTATTTTCCAAAAGCGCCACAATAATACTACTTCCACTTCAAACTAAAGCCTTGTTTTTCAAGGTTCAGCACTCATGCTGCCCAGCTTGATTAGATGGAAGTGAACTGCGGAGAGTCACACTTTTACAGGTCTTTTTTGCCCTTTGTCTTAGCCTTGGTCTTAAGTATTCCTCTGTTGGCCATTAGTGGGTCTCTCCAGGCGCTATACTCTGTCAGTGTGTAGAAGGTGCAGCTTCAGTCAGATGTGGGGGTGCAATTTCCTTCAGTGAACCTGAGATGTGTCATGTCTGTGACAAGTGAGCAGCTGCATTAAGATCACAGGCAAAAGTGAACTGTAGCAGCAGCTTCAGTTTGGGAAAAAAAGTGTAATAATAGAAATCTATTAGGTGAAAGTCTATTCAAATGACAGACTTTAACAAATTTGTCTAAAAATGTGTATTTTCTTTTACATAAAGCCTGTGACATAGCTCAGGTTGAGTAAAGAAAATTGCACCCCCACATCTGGCTGAAGCTGCACCTTCTACACTGACAGAGTATACAAGTGCTAGTCAACGAATTAGAATAATTTGAAATGGTGCAATCATGAAATTCTTTGAATGCATTTGTTGTGCAGAAAGAAAATCAGGTGTTCACAGCACCTATCCTACTCGTTAGAGTAATCACAGAACTCGTTACCTGTAAAAAACCTGCTCAGCTGAGCTTTCCAAAAGGTCCATTTAGGCCATTTAACTGTGACACTGTTGTTCCATTGAATTAGAATAATGGAGAAACCGTTTCATTGAATTAGAATAATTTTTATTATAATTAGAATCATCACTTTCTCAGTATTTTTTTGGCTGCCCCCTTGGCTTGTATGACTGCCTGAAGTCTCCGCGGCATCGATTTGACCAGCTTGTCGCAAGTTTACGCACTCACAGCTTCCCAAGCAGTGGCGACGTTCTGCTTCAGTTGGTCCAGCTTAGTCGGCTTTCTGTCGCGAATTTTCCGCTTGATGATGGCCCAAAGGTTTTCAATGACTCCGCTTCAAATATCGCGTTCCAGCAGTAAAACCCATAGACATACTATGGTAAAACCGATGCTGAACAAGAAACAAATGCAGAAACGGCTGAAGTGGGCCAAACAACACGGCGAGTGGACTGCTGAAGACTGGCAGAAAGTGGTCTTCAGTGACGAATCACGCTTCTGCATCTCCTTTGGTGACCAAGGTCTTCGTGTCTGGCGTCGTGGTGGCGAAACCTACAACCACGAGTGCGTGAAAAGATCCCTCAAGTTTCCCCAGAGCGTTATGGTCTGGGGATGCATGTCTGCTCGGGGTGTAGGGAAACTCTGCTTCCTCAAGAAGACTGTCAATGCTGCCGTATATCAAGATGTTCTGGAAACGTTCCTGATTCCGACTGTTGAGGAACAGTTCGGCGAAGAAGACTTCATATTTCAACAGGATCTTGCACCGGCTCATGCGGCAAAGTCGACCAAAGATTGGTTCACTAGAAAACAGCTTGAAGTTTTGGCATGGCCGGCCAACTCGCCTGACCTCAATGTCATTGAAAACCTTTGGGCCATCATCAAGCGGAAAATTCGCGACAGAAAGCCGACTAAGCTGGACCAACTGAAGCAGAACGTCGCCACTGCCTGGGAAGCTGTGAGTGCGTAAACTTGCGACAAGCTGGTCAAATCGATGCCGCGGAGACTTCAGGCAGTCATACAAGCCAAGGGGGCAGCCAAAAAATACTGAGAAAGTGATGATTCTAATTATAATAAAAATTATTCTAATTCAATGAAACGGTTTCTCCATTATTCTAATTCAATGGAACAACAGTGTCACAGTTAAATGGCCTAAATGGACCTTTTGGAAAGCTCAGCTGAGCAGGTTTTTTACAGGTAACGAGTTCTGTGATTACTCTAACGAGTAGGACAGGTGCTGTGAACACCTGAATTTCTTTCTGCACAACAAATGCATTCAAAGAATTTCATGATTGCACCATTTCAAATTATTCTAATTCGTTGACCAGCACTTGTAGTGCCTGGAGAGAGCCACTAGTGGCCAACAGAGGAATAATTAAGACCAAGGCTAAGACAAAGGGCAAAATAGACCTGTCAGAGTGAACCCTAAGGAAAGCACTCTCATGACTCACTTCGATTCCCAGTTTAAGCACGATGATCGCACAAGAGAAAAAATATGCTCAGGTGAAAAAATATATCTCACCAAACACTGACTTAATCCTGTTACAAACCACTGCATTTTCAGTGATGATAACTTTATTAGTGTGTTAACATTACCCATTTCCTGTTTGTCGAGGCAAATCTCTAAAAAATTGTAAATCTTGTCCAGAATGAATCCAATAAATGAAATAAAACAAGACACTGCAGTAGAAAGGGACACAGTAATTTACAGGAACAGCCCAAACCTCTTCAAGATGAACCGATCTGAGGGATCTAGGCTAATAAAAACATGACTTGAAGCTTTTTCTGAACCTTTTGGAGCACTAATAATTTGCTAGACTCTTTGTGAAGGTGAAGTTTTGAAGTTTTGGCCTCTGATGCCTGATTTAGTCTGGTTATAAGTTAGAACAAACTCTGTACACAAGTTTGGACATATAGTTTGACAGTTATTCTTCTGTTCAATACACTTTCTTTGATTATGTAGTTTGCATTAGTACTGGAAAGAATACAAATTATTTGTGTTAGATTCATGTTTTCATTACGCAGCTGTTGGAGTACCTCCAGTGTGCGAGTGCTTTCCACAGACTCGGTGAGGAGTTTGATGGGAGTAGAGCGCTGGGACACAGTGGCGTCATCGTCACGGTCTTCCTCCGAGTCATCCTCAGAGGAGCTGGACATGGCCTCTTCACTTGGGGCGGGGGGTGCACTGGCAGCTGTCTTCCTCTGAATCACAGTCTCCTCCTTACTGCTCTTGCTTCTACAAAAATAAAACACAGCATGAGAAACACAAAAAGTACACAATTTTCTATTAAATTCTGATTTGAGAGATTTTGTTTATTTCCCTGGTGGTTGACTGCATTCAGTTATTCAGTAACATTAAACAAAAAATGACTAACTTGAACAACACCTACTTCTCACAATGACTAAAACATTGGAGAATAATGTGACAATTTAATCAAACCTAATTTCTTAAAAAAGAAAATATATTAAAAACTGCAAACAACTCCCTGTAATTAAAATCTGAATCATTGCACAATAGACAACAGTGACTAGAACAAAGTCATCCACTGTCATAAATCCAGAATTACAAAATATTTTGAGAAAAGTCATTTTATTTTATAGTGTTTTTTAACATATTTAGTCAAGTCTTTTAAGAGTAGTGTCTGACCTGAAATTGACTGAATGAAAGACAGGGGCAGCCCTTTTCAAATGTTGAAACAGGGTCATGCTAAGGTACAATGACAAATCATTTTAATAAAACAACAGCAGACTTCAAACTGAAATACTCACACCAGCACTGACTTCCCAGTTTCTTCCGGCTTACGAACAGTGAAAGGACTTGGATCTAGCCCAACAGTCTTTGGCATAAACTCTCTTTATGGACATAGAAAACAAGAAAACTCATTAGACCGGGTTCAATATGGGTAAATAATAAATGTTTGGCACTCGCAGTACTATCAAAAAGTCAATTTTAGCAAGCCGTTTTGTTTCAAATTTACCTTGCAGAATTAGTCATTGCAATGCAGAAGGTATCATCAAAAGAAGTAATTTCGTAGGGTTTGAAAAACTCTGTGTAGATGTCAATGCTCTCGTCAAAGCGGTTCATTCTCTTTACTTCAACTTGTTTCATAGTTTCATCACAAGGGACTGGAAAAACAATAAATGTGACTATTCTCTAGTTTTAGAAATCATGTAGTTTAAAAACGCATTGTAAATCTCTAAAATAAAATCAAGCATTAGTTGTATAAACTACACTTTACATAACACAAAATTGCCTTCCTCGTTTATAGAGCACATGTATTTAAGTTGCCTTTGGACAAGACTTAAACCAGTTAATGCAACGCATTATCTTTGCATTTTAAATAGTTTTTCTCTGCAGTACACTGAAAAGTGTGGTATTTATTATCCTTGCAAAATGTTGGTTTCCAGAAGTGGATGACCAAAGTGAAGCAGACTACCTTTTACTGTATGTGTAATCGTTAAGACTGGTCCTGGCCATTCCGGCCAATTACTAAAAAAAAAAAAATCAATAAAACTAAACTTTGAGTATGAATTCTAAAATAACAAGGTAGTAAACTAAGATACAACTGATGTGGTATCCTTACAAAAATCATTAATATTGATTTATTTTTAGAGATCATAAAACTCAGGCCCATACATTACCTTCATCATAAGGCACAGGAAGAGAGGACAGGACACCTTGTGTCCACCACAGTGTGTAGCTAGTGCAAAGCAAAAGACAGGCACATGTAGATCAGCCTCTTTCACAGTCGAAAGCCACCCTATAACCTACTTACAGAAAATAGTCACTGCAGAACCACTTACTGTGTAACACCTGAGCACTTACAGCTTTTATTCACAGTCAACAATTTGTCAAAAATTATTCTAATTTATGGACTGATTCACAGCATATTTGGAATAGAGGACAAAAGTATGGCTTGATGCTTGTAAATTAATAAGTAGGTCTATCTTGATGTAAGAGGAACAATCATGACACGCAAATGCGTAAACTCAATTAAAATAAATGTTCACATCTAAAATCCAGTGAAAAGGATTAAAATAGGGAAATGTGTGTCAGAAAAAAGGACTTTGTACCTGCGTCTGTCTTGGGGCAGGGCCATGGTGCTGCTCTGGTGCAAGTAAAAATCAGTGGGCAATTCCCATAGGTGTGGCTTGGACTCAGCCGGCTGGTACACTTGAAGGAATAAGTTAATGGCATCTTGTCTGTCAGCATCTGGAAGTATAAAACACAATTAGCGTATATTAAGTTACTTAACATATTTTTTACAACAATCATCAAAACTACCATTTGAATTTTCTATAAAAATCTTGTTGGGTCGTTAAAGAGGTAGAATCTTTGTACTAACTCCACAAAGATGCTGAAATTCTGACTTGAGCGGTACTGTTTTCAAATTAGAGGTTGGATTGCCCAAGTTTACCAGATCCCATGAATGTGGCATGATAAACGGCAATGTGAGGGGTGGTAGAGTGGGGTCTGGACACCATGCAAGTCCGACTGAATATGAATCATAGCCAAATCAGAGTGTGATATCACAAGCATAGTGTATTTGTCATTGCTCAAGCATATTTGCCATCAGGCGTCATTCATAGAACTATAGTTACATATGTAGCCAATGTTTTAAAGCACAAAGCAGACACTTTACTTGTGTTTTTTCCTTATACCACTTTTTTCTATTTCAAATTCACTCACTGCACTTTACTGTACATCAGGAAGCCATTCATTCACACATTCACACGTTCACACACATCTACAGCAGAGTACACAGACAGTGGGGCAAGGTAGCAAACATTTGTGTGCTTGTAGTTGAGCCAACAATAATTCTCTCAAGCCATCCCACTGTGGCCCCTAATTTCCCAGTTGTTTCCCATCTAAGTACAGTAATAACCAGGATCCATCTTTCTTAGCTTCTGAGATCTGACAGGTTCAGGTTTTGAAAAGCAGATCACATTGTAAGATACAAAAGACAAACAAAATACAAGTAAATCTGTTAAGACACAATGATAGCCTGTACACTCTTTTATGTTAATGGATAAGTATACAGTGCTTGGTGCCATGTGTGAGGAGAACTGTTTCGATGTGCTCAGAGAGTGGCACGTGTTTCTCATGTTGCTTGCTCAGTCCATTTAATCCAGCCACTGTGAATCCACGTGCTCGATCCTCAACACTCCTATTAGATAATTACAACATGATTGAGCTCTAATTTACAGCCCCATTTTAAGTGAATCACTGAATACAATGAGTGGCTTACGCTTTAGTTAAGAAGAACATCATGATTTTCACACGTGGAATGAAAGAGAGAAAAACATAGCTGTGAGGTCATAAGCAATGTTCACAGCAATTGCAGTGAAATTATAGTTTTCGCAGACAAAGTGTGTTCTAAAAAAGAATCTTAATAAAAGCACTGAAAACACTTAACATAGACTAAAAATAGTTTCTGATTAACTGCAAGTTTTTTCCTATTCTTAACTGAAAAGTCGTGTCTTTACATCAACAACAAGAACACATTAAAACACATAAACCAAACATTATGAATGTTATTAAAAAGTAAATGACACATTTACATAGTAGGGCTATAGCGATATATATTGTATATCGAGATGAATTTGGTCATATCGTGAATACGAGACAATGTAATTTTGGGTGAAAAAAACTGCTGCCAATTTTATGAAAAGCAGCGACAAAGAAAATGAGATGATCAGTAAAACTTTCTATTTGTTGTATTACCTTAAAATATAAACTTTTATTTTATTTAGTTTTACTCTGCAAAAGACATCACCAAAGTATATTATTATTTTCAAATGTAAATAATCTTTTCTCTTCACCACCACCAGTGTCTAGGTTCCGGAGGGGATTCTCCTACTCTATTAGCAATTATAATACAATAATTTATCGCATGCTTTGTTTTCCTGCCAGGGCCTAAGCAACAAACCTGTATTAGTATATATCTTATTTAATTGCATCATTTTGTCTGTTTGAGTCTGTCCAGGTTGAATTAGTGTGGCAGAATATAGTCAAAAAAGCCAAGTTAGCATCAAAATTTTGTTCTACCAAATAAACATACAAAAAATAAACTGTGTCATATAGCTTCAGGAAGCGATAATATATACTATATATATACCGTTTTGAGTTTTTAAGCAACAGAGTGAGGACATTTTTGGGAAGTGAGGACATTTTGGCCGGTCCTCACTTTGTGAAGGGCCTGTTTGAGGGTCAAGATGTGGTTTTAGAGTTAGGGTTAGAATTGAGTTAAGGTTAGGATTAGGGCTAGGGCTAGGGGGTTAGTTTGGATGGTTAAGGTTAGGGTAAGGGGCTGGGTAATACATTATGCCTATGAAGGTCCTCACTAAGATAGAAAAACAAGTGTGTGTGTGTGTGTGTGTGTGTGTGTGTTTGTTTTTATCACCTTATAGGGACAACCACCGGACAGCACACTCTACAAGTGGGGACCTGAATTTTTGTCGGGACAAAAAACCCGGTCCCCACAAAAATGACAATGTAATTGATGAAAATAAGCTCCGGACAACACCCTGTACAAATTTGGGAAAAATCCCCACAAGTCAAAAAACCTGACTTTAAGTGTGTGCCCACACACACTGTGTCTATTTTAACAGAATAGCGCGTTTTAGAGGGGGATTAATGGAGACACTCAGTCCGCCTCTGAGGCACTCTGCTCTGGATTTCTGGTAGGGGGGTCATTGCTCACTCTCATGCCCGGGGAAGAGCACTCATCCCCGGCAAGGTTGCACGGAGGGTCGGCCCCTGTCCTCCGGAGAACCAGACAATTTTCTCACCCGATTTTAAACACTTTAATTCGGCCTGGGGCACTTCTTAGGGGCATGGATGGATGCAGCGTGACCTGCTCTTTAACCCTGGGTGGGTCTTAAGCCAGAGCACCGTGTATTTTTGACAGAATAGTCGGTTTTAGAGAGGGGGAATCCCGGGACATCCAGTCCGCCTCTGGTGCACTCTGCTCGGACTGGGTTTTTGGGGTTATACACCCCCTGAGTTCCAGAAGAACCAGTTTCAGGCTTGATTTTACCTTGTCTAATAAGATGCTTTGCTTGTTTTAGAGGCATGGATGGTGACTCAGATGACCTGTCTGGGTGTACCTCATCGGGCAGCCCTGCTTTCGTTCCTGAATTCAGCGACAGCGATGGGGACAGTGGAGATTCATTTAATTCATTCATGTCAACAGAAAGCAACCTGCCAGGAAATTCAAAAAATAGACCCAGGACACACTCAAAAAGCCCAATCCAACATACCAATGACACCCCTTCAGAACAGCAACAAGTACCAGAAAGTAGCTCATCACCTCCTTGGACAGTCCAACGCCAACGTTCACTGTCAGTGCAGGCAGTAAGTACAAAAGCAGATGGGTCTCGCCAGTACAATAAGAGACAATATTGCTTGTTCTGTAATAAAGGATTACTGAAAATAACTCGACATTTGGAGCATGTTCATAAAAATGAACTTGAGGTTGCACAAGCCATGTCTTATAATAAGGGATCAAAAGAAAGAAAGCTCCATCTTGAACATCTTCGAAACAGGGGAAACTTTGCTCATAATGTTGAGGTGTTAAACGGAGAAGCAGGTGAACTTGTTCCCCGGAGGAAACCATCAGTAAACACAGAAGCCCAGGATTACATGCACTGTGTTCACTGCCAAGGCCTATTTAGAAAGAAGATTCTTTTTAAACATGTCTCAAAATGCAAGTTTAAGCCTAGCGGTGAGCCAAATCGAGGAAGAACGCGGGTTCAGGCGCTCTGTGCATTTGCTGTACCACCACCTCCGGGCGTCAAACAAGACTTCTGGAAGCTGCTAAGCAACATGATAAATGATAAAGTTTCTTCCATAGTGAAAAAAGATCCATGTATTCTAGAATTTGGTGAAAATCTTTTTAGTCGTTTTGGCCATGATGCTGGGAAACATGAGTATATTCGTCAAAAACTGAGAGAGTTGGGAAGGCTTCTGTTATGCTCAAGAAAAAACCCGGCGCTAAAGACCATTGAGGACCATGTTTTGCCTTCAAATTTCATGCATGTTGTAGAATCTGTGAAATGTGTAGCTGGATATGACAGGCAAAACAATACATATAAACGCCCAAGTCTGGCTCTCAAATTAGGGCATAGTCTGTCAAAGATTTCAATGTTGGTTGAAAGTCGTTCAAACATCCAGAACAACAGTGTTGCAGCTAAAAATGCCCGTACATTCCGACAAATCTATGAAGCAAGATGGCATGAAATGATATCTGCAGCGTCACTGAGAACACTTCAAGAAGCCAAGTGGAATGCTCCACTTTTACTTCCATTCACAAGAGATGTCCAGGTGCTTCATTCATTTCTGGATGCAGAGCAGCAGAAACTTCACTCCACGTTGTCTTCTCAAGTGTCACCCCAGGACTGGGCTGGATTAGCAAAAGTCACCCTGACTCAGATAATTCTCTTCAACAGACGGCGTTCCGGCGAAGTATCAAAAATGCCTCTGTCAGCATACATGTCTCCGCATAGCCAGGATGCGCTGGAAGACCTGGGTGATGCACTCTCTGATTTAGAAAAGAAACTGTGTCAACACTTCAGAAGACTGGAGATAGCGGGGAAGAGAGGAAGGAAGGTGCCGGTTCTTTTGACACCAGCCATGCAGGAAGCATTGGATCTTCTTGTCAGCAAGCGGGAGATGTGTGGGGTTGTACCGGGAAACAAATACCTTTTTGCCAGACCAAAAGCATGTTCATACTTTCGTGGGTCTGACTGTCTCCGGCATTTTGCCAAGATGTGTGGGGCAAAAAACCCAGAAAGCCTCACCTCCACAAAACTGCGAAAACAAACTGCAACTCTGTCTCAAGTTCTTAACCTGAGCAACACAGAGTTGGATCAGCTGGCCGATTTCCTGGGGCATGATGTAAGAGTCCACCGACAGTTCTACAGACTTCCAGAAGGCACCCTTCAACTGGCTAAAGTGAGCAAGATCCTCATGGCTTTGGAGCAGGGACGTATGGCTGAATTCAAGGGAAAAGGCCTGGATGACATCACTATTGACCCAGAAGGTAAAGATTTTTTTTGTCTATCCACACTTGAGCTCCAGCAGATAGGCCAGGTTCCAGGTTAAAAAGCCCCAAATCAGGAACCCCTCTTTTAAACCCCAGAATAGTGGGTCTATGCTGGGCAGCAAGCTGGCCACTATCAGCTTCTGAGTCTCTGCCCAGGCCTGGTGCTCCTCTCTGGGCCAAGTGCTCTCACACTCTGCCTCCTGGAGCCTCTCCTCCACCTCCACAAGGCTCCAGGAGATCCTCACACTAAGTCCAGGTCAGGTGCACCTTACTGGGCCAACTGCACTGACACTCTGCCTCCTGGAGCCTCTCCACCACCTCCACAAGGCTCCAGGAGAGCCTCACACTAAGTCCAGGTCAGGTGCACCTTACTGGGCCATGTGCCCTGACACTCTGCCTCCTGGAGCCCCTCCACCACCTCCTCCAGGAGAGCCTCACACTAAGTCCAGGTCAGGTGCACCTTACTGGGCCAACTGCACTGACACTCTGCCTCCTGGAGCCTCTCCACCACCTCCACAAGGCTCCAGGAGAGCCTCACACTAAGTCCAGGTCAGGTGCACCTTACTGGGCCATGTGCCCTGACACTCTGCCTCCTGGAGCCCCTCCACCACCTCCTCCAGGAGAGACTCACACTAAGTCCAGGTCAGGTGCACCTTACTGGGCCATGTGCCCTGACACTCTGCCTCCTGGAGCCCCTCCACCACCTCCTCCAGGAGAGCCTCACACTAAGTCCAGGTCAGGTGCACCTTACTGGGCCAACTGCACTGACACTCTGCCTCCTGGAGCCTCTCCTCCACCTCCACAAGGTTCCAGGAGAGCCTCACACTCTGCCCAGGAAAGGTGCTCCTATCTGGGCAGGTGAAGACATACATAAAGTTTGTACATTTCGGCTTGACTAAGCTGTTTCTTTACTTTTAACAGATCATGCCCTCCAGGACAGTGAGGACGAGGACGAGAACCAGAACATAGAAGAAGATCTGGATGCTGAAATGCCAGACGAAACAAATGAAACATCCCAGCCTGTTACAATTGAAACATCCAGCCATCCTTCACTGCAAGCGGTCCAAAGACCGTCACGCAAAGGACCGTCACGCACCCCCACTTCAGCTCGCCGGACAGTCGTAAAGAGAACGTGGAACCCAAGAGAGGTCAAAGCCGTGGAAAAGCACTTGATGCACTTCATAAACTCGTGCCGAGTTCCGGGCAAAGCAGACTGTGATAAGTGCCTTCGGCTTGAGAAAGTCGCGCTCAAACGGAGGGATTGGTTAGCAGTGAAATTTTATGTAAAGAATCGAATCACAGCTCTTAAAAGAACAGTTTAATGATTATAATTTAATTTATGTTAATAAAGATTTAGTTTTATTCATTTTTGTGTGTCATTATTTCCTAAAAATTCATTCCAATAACCAGTGTACATGGTTGGGTCTCATAACTATCTCTATCCCTGAAATGTCCCCAGAAGTTTTTAATGGAATAAATGTTTTTTGAAGTCAAATTACTGCTAAGGAAATTTAGAGAACCATAACATATTTTTTGGGCTCCGGTAGAACCAGCAGAAAGGGACGTTCCCACAAGGCATGTTCTAGTCATGCGTCCCTACAATATGTTAAAGACACGTATGTGTGTGTATGTATGTGTGTATCTATATGTGTATAAATGTATATGTACTTTAAACTGTGTATGTGTATATATAACTTGAGAGGACTAATCATGTAGCATTTTAGCTCTGCATTTGTATTTTATTATAATGCTAAACTTGTCTAATCTTAGAAAAAAGTTGTATTTAAAAACTAGAACTTTTACAACAGCAAGAGCTAGTTATTACCCAGCGAGTTAGCTCAACTGACTTCACACAATGTTCAGAATCTCCTCATGTCACCTGCTGCTGTCAATGTTCCTGTTGAGTTTAGAATCTTTTTTTGTAATTGTATATCTATTAAGAATTATGTCCTCACAGTGTCCTCAAACCCCCTGACTTGTTCAACATTTGTCTACTTTACAGAAAAATATCTGTCTTGCAAGGCATATTCTTCAGTCTTCTTCTTCATCTTCAATCAGTTTGACTTACCAATTGTCGCAGCCCCTTTCGTACCGGCAGAACCGATCTGTCCGGAAGTGTGATTAGAACATGCACACATTGAAATAATAATGTAAAAAGCTTGTCTTTAATCTAAACAGTCTTTATTCGTGAATTATTGAACTGTTTGTGAACAAATAACGAAAAGTAAAGTAGTTTAAGAAATGGCCAAAAATTATATTTTTTTCGAGGCACGTAAGGTCACGTGTGATGATGCGTTCAAGGGTTGAACGGAAAGATCAAACTCTTGTATTACACTAGATAAACTGCTAAAAGGCAAATAACGGCTGTGGGTATAGAATATAGGGCTTGTGGATGACAATAGTATTATGTGTTTAAAAATAGGAACAAAGATTAGCCCTTCATTTGCATTTTATTAAGAAAAAAAGGGAACTTCCGGATGGATCGGGTCTTTTGGGATGAAAAGGGTCGTCACACTAATCATTGTATGTTGGAAGGTCTGTGACCTTCTGTGATTTCGTGGAACACGTTAATTTTATTTGCAGTACCTTACCGGAGAAAGCATTGCTGTAGTATCTGGATAGCGTCTGCATAATATCTTTGGAGTGTTGAGTCCAGGGAGCAATCTTGCGATACGTCTTAACTCTGTGAACCAACTGGGACCCGCCGTACTGAAGTGAAAGAGTATCTCCATGGTCTTCGTACAACTCCTCAAACAACCTAGGAAGACAAAAATACATATCAAATTTAGATAGTAGGTCAGGTAATATAAAACATGTATACATTGACATCTTAACAGATTTACCTAACACAGTCTGTATCAAACTGGAGTTTGGGTTTGTCAATCATTCCAAGAGCGTAAAGCTGATATGCTAGAGCGCACTTGCCCACCATGAACTGTGCCGTGTTAGTCCGATCCAGGCAGTCTACGCAGTTAGTCCGCAGCACCCCTGTCTAAAGACACAACAGACTTTAATCTCTGTCACCAACTAGCCAATGTTTTTATTTTGGACTACCCAAGAAGAGAAGTTTTTGTTAAAGAAGACAAGACCACTTTCAGGGTCTTGTCAAGAAGGAATATGAGTTCTTTCTCAACTGTTTCATACATTATTTTTTACCCTAAATGCATTGAAATAACATTTATGTTTTATTATTTATCAGTTGCTCAAGGACACAACAACATGTAATATAACATGTCATCCTACAGCGGCATCCATAGTACTGCCCATTCTATAACGTGAGCACAATCTTTTAGTATGAACTGCCCTGTGTGTATACAGTAATGCTTCAAATACCTGTAGCCGTCCACTAGAAGTGAGATATCCCCCCACATCTTCCCACCTGAAAAACATAACACTTATTAAGCATTACGTCTATGCTTATCAGAAAACTAGACTCATTAAAAACACTTTTTGTCTGTTAGGTTTAGGATCATGTGAAGTGATATTCTTTTCAACTAGTATGCATGTTTTACAGTTATGTAATTGATTCCATAGGGCATATCATTAAAATCCTTCAGTGTAAAAAGACTAACCAAATAATATTCATCCTAAAGGCAAAATCTAGCAAAGTCTGGCCAGCTGTTTTGTTCAAGAGCAAATGTGAACGCAGAGGAAAACAATAAGGCCGATTAGATTAAACTGAAGAGTGCATTATGAATGTGTGTGTGTGTGTGTGTGCATGCCTGTATGCACACACACACATGTAAAACCAGAAAGCTTTGGGTAATGCATATTTAAGCAATAAATACTTGCCAAAGCTAGCCAGTCATATTATATAACAACGAGATACGCCGGCGGAATATTATTGAGCCAAGCAAACAATGGAGGAGCGATGGATTATGTACATGGAAACCAATCTGCTCAATTTATTAGCACAATGCTACCAACAACACTTACAACGTTAGGCATAATTTACAACAAAAACTCATACAATATAGGGTGAATGACCAAAGAATGTGGCAAAAGTAGACTCTAATTAGAAGAGAACGTAATCAACATCACATTTTCTCATTATACCTAATTAGTTTAATCACATCTGCATCAAGTGTTTTTATCCACTCACTTGTTGGGTTAATCCTATATTGATTGTATGTGCTTTTTTCTTTGACCTTTCTACTCCCTGAGGACTAACCCATCAAGTCAGCAGCCCAACTGTTCACAGAATATCTATCATGTTGTAATGAAACAGAAAACAACTTAGGCTTTATAACCAATGAAGCAATAAACTTGCTTTTGTTATTTTTTGATAATAAACGGCGAACAACGTGGTTTGGATTTCGAAATGGAGAAAATTGTACCTATCATCTGGCCGTATTGTGTGACAGTACAAGTCAGCGCGATTGATGAAGAAACCAGTCCTTTTAACCACATTTCTGCGATCATACCCAAACGGTCCAAAACGTTGCACAATTTACTGAAATGGACAAAGGAAAATATAAAACATCAATGTGCATACACCCAATGATAAAATTCCCTTTTCTCTCATAAAGTATATCTTACTTAGAATAGATTAGATGAATGATGAATTAATAATATGTATTTTATCTATCTTTTCACTCTGACATACACAATGGATGATTATCAGACTGTAATTGCATTTGAATTTTTTATATTTTTATGATATATTTGGTCCATACCTCTTAGTGTAGCGGGCCATGTCCCATGCAATATACTCAATGGAATGTTCTGGAGGAAGGAACTGGTTAAGGTTTATCACGGCAGGGTAAAGCTCCTCACTCAGGAGCTTCTCATGTTTCCTTTTTTCACGTTTCTGTAAGCAATCAGAACATAAACAATAATTATAGCAATTTTGACTTATATACACAACAGTTGCTTTCTCCAAGTCCTGCCAGGTTTCATTTATACCTGGAATTGCATTTTGGAATGTCAGGAAAATTATTTCATTTCATAAAAGGTTGCATTGCCACATGAGAAATGTGACTTTATAGATATAAGCAAAACACACTGGATCTGGTTCATATCTGCTTGAACAAGTAGGAGAGTTGCTTATAACAAGGTGATTTTTTATTTTTTTTTAATTATACATTCTTTTTTGGAAGACCTTATCTTTGTTGTTTAATTCTAATAATCCACATTATGCACAGGCAAGGACGGCAGGCAGGTGAGAATATGCAGTTTGTGAGCACTCAATCCTAAAATGCGATTTACTCAGACAATGCATTCGTAATTATAAAAAACAATGTCAGCTAAGCACCAAAAGCAAACAAAACTCAAAAAAATTTAAATTTAAATTTTGCATGTCTCCTAAAATACTGATCATATTTCTGAGACTGAAAGGATAATACAGAGTGTTCCTCTTGTGGCCTCTGTTGAAATGATTCCATTTCATATCCTCTTCTCCTATTCACAAAATGATCACCTCCTGGGTGCTAAGAGGTTTGGCTGCATCATTTAACAGCACACAACCTGGATAAAAGGACCTGGTCAAATTATCAATGCATTTTGTCCTCCATTCATAGCAGTACCATCTCACACAGTCTGGGACACACTCCCAACTCTTTTCAGATGAACATAAAAGATACACTTGTCACATGCACATACATCAATAATAGTGCACGTGCAGTATACAGGAACAAACGTCTTTACACGTAGTAACTATTCAACTAATTTGAATAGTATCTGAATAGATGTTTTTATAATTGCAATTGTGAAATTAGTTTAGGACATTTAGGCTAAACCAAATTTAATGAGCTGCCATACAACAATGTTTAATTATCATTTATACTAAAAGTTGTACATTTGATTTACCTTGGCATGTCTGAGTAATCTTATAGCCTATTGTCATGCATGTTTGCAAAGCTCACATGCTTGCCCATGTGCATCAGGTTTAGGCACACAAAAAATGTAACACAACCAAAAAAATAAATAAACAAGACATGCCTTAGCCTCTCTACTTTTCATAGAATATACAGTACATTCTGTATACAGAACACTTTGTATCTCTGCAAACCAGGATTTTTTTTTTCTGTCATATGCCAATTTCCTTCCTCTTTAGCTGAAAATGTGATGTTGGAGTAACACTAAGCAGGGGTCCCCTCCCTCCTGAGTCCCCACAGTCACTCTCGATCACATGGACCAGGCTTGTGCAGACCACTGAGGTTTGGGATTGGTCACTGAGCCTGCCTTGTGAGTAACAATCTGTGAATAAAAACTGGAATCTATTGCAGCTCAAATGATAAAATTATCCATTCTCGTTTTCTGTTAGATATGAGAGGCATGGAAAGTAAGTAATTAAAATAATACTGCAAATGCTTGCATAATTTGATTCTAAAAGTCTTAAATCATAATCATTTTCTATCTTAAGTAGAATGTGTGCTTTACCTTAACCAGGTTGAGAATGATAATAGGAGAACCAAATCGCTGAAGCATCTGGTCAAAATGCAGGGCAGCTACATGAGCATATGGATCTGCCTGGTCCACTAAAAACAACAACAACAACAACATTATTTGTGTATCTAATAATAAGTCAATTTTGTAACTATACAGCTTGCAAAATAGAGCAAATAATATGCTCTGATCCAACCAAACAATTAGGACACGAATACTGAGTATAACATGGATTGCAATGAGAAAGAACAGAATATTTTTTTTAATTCTCAGAATCAAACAAAATTATTGTGAATGCAATGAAAACAGGTCATTTAGAATTTAAATTCACTCAACACCACTATTTTCTACCCAAATATTTTTGGCTTTTGATTTAAAACTCCAAAGCACAGCTTATCCACCTGCTGTCAAGCAAAGGGATTATCTTTTCCTACACTCTCAGCTTCTGATTTTCACCACTAACACAAAATTTGTGTCAATGGTGAAAATATAATAATTCTGTGCATAAGGAACAAAAACAGGTGAATGCAATATCAGAAGTCGGGGATAAGGTCTTTTTTGCAGGTTCTAAAGTCAAAGTAGATTTGAAGATTGAAATTGGCAGGGGGGATCCTGGTTTCACCGTTGTTGTTGTTGTTGTTGTTGTTGTTGTTGTTGTTGTTGTTGTTGTTGTTGTTGTTGTTGTGTTGTTGTTGTTGTTGTTGTTGTTGTTGTTGTTGTTTGTTGTTGTTGTTGTTGTTGTTGTTGTTGTTGTTGTTGTTGTTGTTGTTGTTGTTGTTGTGTTGTTGTTGTTGTTGTTGTTGTTGTTGTTGTTGTTTGTTGTTGTTGTTGTTGTTGTGTTGTTGTTGTTGTTGTTGTTGTTGTTGTTGTTGTTGTTGTTGTTGTTGTTTGTTGTTGTTGTTGTTGTTGTTGTTGTGTTGTTGTTGTTGTTGTTGTTGTTGTTGTTGTTGTTGTTGTTGTTGTTGTTGTTGTTGTTGTTGTTGTTGTTGTTGTTGTTGTTGTTTGTTGTTGTTGTTGTTGTTGTTGTTGTTGTTGTTGTTGTTGTTGTTGTTGTTGTTGTTGTTGTTGTTGTTGTTGTTGTTGTTGTTGTTGTTGTTGTTGTTGTTGTTGTTGTTGTTGTTGTTGGTTGTTGTTGTTGTTGTGTATAATGGTTAAGAATAAGAGCTTGAATAGAACCTTATTACTTTTGTAATTATGCCATGTCAAGGTTATTTATGGCCACCTTGTAAATTGTATACCGGTGTATTATAATTATACTAGTATGAATTACTACCAACAGTGACCGTGTCTGCACAGTTGTTTGCAGCCTTATGTGTTAGTATGTACGACCCAAAGTAAGTACAGTCAAATGATTGCAGTTACTCAAAGCAAATGAAAAGATGTGTGCTCTTACATCGTATAGGAGGTTTGGGCATCATGGTAGAGATGTCCTGTGACCAGTACAATGGGACAGACCCTCGCACCTGCACATATGAAGAGTAACTTCCAGCAGTAAATGACATGACCGAGGCATCGTGGACAATTTGTTCTGTCTCCACCTCATTTGCAACATCCCCCTACAAAACAAATCATTAAGCGTTAAAAACAAATACTTTATTTCATATGTATATACTGTATATAAAAAGATGCAAAAGGTTGCATGGCAAGATTACATTGACAAAAAGATAAATGAAATGAGGATGGTTGTTAAACTACTCCCCAATGTCATTATCTCTGTCACAATGGTCAACCGTTGCCCTGGCAACTACCAGTGTACCTCACAGTTGGCTCCTCTTTTCAGGAAACGGGTCCCAGCAAATTTACTTGAGCGTCTTGCAATGAGGGTGATGTGAACCGGGTGACCATAAATCAAAAGTTCTGGAGTATCAAGTTAAGACCAATAAAATAATTAAAATAATGAAATATCTGTCCCTTTACCCACCTGTGCAATGATTTTTCTCGAGAAGCTCAGCTTCCAGGAACTGTCTGAATTCAAAGCACCCACGCACTGAGAAGAGTGGCAATAACACTGTTGATTGCACTACTGACTAGAAGTGTTGTTTCACATTTTAGTATTAGCAGCACAAAGAAATAACTAAATACATTTTTTATCAGAGAGTAAAACTGAGAACAGTTTTACTCTACTAAAATGTGGGGGGAAACAAATAGAGTGTCATAAATCATTTCTAGCCAAGAAAGCCCAAGGTTGACTGGCACTTCATGCATCAATACAAGCAAACTGTTGACAAGAATGAAAAGTAATTATTCATGTAAATGAGGAACAGAGGAGAGTAAAAAATCTAATGACATCAATTTATGAACATGTTTCATTAAAAAATAGAAAATATTGCTCATCAGGTCTGTGTTGTGTTCTCTCCACACAAGAATAGCCAATGTTTGTGTATCTAATAAGAACTAGTGTTTCTAATGAGAACTTACTATTGTAAGTGTTCAAAGGCAGACCAAACAGACAAAACGGTCGCTGCTTGTTTAATCTCCAACTATGATTAAGCCATTCTTCATCAAAATCAAAATTATGTTATCATGCTAGTTCTTTCACTAATGTACTTAAAGTCAGCAATAACAAAGATAAAAAAAAAAGCTTAGAAATTCTTTCTCAAAGGCTCAGAATAATTCTTTGAAATGCTCTCGGCAAAATTCTATTGACAGGTGAAATATATTTACACAGAACTCCATTAGAAATTGAGGTTATATTTGAAAAATGTTTAAGGGTAGATTTGAAATAGATCAGTTCAAAAATGGGCTTGGATCACATAGAACTCCTGAACTTTATAACTGAGATAAAGGTCAAGCCCAAATTCCACGACAAAGTTGCTGTTTAACTGTCAAATTGTAGATTTGAGGACCTGGTATATGTTTCCTATTTGTGTAATTACTGGGGTTCCTTATCCATATAAACAAACAAAATTTAAATTTTTTTGCTCACAATATCCTGAGAAAACTGTGTCATTTTAAGCCATGAGAATGTTGTAAACAAGTCTGTCTAGCAAATCCGTCCATCACCAAAGTTATTAGACAAATGCACAAAAAACATTGTACAGATGGGTTTTTACTGATGTGCCAAACAACTGGATTCAGAAAGGATACTGGACTGGCCACAGAAGCCATGGATTATGTACATGAGCCAGTCTGGATGAACAATGTCCTTGATGCGCTCCAGCAGCTTGCCGTTCCAGACGTACTTGTGGTACGGCTCGTTCCGGACGCCGTAAACCACTGTGGCGGAAGAGCAGGGCACACTTAAAACCAATGGATTACTGAATTGTCATCAAGCAAAATTAGACACAAGTAATAGAAAAAGGTGAGCTGCATTTTAAAACAAAAAGTATTTTCTACTTTATTTTTTAAAATATATATTCTCACCTTATTCTATTCCATCAGCTTGTTTATAGCTTGCAATGCATATTTTGTAATGCTAGTAAAGCATATAGTTGTAAGGCCTAATTTTGAATCTTTATCCAGCTTCCAACAACATTTCGCTCAAAGGGACAGTTACTTTCATTGACTGATTACCAACTGACTCCAAAAACATGTCTTTCCAGTACTGCAAATATGGTCAACAAGAGATGTCTATGTGACAGCACAGTCATTTTGATTAAAACGAAAAACATTTTTCTTCTGCTAACCTTGTGTGGGAAGACCTTCATCTTCAAAGATATCAAAGCAGTCTTGTTTGCTTTTTGTATGTATCTCATCATTAGACAAGATGGGCACAGATGACCACAGTTCATAAGGTCTTTGCAGTAAAGTCAGATTATACTGTAGAGAGTGGCTCAGGTCATAACTGTAACTGCAAGTACACACAAATTCACTAAAATTAATTAATGTAGCAAAGACGAATGTCAAAGTTTCACATGGCTTTTTGGGAAGTAATAATCATTTTAAAAATCTTGAAAATATTACCTGAAGTAGAAGTTACTTGACAAATCCACATTCTGGAAAATTCGAACATATCTAAAAGCAAAACAGAGAAACGGAAAATATGATGCATTCAACCTTTAAGTCAGATGTTCTTTTGCGGGGTTAAGTGTCTAGTGCTATGAAAATGACAGTGAAACACAGTTTGAATTTATTAATATCAAGATAAGACAAGGCAAGTGTTGGTGAGGAATTTAGTAGTACCTTGCTTCATCAGGATGGGTGACCCTGACAGAGTCATTAGGGATATAGATCATGCTGGTGTCTTCAATTTTGTAAATGGAGTGGCCACCAATATCAGCCATCTTTCTGCGCTTTGTGATCAAGACAATATAATAGCCCTCAAGGAATCGTACAAAGCCTGTGAAGACAATTAAGAGGAAAAAGAAAGTAATGACAATGAATATGTACAAATACTGTATATAATCTAATTATACTATTGTAAATATGTTTCTTATTATGTCCATTGATAAAATATATATATTATTAATCTTCTTCCCGTCATAAAAGGGTCATCATGACAAAGTCTGAGCCGGTGCGCATGAAAGTAGATCAGACTATACTTAGGGTAATGGCATCATTACAAGGTGTCAGTCGGAGTGGTGCTGTAAGAGCAGACTGTACTCTTTCTGACCATATGACCCACTGACATCATAAATAGCTTTTTGTGAATGATGGTGGCCTAGAGTGACTGGAAATTTTGATAATCCGATTTCCATTATTTAAAACAACAAACTCACAACAATATGTCTGTGTCAATGTGACCATTCCATTTTAATTTACTTTTAGCCAAGGTTAGTATTTTCCAAAATTATGAATCAAATATGGCCACTTGATATAAAGAAATATTTTAAAACAACAAACTACCGAAATATTCCAAACAGATTGCAAAACAAAGTATGTAAATAAAGTAACATGTAATAATAATAAAAAGTAAGGGTAACGTTTTATAATAAGGATACATGAATTCATTGATTATCATCATGAATTCATGAGGAATTAATGCATGAATTCATGATGTATTCATGCATTAGTTCAGCATGACTCATCATGAACTTTCATGAATTCACCATGAATTATCATGAATTCCAGTGGGTTCATGAATGAATTAATTCATGAATTCCACCATGAATTCATCTAATGAACTAACATGGAAATCATGTTAGTTAACCATGACATTTAAACCTACTATGAATACAAGGAATTCACATGAACAAGAGATTTTTAAACCAAAAACAGGAATTCATCATGACTTTTGAAAGTCATGCATGAACATCATGAGTCATCATGAATTTCTTTCACCAAAAAAAAAAAAAATTGTGAATCTAGACTTATAGGAAAACCAAGTTGTCAAGAACTTATAATGAACTCATGATGAACTCATGATGAATTCACCATTATTTAGCACTTTGTGCTACATTTGAGCTTGTTTTTGTTTTGTTTTTTTAATAAAATCAAGGCTACCTTTATATCACCATTAGTTAGAATTAAAAATAGCACAGTTATAACCACAATGGGTACGTACTAGGGAAGGAATCTATCTATCTATCTATATACCAAGGCTGTGTCCCATGTACATGGGGTAGCCTAGACAGGGCACCCTTCTCTTTCCCCCCTTCCTCCCTCTGGTCCCATGATCTGAGTGTATGAGTGTGTGTGTGACTTGTGTGTTTTGTGTATGTTTGTGTTGTACAGCCTTTTTATTATGTCCTTGTTCCAGAATCCTGTTTAGTCTTTGTTTATTATTTGCCACCTCGGCTAAGGAGACCACACTCGCCCCGGCATCCATCCACCCGCCCGCCCATGAGCAAGAGAACTCAAAAAGGCAGCGAGAGAACCCAAACGAAAGCCACCAGGGACACGTCTGAGGAGCCACAAGGGACGACCACCAGACCCAGAGAGCGACCCGGACCACCATCCACCCCCAGGACTCCCTCCCAGCCATACCACAGGGCAAACTGCACGTGCCCCCCAGGGCCGGCCCCCTCAGGCACCCCTCCCCTCTCTGATTATATTTATTTATTTTCCTTCGCTCCGAAATTGTTTCAGTCCCTATACTTATCCTGTCTTGTGTGCCGTGTGTTTGCTGCTACGTTGTGTCTAAGTTGCATTAAAAGAAGGCAGACATTGTCCTGCCAGCCTGAGTGAGAGTTTGACTTTCCCTGATTCTAAAATGATGCATTAAAACAATCTAAAACAATCTGGGAGCTTCCAGGTCTGAATCAATTGCTTCCAATCAGTTACATAACAATCATGAAGGGTACCCAAGTCAAAGCCGACTCCGGGGAACACAACAGCCGACACCGCGATACACCCAAAAGGAAAAACCCGGAGCGACAAGGTAGCCCAGACCACTCCCAGACTCCAAGCAAGCCGTACCCCCAGACCCCCCAACAAGGTCCCAATGACCCCACCCAGGTCCTCCCACACCCTCCCAAGCCCTCCCCCACACAGGCAGACAAACGGAAAAACACAGGCACAAACACAGATCTCCCCGCAGAGGTAGAAAACGAGAGACAAAGACAGACTATAATAAAAAGGCTGACAGTATGTGTACGTGTTGCTCCACATTCGTGCCAATTCTCCTTGGGTGAAAGGTTCACTCTCCGCACTGCACTGCACTGGGGTCAGCTGTACAGCACAGCACATGAGACCTCTGCAACAGGGCCTCAGCAGTAGCTGGTTTACCCCTGTCACTTCATACACGAACCCTTCCAAGCAGGTTTCATCCTCTTCATGCATACACAAACGCTCTCCACTCATCCCTATCTCTAGCAGCCTCTCTTCCTTGCGTAACAGTCATTCCTCTGGCATTCAACCATCTTCTCACACCATCCATCCATCACAACTCACCAACAAAGCCACACCTTCTCTTGCTCTCCCACTCTCTACACCAGACATTCTCCCACTCACACTTCCAAACACACACTCACCCTTCCCTTTCATCTTTGTCTCACTCAGTGCTAACACGCTCATTCTCCTTCTTTCAAACATCCTTCCAATCAGATCTCTTTTACTTTCATTCGTACTACACCCACGCACATTCAAGGCCCCAAACCTGAGGGTTTGGGGAGTCAACCTCCCTTCCCTGCTCTGCCCTGTCTGTTTTTGGGAAAACTGTTACGGGGGAGAGGATTCCCAGTCCTCTCGCCCCGTCCCTTTTAGTCGCCTTTTACGACACGCAGGGAATACGGTGGTAGTATTCTTTTCAGTCCGCCCCTAACCACAGGGAAAGAAAATCGATCGAAAATATCGAAAATCGATCGAAGTTCGCAGAAATCGAATCGTAAGCCCAGAATAGATCAGTTTTTTCATGCAGCCACTGACTTACACACACACTCTGTATTTGTGTAATACACACAGTAATACAAAAATACAATGTTTGAAGAAACAAAGCCTGAACTTGTGCCAGATCTGACTGAATGTGCTTTATTATGTTGCGTTAACAACTGATGGGTTAACGACTCTAAATATGGATACCAGATATGACTGTTTACTGTTTGAATGTTGACAAAAAACACTAGTTCTAAGCTTTAACAACAGTGGCTTTGTTTTAAATGTCATGTATAATGGTTTAGTTTGTGTCTTAAGAAAAAAAAAAGTTAATATAGATAAACTAAGAATCGAATCGAACAAAATCGAAAATCGTGGCTACAAAATCGAAAACTGAATCGAATCGTGACTTAAGTGAATCGTTCCATCCCTAGTAGGTATAGCAATTCTGTAACATTAGCGCTAAAAACATTTTCAGTGACAGAACAAAGTAATTCAGCAGTGGCACATTTTATGATTCAACCTGTGGTACATTAAAATGGTCTGCACCATCACATCTACAGCATGTCCGTCCATGGCAGTGGATCTCTCCTTCACTGTGGTTCTCCTCGAGGTCTCTTCTTCTCCCACCAGGTTTTGAGATATTTCTTGCTGAGAAGGAGGATCTGAGGACAGGAGATGCTCTGGGACAATTATTTCCCATATGAAAAAGAACTATATGGTTTATATAGTGTAAGCAATAGATGTTCTATACTAAAAATATATATGGTGATACTTATAAATTCAGTATATGTCATATAAAAAATCAGACCGATTATGGCCACTTTCATACATAAAGCAACATCAAAATCATATAGGGGATTTTTGAAGTCCTATAGAAATATTATATGCATTATACCTGTTTTCAATATTTAAAATTATATTGTCCCTATATGATTCTTATCTAAAATATATATATATAAATATACAAGTTGTATATGAACATGTCAAAATACTTATATAACATCACGTAGGTATCTTATATTTAACTTATGAGTACTTTAGATGATTTGTATAGGTTTTGTATAGGTCAGCAATATGACATTTACTAAAGCTTCAGCCAGGAATCGATCCCACAATCTTCTTATTGGGAAGCCAGAGCTGTTACCACTGTACTACGAGCACCACAGAAGTTCACATGTATATTTGAATACTAATACATAACAGTCCACATACAATACACATGAAATTGGATTTTAAACATGTTCAATCCAAAACTTGATAATGTCACATTTTAGGACAATAGTCACCAACCTTTTTCAGCTCGTGAGCTACATTTATACTGATTATTATTAGACTGATTAAATAATTTTATTTAAAGGCTTTGGAAGATTTGTTTTGTGTGGACACTGTTCTTAACTTTGTGAGACTTTGTCGGAATGAAAGGTGCTTTGGCTGAAAGAGACAAACGCCAGAACAGATTAAACTTTTGCTGCTGCCACATTTTCAGAGTAAAATATCAGAGTAAAATATCCAGGATGCTTTTGCTACAGTGACCACTGTGCTTCTTCTTCTGCTGATTTTTGGTCAGTGACAACTGTTTTTTCCTGTTTACACTGTGGTGTATTTACTGAACCAGCCCCTGAAACTTTCTTTTGAATGTATCCAGAGGAACGCCGATTCAATGAACACGTAGCTCATTGTTGTGTAAAAGAGAAGCCTATCTGACATAGAAACATCTTGGATTTGTGAAAACTCGTATAAACTGCCCCCCAAATTTACACTTGTAATTTGCACATGTAGTTCGCATGTAAAGTTTGTAAACAGGGGGGCTTGGGGATTGACTTCCACTGCCTCGGAGATCAACTGGTCGATCACGATCAGCAGGTTGGTGACCCCTGTTTTAGGAGGACCTAAAACCATGTGATTAGGGAGTAAAAAAATCTGAATTAGAATGACTGTAATCAACATACTGCAAAGAAGACAGAAACAACAAAATACCTAATTTCTGTCAACAACATGGATCCAACAGGATTTAATTGGTAAACATATCAGATCTAATTGCATTCACAAAACTGGTCAGAAAACATTGCAGTTAGATACTTCTCTGCAGTACAAGTCTAGTCCAGAGATGGCCTCTGACAAAGGGACTTACTCAAAAACTGTTTGGCAAATACCATAAAAGCAGAAGTATAAGTTCATTATATTTTCCATAATCAAAACATATGAGAAGTTTGGTAGATATAACATATATGGCATTCATGTATGACTAGAAATACATTAATTTGGTAAAATCTGTATATGTTGTTTTCCCCTCATATATAAACAACATAAAATTCTTTAAGAACATACAAAAATCTTATATACTTTTCATAAGTCTTTTCCATATGGGTTATCTGCCAGTTCGTTGTTGGACATTGCAACTCTGTATTTCTAAATTAACATTTCTGATGATCTAATGAGTGTGTTTGGTATTGACCAAATTGTTCTGACAATTGTGTTTTCTAAATCAACAATCATGTGAAGTCTTCTGAGATAACTGTTGTTGTGATTTTTGGCTATAAAATTTAATTAAATTGCTAACAGACTGTTACAGAGGAAGTTACTTGGAAATCAGATCTGTGGAGTTGTGTTACTGTTTACAGTAAATGCCAACAAAATATTTCTGTTTCATAAAGCATAGTGATTTGTAATAGTTTTGACAAATTCAGGAAAAGCGATAATATGTTCATGAAGACAAGCAGTGGTGTGGTGGGACCCCTTTCAGTTCAGGAAATTTAGGTTGTGAACTGGCCTTCTTTTGGCCTGTGCCAACATAGAAAAAAATGTTTTGTATTAATGTGTATACACAGTTTGAGAGGCTAAGTAAACAATTCAATTAGAGCTTATTCCCTTAGTCTTGATAGGTAAGGGTAATAGTAGTAATAATGGACACCTGTTGCCAAACAAAAAACTCAAAACCTGGTGGGAGAAGAAGAAACCTCGAGGAGAACCACAGTGAAGGAGAGATCCACTCCCATGGACAGACAGGCTGTAGATGTGATGCTGCAGACCATTTCAATGGACAACAGGTTGACTCATAAAATGTGCCACTGTTGAATTACTTTGTTCTGTCACTGAAAACATTTTTAGCGCTAATGTCACAGAATTGCTGTACTTACTCATTTGGGTTCTAATTGTGCTATTTCTAATCCTAACTAATGGTGCTATAAAGATGGCCTTGATTTTTATTTAAAAAACAAAAACAAGCTCAAATGGTGAATTCATCATGAGTTCATCATGAGTTCATTATAAGTTCTTGACATCTAAGTTTACCTATGAGGCTAGATTCACTTTTTTTTGATGAAAGAAATTCATGATGACTCATGATGACTCATGATGTTCATGCATGACTTTCAAAAGTCATGATGAATTCCTGTTTTTGGTTTAAATATCTCTTGATCATGTGAATTCCTTGTATTCACAGTAGGTTTAAAAGTCATGGTTAACTAACATGATTTCCGTGTTAGTTCATTAGATGAATTCATGGTGGAATTCATGAATGAATTCATTCATGAACCCACTAGAATTCATGATAATTCATGGTGAATTCATGAAAGTTCATGATGAGTCATGCTGAACTAATGCATGAATACATCATGAATTCCTCATGAATTCATGATGATAATCAATGAATTCATGTACCCTTATTATGAAACGTTACCAAAGTAAGGACCTTTTCTGATAGTTTTACTTACTAACACAAAAGTATTTGAGCACAATGTTATGGATTAACAAATTGTCTAAAATTAACCACAGTAGTACGCTCACCTACAATACCAAATGCAGTAAGAGCCCTGGACAGGCCTGAAGAACCCTTCTGAGAGATCTTAGTGCGGTTCCCCAGGTCCAGCCTTCCCAGCAGCTCGCGTACTTCTTGTTGATTATAAACATGCTGAGAGATTGAAAAAAATATTACTACTTAAGCCACAATTGTGCAAATGCAGTAATATACAATTATGTACTACTCCAATTAGACAGCTAAAGCTGATATTACTATCGAGTACCAAAGCAAAATACTATGTAAATGTAATAATCAAATCCTCGAGGCAGATGGACTGACTGTACAAAATACTCCAGGCATTAATCAACTGTATTACATAAGCATTATACATTAACACTGTAGCAGGTTTGATGGAAAACCCGTTTCACCTTATCATCAATTATGACCAAGTCCTTAGGTTCAGTCCGGTCTATCTTCAAGACTCTGTGCCTTGTCTGCGCTTGATTGCTTCCCACCAGAAAATACCTCTGAAATAAATAAAAAAAAAACATTGATCATTTATTCCGCCTGGCAGCCAGAAAACTAAATGGACAGTGAAAATGAGAAAACTCTGTATCTGCCCTGTTCTAAACCATGTTGTCCTGTTCACAAATTTTTTTCTTTAGAACTTGGTGAATGTGAAAAAAAATAAAAATGTACTCAACCAAACTACAGAAATGTAATGCTAAGGGCTAACATGTCTGTTGAAGTCAGACAGGCTGTATTTTCACAGTGGGGCTGATCTCACTGTTGTCCCTTTATTTACGCACATTGCACTTCCAATGTCTATTACAACAACTACAATGCTACACATATTATAATTATATTTTAGAACATTTATAATATGTTTATTTAATAAAAATTCTGTGATAAGCAGTGTGGTAGGTGTTGTTAGCAGGAACCCCTGCTTGTAGAATGGTGGAGGTAACACAGCATGAGGTAAACCTTATCTTGCATAGCAATGGGCTGTGTGCACGGAATTTCAGTTGGCTTGCGATTGTTCAAAAATGCTAACTTCTGTACATACAACCATTTCCTGTTAGCGTTAGCATTTAGACACAATTATGTCTCTTTTTAAACACAGAAGTTTTCTCTGATGAAATATTCCTCTGATATGTAGTCTTTAACATGTTTTCTGTAACATTCACCTCAACTGTCTGATCTAAAGAGGATTTATTAGTTTTAAACTGATGTAGTGAAAATCTCATTGAAGAGTATTGAATAGGAAGTCGTTGTCTGTACAGGATGTAGTATTTTAAACCAAAACAAGACAACTGCACTCAGCCAATTCAAGCATACCAGATTGATAAACTCATTGTTAAAATCACAAATGAATCAAACAGACATTTAGCCTTTAAGTCATTTTAATAACTCTGGTATATTGACCCTATTTTGTCCGGCACACTTGGCTTGGAAATGCACTTCCTGTTTAGCTCTGTTGCGGTAGCTAACGTATTTATTTGTCTGTCTCCTGGGGCAATTTAAATTAAATATATTGACAGTTAAAATAAACCCATCGACTGAAATCTACAGGCTAAATGCAGCTAAACAGGAAGTGCACGTCCTAGAAAAGTGGGCGGGACAAAATAGGGTCAATACTGTATATGTTTTTATATTTTTTTCAAACGATGTTAGCTTTTGGTAGTTTTCAGTTAGTAAAGTATTTTGCTTTAACAGTTAGTGCCATCTAGTGCCTTCATAATGAAAAAAAACAAAACGATTTTACTACCTTCCAGGCTTATATTGTTACGTTATCACATGAACACATTTAAAGTAATTTATTTACTAAGAACAAAACGAGCACTTGTACTCCTGATATCACAGTAATAATGCCATGATTTATTATGACAGACAGGACTCACAGCTCTGGTTTCATACAGAACCATCCGTTGAATACCACTGACGATAGCAGCTGACGGGGGCATTTTTCTTCTTTTACGTTGTTGGACACACAATCCACAACACAAGGACTGTAACAGAAAGCTGTTTCATATTAAACAGGAAGAAATCTCTCACATCACATGACCTAGCCATTATGCTAGTTTATCTACCTATCCTATTTACCTTACTCGTTTTATGCATCAACCAGTCTTGACATGCTCGTCTTAATTTCGGCACAACTCAAAAGCAATTAATCACATTCGATGTAATAACTGGACTTAAGGCAAATCCCATGTACCAGGCGTTTGTTGTGAATGCGGCAGTTGTGATCAGGTGACAGTTCACTACGGTGGCTCGCACAGTCAAGTCCGTCAAAAAGCGAAGCAGCAGCGATTCGTTTTTGGTTATTTAAATAGTTTTAGTTGTATTTAGTTTGATGTAGCCACATAAGTTTGTAAGATTTTTGTTTTTAAAATGGCTTTGTGATGTAAAAAATAGTAATAATAATCCAAAAACATGTTGTTGTTTTTTAAGTTTTTTTGTTGTCATAGTTACTGTGTTTCGGTAAAATGAGTCTAGTCGTGTTGTTTGAGAGAGCGTTGCAAACACGCAGCGCAAATACATTAATAAAATAAGTCTCATTTGACCGACCTTTTGTTAATTTCACATCCAGTCATTCAACATGCCTGAACACGGTAAGCTAAGTCGTTTTATTCACGTAAACTTAACGTTCACGTTCTGTGCCTTTCTATGTTAAAGGAGTACTTTTCTGAGTTTTAGCCATCTTACAGCAGTGTTCTCTCCCACAGTTATAGTATTTGAATTGATTCATTTTGCATTGTCCTGCAGTAGCTGATGCTCCAGTGGTCAGAAAATATGTCTTTGCTTACTACTTATCCACATCCACTTGTCTGTATTTAATTGCAGTTACTGAAAAAAATTGTATTCCAAGTAAAACACGCAGAGTTCAATATTGTCATGTAACTAGCTAGTCAGTTACCAACAACAACAAATGGCAATTTAAAATCTTATTTCATTTTACAACAAAGTGGGTTTATCAATTCTGCAGTTTTGAGCCAGGACTCAATGGAACTGTTTCTAATTCTGAGCCGTTTTAGACCACAATGAACAGACCCTTACGAAACAAAAATATATTGCAATATACTACAATTTATATTGCAATACATTAGAAAATATATTTCAATATATGATAAAATGTCTCATATATTTTAACATATATGGCAATATATAAGTGGACAATATATTGCTATATAGTGAGTCATACACTGAAAAAAGTGATTCTGGACCATAATTTGTAATATTCTATAAGAATAAAAAGTACATATTTGAATAAACACTTTAAAGTACATTTGTGTCTGAAACTTAAGTCTGAGTACATTTATGTCTAAAACGTCTTAAGTTTGTTGATACTTTAACTAGTGAATACTGAAGTACTGATAAGTGGATATTGACTCTTTAAAATCTCAGTATTGATGCTCATGCAAATATAATTTCCATATGCAAATGTTAAATTATTGTGGTAATTTCCTCATTGTTGTGTGTCAGTCTCACATCAGCTTCAGCTAACTACCTGTTCCTGCTGAATTGTTTGTTATTTTTTTAAATGCCTTCATCTGTAAGGATGTACAGGTACTGGTATCAAACAAATACCCAAAAAATCCCCCCAAAATACTAAGTATTTTATGTTTACCAAACCTACCCATCACTAACAAGTCCATACAATGTGCATCTATCAAGTTAAAAAGTCACTAAACGGTCAGAAAAAACTACAATCAAAAAATACTCTTAGAGCAGGGCTATTCAACTATATTTTACAGCAAGCCAATGCTAGAGCACAATTTGTGGACCAGATCAAAACTGATCAGTGGGCATTTTAGTTGATTAAGTTGATTTAAAAGTACTACAGGCTACTGAATACCAGATCTAATCAAGAAATGTGGCCCAGTCCCTGGCCCACTTTACTATGATGGGCCAGTCTTTTTTCCTTAGCATTATGTTGCTGTATCCACCACTGTTCACTCTAAAGATACAGTGTTTCCCAGGCTTCTTCACAATGTGGTCCAGTTCATGGCCCATTTTACCATGGTGGGCCACATCATATTGTTTAGCGGGCCGCATTTGGCCCGTGGGCCGCAATTTGTCCCGGTGCCTGGAGAGATGCGGGCGCGGGAGTGTTCGCGGGGGCGTGTTCTTCTAGACCGGTGTAAACATGGCGCGGACATCGGCTAGGTCTGACTTCTAGTGGAACAGACATTTGCTCTTGGATTATTCATTCCTCTTTTTCGGACCCGACGGGACATCGCGGAGCCTGACGGCCCTGAGTGAAGCCTGGAGTCTGGACAGGCCGCTGGATGAAAGCCAAGTCTCCAAATTGACTGAAGCAGCCTCTAAAAGCTAATGCGCTAACACCGAGCTAATGCTAAACCTAAAGCTACCAATGCCCTATATATTTTTGGATGGATCCGTTTGGGCGGTGTAGTCCCTCATTCATCCAGGAGTGATCCATAGTAGAAGTCTTCAAAGTAGTCATCTGGACAGTGTTTCCGAAGATCAAGACGTTTCGACTCTCATCCGAAAGTCATTTTCAATCTGAGTGAAAATGACTTTCGGATGAGAGTCGAAACGTCTTGATCTTCGGAAACACTGTCCAGATGACTACTTTGAAGACTTCTACTATGGATCCGTTTGGTTACTTTCAGAAGTTTATAGTGTAAAGTCACTAATGGACACAACAGGACAGTCTGCTGTGACACAGGAAGAACCTCCAGACACATGGACAAGCCCAATGGACATTTACTGTGAACATTTGCTAAGGACTTAGCTAACTTAGCTAACTGTGTGTCTGCTGTCTGAGTTTGGACTATGTCTGACTTCATATCACTTTTAGTTTTGAAATAAACCTCTCAATTTGATGGTAGTAGATTGATGCACTGTTCAAAATATTTTGAAATATAGGATGAAAATTGTCATAGTTTTACATATAATTTCATATAATGTAAGATGTGTTTATATTGCAAAGTATATTAAGTTTGAATGTATTTTTGCATATAATAAAGTATATTATGTCATATATTTATAATGCTTCTTACAATATATAATCTTATAGATTAGGAAATATATTTTAACATATAGAACAATATATTATCTTGTATAATGTAAGATATATTTCAATATATAGAACAATATATAATCTTATATAATATGAAATATATTTTAATATATAGTGCAATATATAATCTTGTATAATGTAAGATGTATTTTAATATATATAGCAATATATTCCAGAGTATATTTTTATATCTATTCAATATACGAAAGTGGCAATAATTGCAGTATTTTCATATACTGAAATATATATTACTTTCATATAAAATATATTATTACAAAATATATATTATATATTGCTATGAAAATCTCACAATATATGAATTATCATGAAATATATTGTCATTTAATATATTGAGAAATATATTTTTGTTCCGTAAGGGGAATGTGAATTATTGACCAACATATGCCATAGATTCATCTTAAATATAACGTTACAGAAAAAATTACAATAACGCTAGGTCTCTTTAAATATTTCATCCCATTTATGTAAAGTTTCACAAAAAGTCACAACACAGCCATTTTCAGTTGAACTTTAAATCAGTTTGTGTATGTTTGTATTTTAGACCTCCTAGCAGATATTTTAATCGAAAATGAAGCGGAAAGGTTAAATCTTCTTACAAAACCACCTTGCTTTCTCATAGTTGGTAGACCGGTAAGTTAACTAACTTTACAGTGTGATAAAGCAGCCAGGTGACACATTTTTATTAATACTGTCATTAAATCTGTTCATTAGGGAGTTGGCAAATCAACTTTGGCAAGGAAAATCGCAGATTCCTGGAAATGCATGCTGGTAGATGGTTAGTTGTATCATTAGCTTTTGCGTTTATTATTTTTGCTGGGTTTCAGATGACATCACACCATTCTACCGGGCATTGTTATTTCAGTCAGATGGGGGCTAAAATTAATATTTTTGGTAAATTATTACTAAATTAATCCCTTGAAGTATCACAGTCAAGATTCAACAATGTTTTCTTTTGTTTGTTTACTTTTTGTTTTGTTTTGTTTTGACAAGGCATTTGACCAAAGCAATCATGAAAATTAGTTTTTAAATTTGGCAATATTTGGATTTTCTAGAAACCTTATCAAACCTTATATTTTGGTCAACTCAGCAGACTATGTGGGGAAAATTATGGTTTCTCAAACACCTGCAAAGTCAGTAATGGGGTCCACTAGGGAGGGATTCACTCCCCACTGCTATTTAATATTTACATAGATGACCTATATGTGAAACTTAATAACTGCAGTAACCATTTATGCAATCATCTCATGTATAACCAGATTAGTTTTGGTCTTCAAAAACTAAATGTCTGGTTACAATACGACACAGACAATGATACTAAATATGCTCCAAAAAGTGTTGTTTTGATTGCATGAAATGTTATTGAGGAAGTTATTTACCTTGATCATTATCTACTCTATAGAATGTAATGTCTTTATATTGTGTATTTTATTTTTAACTCGATCATTTTCTGTTTCCACAATACAGATTGTTACTAATATAATGTGTATTTATATTTTAGAGACTGATATTCTGAATACGCACATTACACATAAAACAAAACCTGGTTTTCAGGTAGGTAATGAGCTTTTCGCTTTTCAAGCACTTTTTCTTCAGTGTATCAGTTGGTCTGATTTTAGTACTTTATTGTAGCTCCTGGAAATCCTAAATCATGGTTCAAATATACCAGAAGAAATTGTGCTCAAGCTAATTCTTGAAAAACTGAACTCACCTGAAGTAGAACACTATGGTACCATAAATCAGCCACTCTCACAATGATACCGATTTGTGTTATGATTAAATAAATGTGGCTTTATATTACAGGTTACGTTCTGAGTTGTATGCCTTTTATGTCTGAGCGAAGTCTAAAGATCCAGGAACAGATTGAGTTATTAAAAAACCTTAAGTTACCACCTGATTTTATCATAAATATCAAGGTAGTTTCCCAATCTAAATTAAGTGGTTACCGCTATGTTTATGTAATGTCACAAATAAACACTTTTAATATTCTTGTTAAAATAGTGTAATGACAGGGATTTGGCCGAGAGACTTTCAGGCCTAAGGCAGTACCCAGAGACAGGCAGGTTTTACCAGAAGGATGAGTGGATGCGTGACATTGTCTCTAACCCAAAGAAGGAAAAAGAAAGCCCCAATGAAGATGAAGAGGAAGAAGAAGAAGAGGAGGTCTGGCTGCTATTTTTATACTATTTTTGTAAGATGTATGTATTTAATTTATTAATTTTGTAGTGAGATTATGAATGTAGATTAGAAGACCATAACATGATGAAAATGACTTATGATTGATTCACATTCTTTTATGCAGGTGGTTGAAGAAGAGATTAAAAAAGGCATTGTCGAAAAAATTGTGTGGAGACCAGAATATTTAAAAGACAGTGTGGAACATAGAATTGACATTTACAAAGAGATGATTCTTAAACCTTTAGAGGTAAGCAAACACAAAAATGTGTATAAATATGTGCACATACATACATATATACACATACATTTTTCCCTATTTCCCTATTAGGATTACATCACTCAGCACAATCCTCTAAAGCTCCTGGAACTAGATGGAAATGACAAGCCTGATGATCTGCACTTGGTAAGAGTCATATCACATTCTCTTGAATAAAGACACAGTTGTTCCAGTTTAGTGCTAAGTCTGCAAAAACCTCAAAAAATGTGATAAATGTTACAAACAACAAATCCCATCACAAGGACAGAGAAAAGTTGTAATAAAAAAGCAAAATTGTATTTTTTTCTAGTGTATAATATCTCGTCTTGAAAGTATGGCAATTCATCGCCCATCACTACCTGTTCATCTCAGCAATGAAGATGATAGTCTTCCTGAGGACATTGATACGGTTTGACTTTAAAACTTAAACTTAAGCAAATATAATCTTACAAAGTATTACAATTGTATTCTGAGACTGAACTGTTTCACACACAGGAAGACCTTATGAGAATAATGTCATCCTCAAAAGTTGTGGCCCCAGGTTTCAGATGGAGATGGAGTCGCTGGCGAAGAGCCTGTCCCGTAGCTCTCAAAGAGGGCAAGCTTGTTCCTGGCAGGCCAGATTTTTGTGTGGGGTATGTCTCATTTTTCCATCTACTAATAACCAATTAATGTAGGTAAGTTAATCTAATGGTTATAGTTATGAGGTCATGCATGACTAAAAATGCATTTGTAATATTTTGAGATGATATAATAGTATTGCATAGCAATTTTAAAAAGTTAATTCCTTGAGAAAAAAAAAATACTTTTATTGTGCAGTTTTCAGGACAAAATGTACGTCCTGTCCAACGCAGAGGCCACTAAGAAGTTCATGGTAAACCCCAGAAGATATTTAGTTCCTCCAATGCCAAGACCTCCGTGCCGAGTTTGCATCATCGGCCCATCTCTGTCGGGAAAGAGCACGCTGTGTAATCTTCTGGCCCAACATTATAACGCACTAGTGTTAGATGTGGACACTTTGGTACAAACATCGCTTGAACAAGCTGAACTAGAAAGGTTGGAGAGAATCAAAGAGGAAAGCACAGTTTTAGCAATAGAAAAAATTAATTTGAAGCTTTCTTCAGAAGATGGTAAGTGTAATGTCTGATTTGATTTTTTTTTTAATTGGCTACCACTGTTTTTAACTGTACTGAATTAATTTTGTCCTTCAGATGAAGCTCAACACATTCAAGGTATTACTACATGTCTGTTATACAGCAAAGACTTAACAGAGGCACAAAATAAGCAACAAAAAGAATATGGTGGTGTACAAACTTGTTATTATCACATAAAATCACAACAAAATAATCTGTAGTATTGGGATGTATATTACCTAATAGACTCATTACATTTTACCATGACTAAAGAGAGTCATATAATGCATAGTTGGTTTGTTTGCAGAAAGATTATGTTGAGATGTTGTTTTCAGTGACAGATGACCACCCAGAGGTTCAAGCTTTGGTGCATGCTGCTGTTGAAGAAGCCAAACAGGTGACATTATCACAGCTTGACAAGTACATACTGGTTGTGGAAAAACGCACAAGAGAGGTACGTTCAACCTATAAGCACTTGTGAAAAAAATGTGAAAATGTGCTTAGTAAAGTTTTATTTTCAGATTGAGCAAATGGACACAGGCGCAGAGGTTCAGACTGGCTGGGTGCTGGACAACTTCCCCAGAAATCTGTCAGAAATGGAGGCGCTACATCAAGTTGGAATCTTGCCTGATGTCTTGGTTTGTCTTGAAAATAGTGAAACAAGCTTGTGTATGTAACTCAGTATTATCTTATTCTTCTGCTGTTTTTTATGTCTTATTCAAAGTGTGATTTTTGTATTGAGTAGTGCTGAAAAGACTTTATGAGAAGAACAAGGACAGTGTGGATGAAGCTGTAAAGATCAGACTACAGAAAGAATGGCTAGAGAGAGAGAAAGAGGCTCTGTGAGTATTTCACAATGAATCGTCATTTTTCCTTCACTGTTGATGTTGTCCAATTTAGAAGACGCAAAATAGAGGAGGAGGAAAAAGTCAAAGCTGCAGAAGTATTGTCAAATTTAGAAACTCTAGATGAAGAAACTGAGGGTATTATTTAATATTTTTGTCATGTTTAATTAATGATGAATTATAATATTGTTTTATTTATGACTTTTTTATAGAAACTCTGGAAAAGACAGACATGGAAAGCTCTGAACCCCAAGAAGTAAATGACCAGCTAAAAGGTATGACAATAGGTTGCATTCACAGTCTACAACCTTATAATGTCATAAGGCCAGGTGGTGGGCAAGAGCTAGTTTTCCTGCTACTTGTAGTAATATTGTACAGTTCATCTGTAAATTAAAATTTTTGAATTTTGTGATGTCATATGAATGGGACCTATTTTTGTGCATACAGACACAATTTTTTTGTTTTGTTTATTTGTTGTTTAGAAACACACACACAGTCTAAAGCAGGTCAAGACATACTTTCAAAAAAAAAAAGATAAAGAAGATGTAATAATTACGGTAATTTGTCAATTGGAAATAAACAAACGGTGTAACTTTTTATATATTTTTTTATTTAGAGGAGCCTGAGCAATTAGAATCTGACCATTTTGCACCTCATGAAGAAGCAGAAGGTGAGTTTACAGTGTTCATTATTAATTAATTAATTTTATTTTATTTTATTTTATTTTATTTTATTTTATTTTATTTTATTTTATTTTATTTTTTATTTATTTTTTCAGAAATCCTCAAATCAGAAGGTCCACTCCCCCCAGAAAGATTGGATGAAGGTGTGAATTTATTTTGTTTTATCAAGTGCTTTGTCTGACTATAGAATTTGTCTTTTCAGAAACCATTCAGCAGCCTGTTGTTGACAGTTCTGCAACTACAGAGAAAATAGAAGAGCTGCATCATGGTGAGAATATTTATTATAATAATGACGATTAAGATAACTCGTATTTCTTGTTGCTTTTGTATATTATGGGAATGACTGTTTTGCGTTCCAGATAGTTCTCACCTAATTGAAACCAACACTTCCATCACATCTGAAATAAAAGAAGGTAGAAATGAGTAATATTCCAACTTTTGAACTAAAGCTTCCAGCAGCCAAGGGAATTAAAAAAAAAAAAAATTGTCACTTGTCACAGTCGCTGAAGGACTTTGGAAAACTATATCTGCTTGTAAAAAAAAAAAGTCCCTTTTCTAAATTTTAAGAGCTGTCACTATGCAGCTAAGCTTGTTGGCTTTTCTGTGTTAAATTGTAGAAAGGTCACTCAGGCTGAAATTCAGTACTAAATCTTCTAGTGTGCAGAAGTCTTTTCAGTTTTACCGTATTTCAACAGTTTTCTGAAAGTTGAAATTTGTGCCTCCAGTTGAGCTCCCCGATCAATGGGATCTTGGTTATCCGGATGGCCCTGAGATGAATGCACACAAAAAGCATGTACAACAGTTCATGAATGACTGGGACCAGATGCAGGTTATTTCCAATGTTAACTACCTGACTCTGGAGTTGAGTGAAAAGAAGCCAGGAGAACTACTTGAGGAGGTGGTCTCTGAAATGGAAAGTTAGTTTTATTTATTATCTTTAAACACGTGTAAAATGATTATTGGAAAACAAAATAACAATGTTCATGTGCTTTCTATCAGAGCCATTCAAATATGTGGCCAGTGAGCTGACAGGGGCAGATCTGGATGAAGAGACAGAGGACATGATCGAGTTGCAAAGAGATCAGGAAGCTGACGATGAGGAGGAGGAAGAGGCAGAGGAGGAGGTAAGTTCACTTATAATTTTAAGCAAAATGTGAAGTGAAATGTGTTCTTTTGTAAGTTGATATGGAGGTGGAACAAGGAGTCATTTATTCAACTATTTTTGTAATTGGTCAACGAGTCAAACAATTATTTCTGTTATACTTGGACTTCTCTTACTCTTTCAAGGTAAAGAGGTAGGGACAAATACATGACAGGGGCTACAAGAATGAGATTGGACTTTTACATAATTTATTATAGTTGTATTGTGTGTGTGCGTAAATGAATGTACATTTCACAATTTTGGCCAGAAAGTTTTAAATTTATGACATTTTATATTTTTTCTTTAAATTTATGACACTGTTTTTGAAATTAATATAATATAATATTGTTTTCTACATGTGAGCAAAAAGCATTTCACAAGATTTTGTGGCACAAAATCTTGTCCCATAGATAGACACAAAAAACAAATAAATCAAATTATTTATTCAAATCTTTTATTCTTTTTGGACATTTTAACAAGTGTTTTAGAGTTAGTAGTTAGAGTTTTTATTTTTTGTTATTGTTTATAGCACACCCATAAATTTACATTTACTTTATAATGATTAACAAAGGATTTTTAGAACGGTTAGTTGTAGTTAAAACATGTTAACAGAAATTTCTGATCTGTTTTTCAGGAAAAGACTTTGGTCTCAAGACTATTCGGTGACACTTATCACTTCTGTCCTGTGGCTTTAAAAAACAACAATGTCCTTTTCCCCTGCACCGATGAAATTGCAGCAAAGTACAGGGAGAGAATCTACTACTTTTCCAGCCCTGAGGCAAGGGACCTTTTCATTCAAAATCCTGAACAATATGTGGCACAGACTGATCCACTGAAGGTAATAAAAAGTGTACCAATGTCAAGCATTGACTGGAAGATATAAATACAGCATTGCAATATATGAAAACAACCTGCATGTATGTTTTTGTTAAGCCTCCTGCCTTAAGAGTCCTTATGCTTGGCCCTCGAGGGTCAGGAAAGACCGCTAATGGCAAGTGGTTGGCTCAGCAACTTGGCCTATTTTATATTGAATTCAGAGAGAAGCTGCAGATGCTCGTCATAGAAAAGACAAAAAAGCCAGTGACCTATTCTGATGAAGAGGAGACTTCTGAAGAGCCAGTTGAGGACTTGGATGCACTGATCAAAGAAGCCAGGGGAGAGGTGGATAGTGAAATGGACCCTGACCGCATACAAGAGGCAATAGCAAATTCACTCATACCCCTCACCAATACTGCAGAGGTTTTTTTTTTCTTTACAACAAAAACGACTTATACATTATGTTTCTTGTTGACCTAAACAGGAGGAAATGGTATTGACCAATGATGAAAAGGAAATTGTGGCTTACCTGTCTGACGGAGAACCACTTAGTCCACATATACTGGATATGGTTCTCCTCCCTTATTGGAAACAGGAGCCATACATGTAAGTGTATAGTTTGAGCACAACATAATAACTTTGAAACTACAGTATTTGAAAGTGAACTTGAGGAAAAATATTATTTATATATATACATTATTATTAGTAGTATTAGTATTAGTATTAGTATTAGTATTAGTATTAGTATTAGCAGCTCAATCTTACTTCATTGTTGATTTGTGAAATAGGTCAACAGGGTTTATCTTAGAGGGCTTTCCATCTATTACTGATGAGATGGACTACCTGGTGCAACAACAACTCTTTCCCGATGTCGTGGTCATATTGGGCGCGGATGTCAGTGAGGTACAATCACGTCTGTTGCCAAAATACCTCCAAGCCTGGAGAGAGAGCTGCGATCATCGCCGAGCTCAAGTGAATCTACTGCGGCATCTTCGCCAGAAGAACCGGGTATGTTTTTCAAAATATCAAAATATACGGTAATATATTTAAAATCAAGTTGTATTTAAAACTAGAATGATATTTTGTACATGCAGGAAGAAAGCATTGCAGCGAGAAGGAATGAATTGATGGCAGAAATGCTGTCTAATGCAGAGGTATGATCCATATTGATAAAGCCCATTTTGTGAAAACTAATCTATTGATCTGCAGCTGAAAGGTCAAACTGAGAATCATGGGGATGAGGAAGAGGAAGAAGAAGAAGAAGAAGAAAAGAACCCAGAGGAAGAAATAGAGGCCATACTAGAAGAAGAGTTCCCCCCAGAGGAGCTCATTGAGGACCTTGACCATGAAGAGTCAGAGGAAGTGGCCACTGAGCGCCTACAGTTGGACATAGCCACACGATTTGCTAAAGATGAAAACAGTATTGGTGTTATGATGGTACTACACAGTCAAAATTACCATGTGCTAATTATAGATTAATTTACATACTCAAATTCTAATCTTTGTTTTTTATGACTACAGGAACTGCTGGGTGAGCAAAACATACCCACAATGTCTATAAATGCAGGAGGCAAGCTCAAAAAAGTGCGTCATCAACTACTAAACCATGTGACACCTCTTCTAACTAACAGGGAGTCTCTCTTTCAAAAATGTCAACCAATTTCATGTCCCCAAGCCCACAAACTACTGTCCTCCTCTTATAAATACTACAGTGCATTTGGCTTTTGGGATCCAATTCAGGTGAGAATTGCATATTCAAAATGGGCAGATAATGTAAGATGAATAACGTAAGCTTTTACATTATTGTTTGTTTGTTTTTTCTTTAGCTGTATAACGAAAGAGACATAATACATACTCCACTATGGCCAATTAATAATTCATATCCCTTGATCTTCAACCGTTTTGTCTACTTCTTTGAATCAAAAGAGAACCGCAACACTTTTATGCTGAATCCATTAAAATACATACGCCAGCCGAAACCCATTTCTTCTCTGCCTATTAGATTAGCTGTCATAGGACCTCCAAAATCTGGTAAAACAACAGGTAATATTTTAAATATTTACTTGCCAATTTCTTTCATTATTGTTATTAATTTATTTGTTGGTTAAAATGTTTAGTTGCAGAGATGTTTGCACAAAAACATGGCTTGGTTAGACTTTCAATTGGCCGTGCTCTTCGTAAAATAATAGAAACACATGAGCATACAGACCTTGTTGTTCAAATAAAAAATCTTCTCAACCAAGGTCATGTTGTGCCAGATGAACTGGCTATTCAAGCTTTAGAAACTGTGCTGATGTGCTCCGTCTACAATGCTCAAGGGTAAGAATAATCTGATTTTTTTTATCCTTAGTAAAACCATCATAACTTTTAGTGATACTTGTTTGTAGGTATGTCTTGGATGGATTCCCAGTGACCCTAAAGCAAGCACAGCTAATGACATCTCGCAACATCATTCCTATGGTTGTGGCAGAACTTAAGATAGACACATTGGAAGTTTTGAAAAGAGGCCTAAAAGACAAGATTAAACCCAACCAGTAAAAACACAATCTTTAGACATATTTATTTTTACAACATTAAACCACATAAAAATACATGAACCCTTTTCTTCCAGACCATATCTAAAGAACAACAGTGCTGAGATTCTCCACATCCAAAACTCTTGTTTCAAACAAGAAGCCGAGTTTGTAAGAAAATACTACCAACAACAGCATAGAAATTGGACTGAACTGGATGGGTTGAAGAGCAAATGGTGGATCTGGATAAATATTTTAAAGGAAGTTAGCAAAAGTATGAAATGCATCTACAACTACTTGCAGAGAACACACAGTGGTATGGTTTAAGTCTTACATTTAGGATTTCTACCTGAACTTATTTTCTGTTGTAATTTTCAGTAACATAAATGCTGTGTTTTCCAGGGCAAGCAGCCAGCATAAATAGGTTGTGCATCACCCCAGAGGAGCTGCAGCGTCAAATTGGGAGGTTTGGATTTTACTGTCCGGTCTGTCTGGTCGTAGATAGCCACCTAGTGGACTGCTCTGAAACTGCAGACATGACTTGTTATGCTGCTGAATATAGGGGCTACTACTACATTATGTGTGAAGAAAAGCATTTGGAAGTTAGTGACGTCAGTTTATCAACTAAAATAAATGCTGCCAATGTGCTAAATATTCTGTTGTATGTTTTTAAGTTGTTTCTAGAAACTCCAGAAATGTTTGCAGCTTTGGACTGTTCTCACACACTTCCACCGCTACACCTTCTCCCCAAAAAACTGAATGGGATACAAGTGAAAAACAAGTTCCCACAGCAAGTAGAGATGAGAGGTTTCTGCCCTGTCACTTATAAAGATGGAAAACAAAGGTATTAAATTAGCATCACTTAAAAAAAGACAAAACATAATCTGACAATGCATAAACATTTTCAGATATGAAGCTTTAGTTCGTGGAAACATGGAGTTTGCTGCTGAATATCGTGAACGGATCTATGTCTTTGAGACTAAGCAGAAACAGGAAAAGTTTTTGAGGTGATTATTTTTTTTTAGAATTTTTGGCTTAGTTTGTATGTTTGTTATTGGTGTTGACATTGTCCTGTTTTAACTAAAGAACTCCTGAAATGTACTGGGACCAGAGGCTTCCTGATAAAATTCCGCCTCTCTGTGAACCTGCTCCCCTCAGCTCCCTTCCAAATTTGGGCTACTTGGAACAGGTAATTTATTTTTAACACAAATAATTACTCTGTCTGTATGTTTCTAACACACTTTCGTAACTCTTGGAGGGGGTAGCTGTATCGGTCATCAAGGCTGTGACTGCTGTAGGGTGCTTGAAACCAAAATATCCATTTCTAAGTATCCAAAAGTCTGCCCTTCTGTATGTGGCTTACTATCTGAAAGGTAAGTAAAGTAAGGCAGACGAACTTCCAAAAAAACAACCTTGAAACCATTTTTTGTGTTGTAGCGTTCAACCCAAGGAGCACAGACTACGTTCGGCAGAAGTACAAGAAGAAGTTGGCCTTGTTTGAAGAGAATTGCGCTCTTATTCCTTATCTGATTTCAAACATGCAGGGAGATTACAAGCCTCAGAGTGAACAGCCTATAGACTTTGAATTCAAACTCAACAAGTTCCTGGCTTTAGAAGACATGCAAAGAAAAAATGTTTAACCCAATTAATAATCAGCTTATTAGGCCTTTTTTTTATCTTAGAGTACGTTTCATTTGCAAGTATTTTTTCAGATAAAGAGGATGTCTCACTGTGAAGTGCTTTATGACTAAATGGCTATACAAATAAAGCTTGCTTACTTACTATGTTTTATGCCCATAATGTTGTTTCAAGGAAATGCAAAGAAAAAATAAATAAATAATAGGAATTTAAAAATAAATAAATAAATGTAAGGGGCATATGACTGTTGTACTATGGTACATTTTATTCAGTAAAACATAGTGAATGTGATGTTAGCTAAGATTTCTCTAAAGATTTTGCTTGTTTTCACTCCCTTTGGCTATTTTGATGAAATTTATAGTTGTTATTTGGTCCACAAATATGGCATAAGAAGAATTAAATTAAAAAAATTAAATTAAGTGCATTTAAATAACTGTGGCGGAAGGATCACACTGACACAAACACTGGGACAAATATAGATTTATTTCACATTGCCAACATACAGAATAGAGGCTAAGTGAGCAAGAGCTTCAGATCAGCTGGGAGCAGCAAAATAGACAAACACTGTCTGAACCTATTTTATATAGGCGTAAATAGAACCTTAAAGTTTAAGAATGTGTTATCACCTGAATGCAACAAATTGCCACAATGTTTTTTACACCCACAGTTTACCTCGTCTTTATCCATTCATTTTTGAGCCAAGGGAGTGTGTGATAGATTATGTGCCTTCATTTAAGTGAGAATTGTAAAGCTGCGTGTCCTCTGCATAGCTGGAGCAGGGACACTTTGTGCTCTCTAATGATCTGTGCAAGTGTATCAAACAGAGAAAATAACAAAGGTGCAGAACACCGTACGAATAGTTTGTTCTGCAGAAGTATGGCTGATTGATACAAAAAATATGATCAGTAAAATTCTCAGGTCAGAAGAATAACATATAAGTTTCATGTTTGCCAAAGCTTTTTCTGAGATCATTTACCAATAATCAACAGTAAAAACATAAAGCATATAGGCTACATTGTTTCCTTTTATTAATCATTGCTAAGTGCGAGTACACAAGTGTGTGCTCTACATAGCCTTTTACATGTAGGTTACAGCTTGCAATGAGAATGACTCTGGAGAAAAGATAAAAACATCACAAACAACTAGCAAGTTGTGATTTTATCAACAGAAATTAAACCATTAATCATTATATATCATCTACTTAGACCTAACTATTAGACCGAAAACAAACCACACAACATTCATGTTTATTTTTTATTTTTTTGAACACTATTCTTTTTTTCTAACTCTTATTCTCATCAGTATTAGAAAAAGCATGCACTTAATTACTTTTGTTTTACTTTGTAATTTATGTGAGCTCTCAATTTCTTCAAGGCCTTCAAGTTTGGCAAGATCAACGATTCACACACATTTCAACGACAACTACTCATGTCGATGGAACTAAAATAAATTGTTTTGACTATCGCTACTTTTAATCCCCCTGTCTCTGTATTAAGATTTTGGATTAGATTTAATGTTTACATTGCCTGGATGTCTTTTAATTTAATTGTACAGGTTAAGATTGAGGAGGCAGAGAAACACTACAAAAGATCACTCTCCAGATTCAAGCGCTTCAGCCTAAATGTGCTGAGTTGAAAGCAGAAGCTGAACAATGCAATTCTCTTCTGATGTCCAGTTTGGTCATTAATTATAAACAAAAATAACATAATTATGCAAACATTTAAGTGCATTTAGTAAGTTTTCGTTTTTTTACTTTATTTCCTGGTCAATCGTTATAATTCGTCAGTCTGTGGTAGAAAGTAATTAATTTTAGGATTTTTCTAGAAATCACATGCTCATTTTGTATCTTGAATTCACCCCAGTGAATACATACATACATACATACATACATACATACATACATACATACATACATACATACATACATACATACATACATACATACATATATATATATATATATATATATATATAATATATATATATATATATATATATATATATATATATATATATATATATATATATGTAAATAAGGGAGAGAATGATGATCTTATGAGTTCCATGGTGGCCAACAAAAGAAAAAAGTTTGGAAAGTGGTCGTTCCTGCACTTCTTTATGCCATACAGGAGGCAAAAGCCAGTTCAAACACATTCCTCGTGAACCTTTACACTCTTCAGCTCACATTACAGCTCAGAGATAAAAAACACTTAAATCAATCTGTTGCTTTTTTGTAGGTTATCTGATAAGACTCAAAGATGCTTTAGCTGTAGAGTTGTGTCTTCAAAGCTATTTGCATGCTTTCACATGTGATAACCATGAGGATGAGAAACTACTTCAACACCTCATGACTAGAGTGTTCCCATCAGGCTGACGACCAGTGATTATAACTAGTGCTTTCTTGCCTAAAGTCCATGACACAAGGAGGAGGTCATTAGTTTTTTGAATATTATTTCAAATAGCATTAACAGGCTTATATTGGACAAGATTGTTACTCGAATATCTCCCTTGTATTAGAGGCGTGAATCATCTATCATAATGGATATTTATGACCCAGTTGTTGCAAACTGCCTTATTAACCAAAGGGGAATCGAAAGAATTCTCCTTATAAAGGTAACAATTAGCATATTGACAAGAGCTGACAAAAAGGTAATTTGTTCTTTATTTCTACTGTCTATCTTTTGGGTTGCTTGGCTCTAATATGTAGAATCGTACAGAAGCACAAAGAGTGATGCAAGGCAGAAACCCTCCTAAGAATTGCGTTCAGGTTTTTTCTGAAGATGGTGATCAGATCTTCTGTAACCGCAGTTATGCATCAGTCCAGACCAGGGCCAGATACTTCCACAAAGATGTGGAGGAGGAGATAAGGTTTGTAAGGCAAATAGTGCACCTACTAGAATCAATGCAGAAAGTTCAAGCTGATATATTATTTCAAAATATTTTTATCAGACACCTGCAGAAAGAGCTGGAGAACCAGAGCAGCCAGACATCTGTTTTCAACCAACAACTGCAGAAGATTGATGACGATATAAGACAAAATGAAATGTGGCTAAGCAGAGCACATGAAGAGCAGAAGAATGCAACATATGCTTTTTACTCAGATTTATATGCTATACTTATAGTTTGTTGTTGTTGTTGTTGTTGTTGTTGTTGTTTGTTAAATTTCAAATATATTACCTATTTCAGAACAAAGTCACTAAGTTGAGGATTGAGCTGACTGACCTACAAAATGTGGAAGAACCCCAAATGGAAGATATTAGTCTTTTGGTAAAACATACAGTATACTCTATAGTTACAAATAAATAGATAAATGTACAGTTTAGCATTAATGAATTGTTACGGAAACAATTTGGTGAATGTGTAGGAGGAAGATCTAAAGGACTTTGTTTCAAAAATCACCTCACAACGCACAGAGTATGAAGAAGCAAAAGGTTCATTTGGTCGACCTGAAGAACTTTTATGATAAAGCAGAGCGAAAATACCAGCAGCACAAAGAACGAATAAGCACAATTACAGAAAAAGTTGATTTTGTCAAAGTAAAGATTTGTATCTGTATGAATAAAACAAAAAAACATCCATCTTTTTGTAAATTGAGCTATTTTATACTCTGCCATTTTAATATTTAGTAAGAAATTGCAGATCAGGAATTTAACTTTTGTTCATTATAAAACACAAAGTTGATGAAAAACTTGAAAACAGAAACAGCTCTATTGACCTTCTGTTCAAAACTGCAGAACTGATGAGCCCCGCCTTTAACTGTAAAAAGCAACAGATTTTTAAAAACAATTTTTTATTGTTGGAAATTGGATATGGGACCGTATTGAACCATTTATGCTTCATTTTGAGTATTAATCTTTTGAATTATAACAAGTAAATACAGACAAGTGGGAGGGGATAGGTGGTAGGTGAGAACGGGGATTTCTAAGCAGTTGAACTCCAACTGAAGAACAATACAAGATTACCTCAACATGTATGAGTCAATTCAAATAGAACTTTGAGTAAACTAATGATGAAGGGAGGCCATTATAACAAGGTTAAAAACTCAGAAAAGTGAATTTGACATATTAGGTCCCCTTTAAGGAAGAGCTGAGTAAAACTAATCAGGAACTACTGAAGTGCCAACATCATAAAAAAAACACTACAATGAAAAACGTGCTGCTCATTTGAACAACTTCCAAATTCAAGAAGATAATCTCAACCGAATAGAACAAGAGCTACAAGTATGTCATTTTTTTAAATTATTATATTACGCTATGCCTCATATGGATACAGTATTTTTAATTTATTGTCTGTTCTCACAGCTCAGGTTTTAATTGCAAGGAGAGAAGCTGTAAGGTGTGTACCATTTGTACCCAAATATCATAGAGAAGCCATAATATTGCATCTCTCCCAAATTTTGTACAGGCAATACCACAAGGCTATGGAGAACTACGAGAATGTGGTTCAGCAGATAAAGAGTCTCACCAGCTTCATCCAAAAACTCAATAATGTCATGAACCAGAGAAGGCAGATTTGTATTGATCTCAGAAGGTTGTTTTAAATTACACTGGTTATTTATTGTTGCTTGTATCTTGTTTTTATTTGATTATTTTTTTGCTGTTTACAGATTTCTTTCACTTCGCTGTAAATACTACTTTGGTAGTATACTGGCTTAAAGAAACTACAAGAACCATGACCTTTGACCACAAGAATGAAACCCTCTCCATCTAAGTAAGCATAGACAATAGTTTATGATGACTTTGAAGGCGACAAATCATACTAAGTTACCTGAATAATCTTGTAATCTTGTTACAATCTTGTTATATTTTGATGTATTGATCCATGCATGTTTGAGTAATTCTGTATTGTCCTGCAACTGAAGTTCACCTGATCAGAAAATTTTGGATCAGCGGCCACAATGTTGTATTTAACTATGAATATTTGATTTTAAAACAAATGTCATGCAGTTTTTAGCAGTCAAACTTGTTTTTAACTAAATTTTTTTGATCAATATTGAAGACTGCAATGAACAAAAAGTAAAATGATAATCTACATCAAATAATTAATGTCAAAATGATGACATGAACATCAAAGTTACTGCTGGTCAACTTAACCGACAGTTTATTCTCCTCACTCCACAGAACATGGGGTAAGAGGCCATACTTTATTTAGATTTTATTATAAAAGCAACTAGACCACCCCGAAAGAAAATTGAAATTGTTTTTTTAGTTCTTATATAACAACGTAACTTTTGAGGAATTAATGTGCTGTTTGTGGAGCAGTAAAGGTCTTGTAAATGTATACTTTAGTTTCTGTGGGAAAGGGCGTCAGTGTGTTTATCTACAAATTGCCTGTTGACAGTAAAATGTATGATGTTTGTTTTTGCCCCAGAGCTCTTCCGGTGAGTAAAATCATTCGCATTCTGCGCCTCAAAGACCCAGATCATGGCCAGAACGCTGCACAGGAACCCACCAGCAACAAAAAAACTTAGTATTTTGTCTAGGTTATGTCCTCTGGCAGGTGCTTTCAAATGCTGCAAAAAAGGGTTTTGTTTTTATTTCTTTTTGTTTTGTACAAACAAGTTCTGCTAAAATATCATTGTTTGTATAAGTTTATTTTAGTACAAATACAAGTGCATGTTCTACCAATAGTTAGAAGCAATTATGACTTATTTTTAAATAAATAGGTTTATGTTCACACACATTTCTTTGTGTGTATTTTGTATTCATTTTTTATCTGCCTGATTGTTTGGGAGTCACTTTGATTTAAAAGAATCTGAGATTAATGCCTTCAACCCCATTAAGGGTGGTCTTGTGAGAAAGAGGGATTTGTACCTTTAAAGGCTCTGTACCAAATCCTCAAGGCGGTCCACAGGAATGCACTTCCACTCAGGCACAAAACTTTAGCTGACAACCTAACTGACCTCTTTAAGAAGACTTGTTTGATTTAACATTAGCTATTGCAAGATGAAGACCAATTTACTTGCCTTACAGTTATACGGAAGAAATGTAGTGGGTGATAGCATATCTGAGGCCAGGTATGAGCGGCATGTGAATTGTGTGGACAGTGCTCAGGACGTTTCCTCCACTGATGATGAGACAATGTTTGAGAACGGAATCAGGAATGTTGGGTCCTATAACAAAAAGGTGCATTTAGCCTTCTTTGAGGAGAGCTATCAACCACTGACAGATTATGATGAGGACCGAGAGAAGATGAAAGAAGAGAAGAAGAAAAGGAAAAAGGAAAAGTACAAAAAAATGAGAAAGGTGAGTTCTGTTGAACATATGCAATTTTTCCTGTATTGATATGATCTGCTGTATAATAACTGTGGTGGAAGATCATAAAGTATGTTTAATGTTATGTTAAAATAATGCATATTACAAACAACTAAAAAAAAAAAAAAAAAAAAAAAAAAGATCCATCCGTTTCAAGTGTTCAGCCCATTTCCTCTGTCAAGACAATAGGAGACCTGAGACCAAATCTTTATTTAGAGTAGAAAACAAGTGTGTCCTAGTTTTGTTAAATAGTTGTGTTTTTTGTGTTTTGCTAAGCTGATTTCTTGTCACTAACCAATTTTCAAAGATGTTTTTACTTTGTGAAACTACAGATTATTCAAACTAAAGCAGGTTTTTGCTGTTTTTCAGAGTGTGAAGAAGACCCTGAAGTGCACCTGGAAGTGTCTGGTGCTTGGCCTGTACAATTTTGCACTTGGATATTCAACCCCTATGTCAGTGGTGACTACATTTTCACCAGACTTCCATCAAGGACAAAATTGGCCCTGATATTCATCATTGACTTGGCACTGTGCATATTCACCATTCTGTGCATAGCATTAAATTATACCATTAAGACAAGAATCACTACAATACGACAATATTGTTGTAAACTGTTATTTATTTATTGTATGTTGCTTGTGTGGAATTGTTTGTAATTTTAATAAATAATTTTGGGCTGGTGTGAAAAATAAAAGCATTGTATGACTGTTTATTTATTTATTTAAAATGAGTGATTATATAAATAGGTATACTTTTTTACTGCCACATTTTTCTCAGAGAGTTTCCAGAGCGTTTTTGTGTTTTTTTCCCCGCTGACGTAATTTTTATGCGACTTGTGTTTTTCCGCATTCTTCCCGTTAGCATCACGGTTAAGCTAACGTGGCTATTTCATTCCTTTTGTATGATGGCAGACTCAAAGGCAAACAATATTAGCTCGATTCCAGTGGACGGCTTTAGCAATTTAAGAATTACATCAATATGGACGTTCCTCATGTCTGTAAGTACCCGTTTTTTCACTTTGTTGTGTCTTGTTACCGTGTTAGCTGTTGTAGCAAGTGGATTATACAGATATCCCAGATTGTTGTATTTAGGCATGTTCAGCCATTAGATACAGCGGATTTCTTTCTGATTATATGTATTATTTTGTAGGTGCAGTGGTCGGAGCCATGGCTCATCGGGCTGGTCAGTTTTCATTTTGCGTGTATGTGTGTGACTGTGGTGACATGCAGATTCTACAAGGCACAAATATGTCACTTCCTGCTAATGGGCAAGTTTTTCTACTCTCTTAAGGTTGATATTCTGTGTACTAAACGTCTAACATGTGAATCTTACAGCTGCCTTGGTGTACAGTGCTGAGTATTTGAACGAGTTGGCTGCCATGAACTGGAGGTAGAAGTATCTTGTCTTTTTTTTCCAAATTATATGTGATGTCATAAGGTCATGTAAGGGCAAGAACCAGTTGTTCCTTTTAATTACAATGTATTTTGTCATTAAATAACTGCACCGTCTGTACCGTGAATAATGCGATAATAAAAGCAACTTTCAAACATTTTTTTTTGTTTTTCAGGTCGTTTTCTAATTTCCAGTACTTTGATTCTAAGGGCATGTTTATATCTTTGGTATTCTCCATTCCTCTTTTGTTGAATACAGTCATTATTGTTGTAAGTAGTCTTTGCCATTAGTGAGACACTATTGTGAAAATATATTCGTTCAACATGATCAACATGTGCTTTTCTTTTCTAGATGGTGTGGGTCTACAGAACGTTTTCTACAATGACTGAGCTGAAAACACTACAACTTAAAAGGAAGATGCGCACACAGAAGCGTGAGAAAGTGGACTGACCCATTTATTTCCCAAAAATAGATTCTCACAAAAATAATCGTTATCACAAATATTGGAATTATGCTTTTTTGTGGTTGGAAAAGGATTGGGCAGAGAGAGCATTAAAGATGGATCAGGGGCCATGTTTAAATATGTTCTATGTATAAGTAAGGGCTTTATTTAAACTCGTATGGACATTCAATTTCAAAGTACGGTATAGTTTATATCTTATTCTGTAGACATTTTTATTTTTTCAAAAAAGTCAATGAAATGTTCACATTTTATCGAGAGCTTTTAAACTAATGAGTAGCACTAAATTGTGTAAACTTACAGCTGGTCATGAGTTTTCCTTGGAAAAAAGAAACATAAGAATCAGCCAAAGGCAGTTAAAGTTAAATATATAATAACATACCACTTCTTTATGATAATGCAGTTCAATTCAACTTCACATCACAAAATTGCACAAGTTATCTGATGGCTTGCAGCAGTCAGAGTCACCGGAGGGTCTTGCAAGTCCTATGACCTGTTGTGGGGTCTGAAATGGGAATTTTTTTTTTTCACTCTGCTGAAGGTACCGATGTTAGTAGCAGCTTAAGCTGGCAGACCACTTAACCTCACCGTAGAGCTCCCTCCTGTCACTATAAAGCTTACAAGGTTGTTATTTCAGTTTTATCCCCAGTGGGAAAATATCCAGAACATTTGAGTTCAAGATTGATCTGTCACCGTCTGTCATGGGAATTAATCTTTGTTCCATGCTTTTGGTACGTACTGTGCACTCAGAACGGGGAAGTTACATCTTGCCTTAAGCACTGCGAATCACATGCTTAATTATTTTGTAAATTTGGCATCTAGCGGTTAAAAAACAAAATTACACTCTCAAAAGTCCCAAAATGTACAGTTAGAGGATCTTTGTTTTTAAATATTTAAGACTTCTTTTTCAAATTATCCTTAATCGTTCTAGTATCTTGTTTCTTCCACTAGATGGCACTAAATCAAATGTAACTGATATTCTGGTATTCTATTGTCTCTCTCTTTTTTACTTGGCTGTGGTATTATGTCTAGATATGTGTCACTTCCTATATACTTTATATTTGAATTTGTTTCCATATATTTCATTTTGCCCTTATCCTGTTCAGTTCAGTGAGTAACTGGTCAAGACAAAAAAGAGAACAATAAAATTCATATATTAATTTATTTTTATAAAATACATTGTCTGGATATACAAGATTAGCTCATATGTTCATTTCTTTGCACATTGTATACACACACACACGAGTTGCAGAGGTTACCAGTGATGTTTATGGTGCTAGGCTGTATATACCATAAGACTTTCTGTTTCGTGTCGCCTTGTGGTGAAGACGTGTGCTACTTTAACCTAAAACCTGAAGAGAACAGGATTGTTAGCAAATATTTCATACTGGTGTAACTATGTTAGAGTGTGAGTTGCAATACAGATAGTGTGACTCTTTTTTCTTTTTACTTCATTGTACTTAAGTCACAGCGGTAATTCTACATTACTAAGCTGCAGCACGGTTGTGTTTGCCTAGTGGTTGTGTTTTGCTTTATTGTTTCTCTTAGAATTATTACTCGTCTAGAGAACCAGAACAAAAACTCATACCTTAAGTCTTGGTCTCTTGTTGTGTTATTTTTAATATGTTAAATAGCGTTGGCATTATAATTTGTTCTCTTTAAAATGTCGAATCTGATCGGTTGCCTAGTGATTCATCTATGTATAAAAATGTGCACTTGGCAATTAACAAATTCATTGCGCTCATTCTATTGAACTATACATTCCTCTTCAATACAAACTATTTTCACCGTTTCGCATTTTTTTTTACTGCTCCTTTAAGTATAGTGTTTCTGTTTGTTCTGATATATGGTTTTGTTCTTGAAATTCCTATATATTACTCCTAATACCTACATATGTTTTGCTAGTAGTCTACTCTTCTCTATTAATATATAACTTTTCGCAATACCTGAGGAAATATACCTCAAGCTCTTAAATCCTATAGTGCTTTGTGAAGACACCTATATTTATTGTACAGATTGGTAGACACCTGCTGTTGAGTCTGAGAAGATGACGATATTGTATTTAGAGCAGACAGAGAGCCACGAGGGGATGGGAATGTGTGTGAGCTTCTTCAAAAAAGTACCAGAAATGCCCTTGATCTAACATAGTAATCTTATCCTATATAGCGGGAAAACTACTGAGACAGAAAAATATAAATAATATTAGAATTATTTTATAGTCCTAAATTTTATAAGATAATACTAGAATGACGAAATTGAAATAATGTTAATTCTTTCTTTTCTATAGCAATTTACAGTCCTTCATCACTTCTCTGACTTATTATGAGTGTGCAGAGTTTTGTCCTACCTATACTATTGATTGTGGAGATGTTATCAACTCCTCACACAACCTGACCAATATAAGTCTCATAGAAGAAATTGCAAAATAGTAATTAAGATAAATTCACCTACCTAACTCCTCCTATGACTGACTGTCCACAAGAGTGTGATGCGAAGCAGAAGTGGTTCAAAGTGTCACAAATGTATTATAAGGATTGTTATAGTTAATAGTTTTGCTTTTAGTTTATATCTCTCATATACCCGAATACAACGGTTCTATTTACAACTTTAGATGTACTAGATAGACACAGTGTATACATCGCCTCATCATTAGTTACGTGCATACTGACAAAATCTAAGAAAACCATAGACAGTAGCATCTCAGTTCGATCCTTCTTCTCTTTGTTATTCAATCTAGGACTCATACAACCCTAGAAAAAATCCATACTTCCATTTAATCTGATCTTTACAATATAACTTTTGAGTGTTAAGTCAGTTCTCTCTACTCACCGTTCTCCCTTCTTCACCAATCGCATGTTTCAAACAGAATTTCAGCAACAGGCTACTTAAAAGTAAATAGGATTACTGCAAATGGCTATTCATCCTTAGTTAGCGCGACACCTATTAACCGTCCATCTACTGAAGAGTATCGTTAAATAAGTTAAAATGGGAATAAACTGGGATATGCTGGTGGAAATAATGGCCACTGCTCTTTGTACCAAATGACATTTCGACTTCTAGATAATTTGTTTTCGGGTTATGGATCACTATATCTGTTTGTGCTTTGGTTTATACTCCAGTAACCGGAGTTCTCATTTATGGCTTCTAATATGATCGATAACAGACAATGACAATTCTTTTTTGGCATGTGCCGGAACGCTCACTTCGAAATGTAAATTACCCCCCAGCGCTTGACGAACGCGCGCGCTCCTAAAGAATTTTCATAATTGTCTAGGGATATTGTGTTGCTGGTTATCCACTTCTCATCCATGCACGTCAGACGTCTTTGAATTCTAACTAACTTATGTCTATGTGTTAATGTGTCATTTTTTGTGATATTGTGATGAGAAACGCAAAAAATGCATATAGTGTAATGTGGTCTTTCGTACGAAGCCGAATAAGGATGTTCGCTAATCTATTAATATCTTACGCAAGAACTATGAGTGGAAAAGGAGATTCTACTCAAATTGACAGATACCTCTAATTAGTGCTAGTTTGCTATGTCACCGGCTTTCAATAAGACTGATGCTTTCTCGTGAATTAACAAGATATTGCTTATATTGTACCAATGCCACTTGCGAGTGTACCTAACACTCTGGAAGCGAATGGTTACAATCCTTACGTGTGGTTGTGCAAAGTCAGGATTTTGTTATGAGCTTCTGCAAGCCTCAAGCTTTCGTGCATATTTCATATAAAAAACAAAATCAGTATTGTATATCTTTCGCTCTCTGGTTATCTATTATTCAGCTGTCATGGTAGACCTTCTTGATTTACCACTCTCGCACATCTTAATCCGCTTCATAGTTTGATATATCTTTCGATCAAATACACTTTTAGGCAACACCTAGAGAGGTCTTTATTGTCTATCGATGCATTAATCATGTCTACTTCCTTTTGCCCATTATCATGGTCCCGCTTCTGTGTTGCTTATCAAGGGCTATATACTTTTGTTTTTCGAGATATTGTGCTATCATTCTATATACCTTTGTGCGATTGCAGTGTTGAACTGTCCACGCTTTAGTGCATCTTGTGATCAGTGATCCCTGTCTCTTCTTGAGTTTAGCTCTTTGCCTCTGAATTTATGAGGGGGGCTGGTATCTATATGGAGGGGACGATTTGGATGGGTCTTGTCTTAATGTAATATGACAAGGTGAGGCGCTGTTGCTGTTGGTGTGGTTGGTTAGTGCTAGAAAAGTGTGTGGCTCTCTAGTGTTGTGGGACAGATGATCACGTGGCCTTTGACATTGTGTCTAGTGCTCTCGGTCTATTTGGAGCATGGTTTTTATAAACGTAATGCTCTATTAGAATGTAGCGGTTTACTTCCGTGCACCAGGTATATATGGTGTCTAATATGATGGCTATTATACGATAGTATAGTGAGGATGGCATTGATTTCACTAGTCGTCTGATAGATATAGTAGTGCTCTCGCCATTTCTAAGTCCTGATCTGACTGATGTAGTGATAGAGAATTCAGTGGGTTATCATCAAGATATGTTTTCTATCTTGCTTGAACTAACTGGCATCATATTTTCAAAGTTATAAACACCTAGCACTTTAATGAGACTCACACTCGTTGATTATTTTCTATCATAGAAAATGTTCTTGTGTTTTAGATGTCCATTGGTTCTTGTCTTCTTTGATAATCTAACTTAGAACAATGTCTAGGTCTGTAGCAATTGTATCAAACGTCACTGGCACCTCATACCTTTCTGTTGTAGTGCCTAATTAAAGAGCATCTGTTTCTTCCATCTCTTGTTTTTGTTGTTATGTTTTCATACTTAACGTCTCCATAAGATCTGTTTCTGTATTAGTTTTCTTTCTGTGCTTTTCGTGATGTTGGCACGCTCTTTCACTTTGTGTACGCTCTAGTTTTGCGTTATGCTGCCCCAGTCTGATGAAATAAGCTGCAATACTTATTCTCTGACCATTATCTAGAACCTATTTGTCAGTCCAGTTTTGCATTTTGAGTGAGTATCATGATGGATTATATATAAGTGGATCTGCGAATTGGCACTGTTATCTCGTGATTAAATACACTATCTCGTGATTAAATTATTATATAAAGATCATATCTCTGTTGATGAAAATTACTGCACAGTTGCTGTTATTATTGTCAGATGAATATTGAATATGGATATTAAATATTGATTGCATGCATGAAGCTTCAGTTATAGATGATACAATTCTTTGTGCCAAAATATATAATGGTGCAGCTCGATTATCTTAGTTGAAATAGAACATGGTCTATAAGTCTCAAATAGATATAGAGAACTCACTACCTTCTTTGTATCAATCAGGTGTGAAGGTGGCTATGGTCGAGAAGTATGAGTGGAAGAAGGATCTCGTCCGTGTAATGGTGAAATTCTACTGAAATACGTAAAGGATATAGCCTTAGATAGCTCAGCATCTTCTGCTTTTTTCTGTAAAACATGTAAGGTGTAGATTGGGAACTTTGGGAGTTAATTACTCGAGCTAAGAAGGTACCCTTTACCTCCTGTTAATCAAGAGCGTCTCGAGTCGGTGTGCTGTTGTGAGAGGTTGTATAGTTGCCATGCTCCTCCCGTTAGAACAGACGTCATGATATACTATTGCATAGGGTAGGACGCATAAATCACATGAGCTAAAGTATAAAAAGTAGTTTATTGGTAGTATAGGCGTTTGTCTCTCGACGAAAAATGAGAGGATAGGTACTTTTGTTAGAAGTGTGTCGAGCATGGATAAAGTTAGTAGATATGAATAATATGGTTAGTTGGTATGTGAGTGCGAATTCTAAAGAACATAAAGCTTGTTAATATCCTATTTTTTCCCTGACATACTCGACGTGATGCATGGAAAGGAGACAAGCGTCCTGCGTTGATCGACAATGTCTCCTACGATCTTTCACACTTTATACCCTTCTTCTAGCTCTCCTCATCTGATACTTGCTCGACTTCATCACCATTCATGTGGAAGCCCGTGATGCGTTCTCTGTAGCCATCACCTCTGGGCGACTCTCTCTCTACGTTTTCTTGATCTTTAAGAGAAAGGTAGGCAGTGTTGAGCTAGCGGACGATTTAACAAGTACTCTATATCTATCTAACTATAGGGTGGTGCATTTGTGGAAACTATTTTCTTTAATGAGCAAGTTTTACTGTCAGCAATGGCGCAGTGCTTCAATTCCGTTGATGCACATTGCCCAAGAAAGATGCTCGCAATAGGTTACTCGGTAGATTATTTGTTTCTTATACATTATATGTCAGTACTAATGATGTACACCTGTCTTTCAGGTGCAGACTGAGCAACTGCTTCTCAGAAGCTGACCTATTCGGCGTCAACAGTGACAATAGACGAGTCACAGACCACTGTGTTTTTGACACCTTTAAAACCACTATCACTCATATATGCTCGCATACTATCTTCATTTCACTTCCTTCTCTCTTCCTGTTGCTTAGATGTATGGTTATGTATGAGAATCGGGTTATTAGTGGCTTACGTTCTCCTTATCCCTGCCTGCAGCCTCTCTCGATCCGCGTGTGATATTATATTAGTCATAATAATCACAGTCATGAGTCTTTTGGTGGTGGATGCATGGCTTGTCTGATGCACCCTCCTCACCTCCGATCTGGGCACTATGTGGGTGCAATCCCTGGATAAAGGCGAGGGAGAGCAGAGGTGGTATGAGCCTGTAGTGTGTCAGTAGCTCCTTTCTTCTTGCTCGTCAGGAGGAAGTGTTTGTTTGACGCACCATGATCCAATCTTACATCGTACTTTACCATTCGAATCCAACTTCTCTACTCAACCCTCCAACTCTATAACTGTTTCTTATGTCTTACATGTCTTTTATACTAGGACAGCACCTATCTCTAACGAATCTACACCTTGACTTTTCTCTTATCTCCAAAGTCTCGACTGCAACTCTTAATAACTGATTTATTACTAATGCCCTTAGTCTTTTCAAATCATATGTACCGTATATTGAGCAAGTAGAATTTTATTTCGGCATTTAAAGCAATATAGCCTGTGCTGATATGGGCATTCTAGTCGACAAGCTGATATTATTCATTCATCCTCAAGCGCAAGATATAAGTAATGCCATTTGTTCCGATAGAGATTATGGGAAAGCATGGTGAAAATCGCCCATCCTTGTTTCTTATAAGATGACCTAAATCAGCTATGGTGCTATGGTGTCCGAGGAAAGAACTCTGGTAATACTGGTACAAGTAATTTTCATATCTCATGGCCTCATTGCATGATCTGGGCACATTTCATTCATTAATTTACTATCCTTTAATAGAAATGTTATTAGCTTTGGAATGCTTCTTCACACAGTGAAGAACAAGTCTGCTCGTCGATGTCTTATTGTGTCATAACTCACATATCTCTTCAGTTTATAGCGAAGATGTATAGTTCTCAGAGTGTGCTTTATACTCTGATTCTATTAGTTTTACATAAGTGGAGACGTTGTGCGCTCATGTGTGTGTGATTACATTGTGTTGGTCTCCATATTTGAGGTGGTGAGCAGATATGTGTGAACAGGTTCTATACGTCTCATACTGAATGATCCAATGAAAATATACTCAAAAAATAAGCTCCTCTCTCATTAGACCTAGAATAAGTCAACATATGCATGACAGTCTCTTTCATCTGAACGAATTCACACTTAACTAGTTAGTGATAGAAACTATATAAATACACTGTGTGGCTTATATAGTAGCAAATATATAAGAGTTAGCTCTCTGACTCATTTCTTCTTTATGTGTGTTTAAAGTAACTGACAAATTCTCTTCTTTAATATGACAACTATGTACTATATAATTCAAGATGTGTATGCTATGAGAATACATAACAATCTTCACACCTCTCTAGTCTCCTCTGCGCATAATGTGTGGCTGCTCCTAACTTCGATATTCTCAATTTGTAGTGAATACATATTCGTATTTTGCTTCCATCTCTGACAAAGCCAAGAAGCACATAATAAAAAAAACACTCACCACAACCAGTAGGAAGACATTAGAGGATTAGGACACTCACTGTGGTATGCTATCTTTATGTAGCGGTCTCGTAAAACTCACGTGCTCGATGCAGAGGAGAAGAACTACATACTCCCAACAAAGGAATATGATTGCGAACTAACGAACCATGGACAACTATGAAGGCTCGCTCCATACTTGGTTCTTGCAATGTGAAATTACTCCTTATACCTTGTCGTTCTCCGTTAGAGAAGGAGGCTTCCAACTCGTTCAATCAAGACGGCTCCAGACTCAGATGAGAATCTATTGTGTAGTCAGGGGAGACAGTATCAAGTGCTCGCCTACGCACCGGATTGTGTATATGACTCTAATCATAAGACCATACGAGAGAGGCCTATAGCCGCACAGTTAGATTTATGACAGCGCGATAATACACAGCGAGATGCAAAGACAATGTAAATGACGCTGGATATCTTAAGACATGTTCAGCGATTCCACCAGAGGTGAGCAGTATACGACGCCTTGGCTGAAATTTATATGCTTCCGTCCCGCTAGTATTATCTCGAGACTTGTATGACATCGCTAGCCTGGTTAGTATCTAGCAAACAACGCGCATCCGCGTCTATTGTCACGCGGTGCTTAGCTGAACACATCACGGTGCCAGCATTATGGTGGTAGTTTGAGTTACTGGAATTCCAAACAGAGTGGCGAGTTAGCCAGAGAAGATGAGACAAAGATGGAGTAGGTGATTTATCCAGAGATGCTCAGAAGAGAGTATGATGCTATGCAGGATCGCTGACCGTTCATAGATTTCACTTTAGATTCATTTATGTAGATGGTACATGGGTTTAGAGACGTCCTATCTATTGGAAACAAAGAGAGAGGACGAACTCTTATGTAGGTTATGTGTTATTATCTTCAAAGTAAGCAATAGTGCCCAATGCGAATTTAAAGTTGGTAGAAATGGGAAATGGGCAAGCTGCACATCCTTATCCACATCTTCTCATCTCCCATCCTTGTGCTCTTGTTGTCCCTCAATCTGGGCTTGCCACGATGGATCGCTAGGTGCCCACTTGGCTACGTGATCATGGACTCTCTGGTCGTTTGTTAGCTTGCTAACAAAGACCTTCGTGATGTTCTTGTCTGCATGCAAGCACGCTCCAATGTGACAATAACCGCAGTATCGATATTCTCACATCCTTAGCCATTTTTCTCTCAAGCTACCAGTCTCAGAGGGTCTAACGTGCACAGGCGGAATAGCCACTCCTAACGTGTGCGTGGAAGAGTGGAGGAGGAGCGGTGTCGCCTGTCACTGGAGGTAATGGGCAGATGTCAGGAGAGGTTCGGAAATGATGGCACATGTGTACACTGGTGGTGACCGCATTCGCTAGACTCTGTGCACTACTTTTGTTTTGCAAGTGCCTTTAGCGCGTGAAGGTTGACTGTAGGAGTGTACATAGCTTGAATACTTATATTGCCATGGCTTTTTGTTGTGAATTGAGATTTTAGCTTTACACCTAAACAACTTGCATTACTTCATAGGAATATCATAGTAGGTGATTTTGTTTTATATCAGTGTTTTACCTTTAAATTTCATATATGATTATTTGCTACTATTTAAAAGGACAACCATGTGTTCCGTTATATGCAAAAGACATCGATCTATATAGTATAAATTTTTTCGACCTTAGTTATAAAATTATAATGAGATCTAAGGGTGTCTTCCGCTGTACCTTCAGAACTAAAAGTTTGATCGCGGAGCTTGTGTAAAAGGTTATGTGGCACTCCTCTTGTTTGGGGTAGATATGACTTCATCCACTCATTTCTATGTCTGCGAATTTCCATTAATTGTCGTCAGTGATGCTTTCTATACTAGCGATATTTTACTTGTCTAGACTCTCTTGATGTGGGCCTACTATGCTAATAGAGATTAAGCATGATCCTATACTATAGGATGGTGTATTTTCTGTGATTTACTGAGTCCTGATTGTGGTGTTCAATTTCACAGTTCTAGAGATGTACGAGTCTGATGCAATTTTTACAATGGTAGGGTCTTATCTATGTTTGAAATCCATTCTTTTCCATTAGACGTTGTGTTAAGTTAATATGTGTAGTAATTTTAGATATGCATTGTACTTTCTTGCAAAACACCTCGTGAGAAACTAGAGTACTTGAGAGAAACTAGTTCGAGTGAATTTGATTATAGGATAAAATCGTCATAATTAGAACTTACTATCGTGTCACGATCAACTGAGCGGCTACAGAAATAAACCCAGCAAGTCAACGTACAGTATTTTGTGAATTAATAAAAGTCAGTGACCCAATGTGCAGTAATGTAAAAGCATGCAGTCACCCAAAAACTCATAAAAAAACACATTGATACCAAGTCTGATTTTTTTTTTTCTTCACGTTTTGCCACAGAAACAGACAGAATTAAAGGTTATGTAGGCTACCTTGTCAAAAAAAAAAAAAAAAAAAATCACTATCTTTTCACTTCACTCGTCTCCTTAAATCTCCAACAATCCCTGTTCTCTTCAGGTTTTAGGTTAAATACACACGTCTCACCACAAGCGACACGAGTCAAATTCCTTCGCCTTCCAAACACAGTGCGCCATCTTCTGGTAATTGTGAAAAATGCATGGTTTTGGTAAGCTTGTCAATATTAAAATTCTGAAAATGTCTTAGTAAAAGAGTACTTTTAAGAATATCACTGCTGAAAGTTATATAAGTACAGTTTATAGAAAAAAAGCAACAGGTAATTATTACATGGACCAGCAATCTCTGGAGAGAATTGTTACTGGTTCTGTTGATGTATTATTGGTGATATTTTTAAATTACAGTATGAATGCACAATCTCTCAATCAGTGTTGCAGCAAAAGCAAGGTGCAGTGAGTGATGGATGGGTAATAGCATTTTTGTAAAACATCAAGTAGAAACAGTAGAAATAATAAGTTAACTAAAGCCACCTCACTAAATATTGGCACAAACACGTTTCATGTAATATGAAGTAATCCTTTGCTCAGCTTAATGTATGCATTTGCTTAACTATTTTTAAGCTTTTTGATATGGTGATAGTTACTCCATGAGTGTGCACCATAGATTTAATAAAATTACGGTGGAATAAGTTTCATATAATAACTTGATTATATTCATGTGTTTGCATAAAGAGGTAAAAGACTTAGATGTGCATAATGCTGCACAATTGGAGTGGCTGGAAAAAGATAGAGAATTCACTTCGAAGGGTCACTCTCTCTTCCTGGCTCATTAAAAACAGCCCTATTAGCAGCGCTCCTTCAGAGCTGCCGACAGATGTGTGTGTGTGTGTGTGTTTTTGGAGGCCTCTAGGCTGCTCAAGAATACATAAAACAGCAAAAGAAGCCCCTCTCTTCTTCCTGACTGACGCCTGCTGGGAACTACTTAGCATTTCTGGTGAAACTTCTCCAGCAAGGTTGTCAAACACTATACGCAAATTACACCGCTGCTAAATTGCCCTGTATAATAGTTGTTTAACTTTTGTAGCCGCTAAAGTGTGTGTGTATGAAGACTCAATTCCCGATGCATATACGGGCAATGTCGCCGGAAGGAGCGGAGTGATTTGTTAAAAAAAATGTGAAGAAAGAGACATACAAAGATACAAATCCCACAAGAGTCCAAAACAACTTTGACAATCGTTAGCTCATGAAAATGCGAGCAGTTTTTAATGTGTTTTTGGGTCACAGATGGTAAGAGGAAACACAAAAGTCTGTTTTCACACTCATTGTATTGCAATCCAGGGAGAATTAAGCGAAAAAGACCAAATGAAAGTGGATGAATGTGCTAATGCTATGGCAGTGGATTTGGTGGGGTTTGTCCTTGTTGAAGTTAATGAGTGAGGCTGAGGGTCCATAAAATCCAGACTCAAATTTCATACAAAAAATACAATTAGGTCCATAGACTATAATCAACAAGTGGACAAACAAACCTGATAATGGTTTTTAGTGGCATAAATCATTGTGTATGATCACTATCACAATTCCATGTTGATGATTTTTGCAGTGCAACTTATCCAGTTTACTTATTTTGTATGTCCATTAGAGCTTATGCAACACTTCTTCGCACAGTTATCCATTAAACCATTAACAGTCAACAAGATTCAACTACTTTTACAACTGTGTCATTTCAGTAGGTGTTTGCTCTCTCCAGGGATAGACAAACCTGCAATGTAGAATATATGGTTTGCGTTTATTAGACTTTCAGCAGTAAGTCTGTCGTGAAGTTTAGTATGTGTGTGCTTCCTAGTGTACTACATTAGCTTATTCGGAAATGTGCACAAGCACCATTTTTAAATATACTTTGTTTTGTACTAGCACTGGATAGCATCTGTCAACCCGGGCAGCCTCAGCCAAACACAACAGAAATTGAATCAATAGTTGGGTGCAGGACACTACTCATAATGTGGTTTATCGTGCATGCGAGATTGTTCGCACTTACTTTTTACCATCTTTTCTCGGTGTGTTTATCATAGTTTACTCATCATACAACAGTAAGGATGTTGAGCCTTGTAAGTCTTGGGTCAGCTCGGAACAAACGCTCTCCTAGAGTCATCTACTTCTCCATGTGATCATCTACTTCTAAAACAGATAGTACCTAAATGTCCATGATTGGCATCCTCTGTTTCCTACTCTCGATCAAACTGCATACACATATTACAACATTGAGTGCACCAAGTTGTTTGTCTTAAATATAAAATAACTTTTAGTCTAAAGGGAACCTACAGTCCTGACTAGCGTTAATGAGTGAATGTAGATATAAGAAGCCTACTCATTGGTCTTAATTTGAAAAAGATAAAATAAGTTATTGCACAAAAGATGTAAGAGGTAGCTATGCTGGCACTCTACGTGTCTGTGTACAAATATAAAATGAACTTTGTCGTAGTTTGGTGAGATAACGACGTTGGCCGCAATTTCAGCTAGACATTCATTACTCTTCATTGCATCTGATGTTATTTAATCGACATAATGTTTCGTCCGTTATTACTCACAATAAGAGTGATTTCAATAATCTGGGAGTGTGATCAACATTACTATTGTAAAATATTTAGTAAGAAGATCAGAAAACAGGTCAAAGCTGTGGGTGATTTTAACGAGACGAGACCAAAACAAAGACTACATATTGACTAGAACTGATCTAAAACTGTGTGGCAGTAATGTCTGTTGACAATATGACAGGTGCAATTGTTTTTCTAATTATGACTTTGTTTGGTGTGACAGTTAAGCAAATGCATAAAACATTAATAAGCCTCCTAATTATTCACAATGGTGAGTTTAAAAGCACTTTTTAACATTTTCAAAAGCTCGATTTAGTTGTCCAAGAAAAAGCAAGAAACCAGCCATGCTAGCAACAACACGCATACTTCCGGAGTTTTGGGAAACAAAGTACTAGTGTAGGCTACAAATGACAGAGCAAGGTATTTTTCACAAGAGTAGATGATTTGAATGTATCTGAGAGATTTGTATATGTATTTTTGTAACATTAGGTACAGGGCCTTCAAGCAAAATGTCAACTTCCTTGTTCTAATTAATTGTGCTAATACTAGCCTCCCGGTTTTTCATTGTTTGTTTGTTTTTCTTTTAGGGTCACTCAAACTGTGATCAAGCTTAGTCTAAACTTTGCCACTTTGCCAGTCCATCACAGCCCTGAGATGGACGATGTCACACCCACACGTCTGGGTAATGTCTGCACTGGCCCTTGTTTAACCACAACTGGTAGGTCCATATCCTCTGCTTGAATTTTGTATGATCAAACATTTTTTTCATTCATTCACTTTCCCTTTGGAGCTTGTTTGCTGGGGTTTCCATCCGGAGATGAGGGGACTCTACAACCGGGGTAATTTCCAACTAAACAAAGCACCGCAAACAGCTATGTAACCTCCACATGAAAAAGAGGGTGTGGATTGCTTTAGAAAGTCACACAGAGAGAATGAGAAGGATGTTGCGACCTAGAGGTTCAAGAGGAAAATACCACAATAATGTTTTTTCCCATAAGAAAAATTAGACCCACTATTCAATGATGAGATAACGTCTAACTCTAAAGATAACCATTCATCACACACACTGACAAATGGGGTGCACACAGGCCTGTCTGGGGCACTTGCAAAAAATGTTTGATATTCTTAGTCATTGATTTAAAAAGGAAATACAACTCAAGTATAATAACATTTAAAGGTAATAGCATTTGGGAAAATCTAGAAGCATTTGTTTGAAGTAAATAGATAACATGGGACAGGAGGATACCATTTTAATGCAATAAAACGTTGAAGTGTAGTTAGTGAATGTCAAACTATATGTACCAGTAATATCGCATGACTCATGAGAAAGGACACGCTATTAACAATCTGGCAAAGATTAACAATACCTTTCAGCTAACAACCAGGGCTTCATTTAGGGAAAACCATGGGTGAGCATGTTCCCCTGGCTCCCCAGTAGGTAAGAGGACCAGATCCACCTTCTTCTCTGATGCCCCCACCTCATTTGTTTGTTACCATTGGCTGATTTTAACGAAAAAATGACCAAGCCATTACAATCATTGCTTGAATTGTTTTCATTGTAGAACGCAGCACAGTGTGATATCACTCAAGGCCTGTTTATTTAGCTTGTCACAAACTATTAATGACTTGACTAAGCAACGAGCTATTGTTCAGAGAATATAACATCAATCAGCTAACAACCAAATCGTTACCAAAAAAGACAAACATCATTAAATACCTGTGACATTACTGCTTTCCGTGTGATAATGAAAAAAACAGACTACCCTTAAACTGTGACCTGCAGGCTTGACAAATTACGACAAATGGCATGCTTGTGTTTATGTGCTCAGGATGATCCATTAAAAGTTGTTAAATTCTGCCTCAACATGCCATCTGCCGCAATTATTCCTCTCTTTTGCACAAGCATGATAGTAAACTCACAACACATTACTGTAATTTAGTCCATTTTTGACGCAGTTGAACTTTTTGGAGTCGATTTTAAAACCTTTGTTTGTATTTGTAACTAGGTACAATTTTAGCATGTAAGTATATTTACTGAGCAAACAGCTTAAGTCTTGCCTCTTTCTCAACGCCTTAAAAAAACAACACAGCATTGCCTGCTCTGACTGCCTTAAGTATAGTTTAAATCAACATAATTCCTAATAAATGAAGATCAGATCACATTTTATAAACAAATCATGCAGAAATCATAATGTCCAAATACTTTCCCCTCCTCACTGTATCTAGCATAAGACAGGTCATACTTTGATAGACTGTACGATACATCTTGTATTTGGCTCCAGACGCTACAAAGGGAAGACCTGGGAAGGTTCCCAGGAACCAGACACGTTGTGGATCCAGGCAAAAACTGTTTTAACATCAGATGTCTTGCTTTCCAAACAGATGAAGTTGAAGAATGTTACAACATTCTATTGATGAGATGATATTTTGCAGAAAGATCTAGTACTTCTCTTTTGATAAAGCCAATTGTTGCTCTGCAAAGTCTGTATTATTACCATGTATCTTAGGATTTAAATTCATCAACTACACAATTGAAAAGAACTTTTCTGAATTCCACTGTGCTAATTGGTTGTGTCATAAGGCTCTTATGTACCAGTTCAGACTCTGCTCTTTACTGTGTCTCCTCTCACCTCGTAACTCTGCTCTCAGTCTAAGAAATGTGCATATGGCTCTCCATGAGCGCTACATGTTTATTGTTATGACTCTGAATTATGCGAGTGCAGGCTTTATAGGAGCACATGAGGCAACAGGTTATCAAACCAACAGTCCATGACAGGAGACCGCCTCATGCTTTCCTTTTAACTGCCTAAACATGATGGAAAGAGGAATTTGCCAATAGAGGATTCGTCATCTTTGTGTGTGGTCCCATGCCTTTGTTGACCAGCTTTAACATTTTTCATATTAATATAATAGTCTTCTTGTCACATGATTTCTTTGTAAATGTTTAATCCCTGTGACTGACATCCTGTGTGTATCAATAACCAGTTTTTATGGCCAGATTTATCACTCATGTGCAAAATTAGGAGGAGCAAACTTTTTCTCTCACACAGGCACTAAAGATGCAAAATTTGAGGTAGTGCATATTTATTTTGTGTAATACATTATATGTGTGCTTGTGTTAATAAATTGAATGCAAAATCAGGCTCTTAGTGTATTAATACTATTTTTATTAGTAGAAGAATCTAGTAATTTTAAACTATGTGTCACTGTCGACATCACAAGACCAAAGCTAGTCAGCATTCAATTGAGACACCGTCAAAGTGGTGAGAACCTACAAAATTTCTCAGTGTGCTCCCAGATGACAAACTAGACTTGACCTCAAACATAGAGGCAAGCATTTGATGTCTTAGGGGCTGCTTTTGATGTTTTACTACACAGTTGTGGGCCGTGTCTTTTCTTATGAGCCAGTGTTGGGGTAGCAGCCGAGCCGAAAAGAACAGGAGGCTGCAGAATCTGGTGAATAATGCCAACTTTGTGATCGGCAGAGCTCTAGATTCTGTCTGTGTAATGGTGGAAGTGTGCATCTGTAACAGGCTGGAGGCTATAATGGACACTTGCTCCCACTATCTTTAGCTGAACAAAGCAGTAATAGCAGGCAGCTCCTCTCATTGCACTGTACACTGTAAAAAAAAATATAATGCAGTTTAACTTAAAAATGTAAGTACAATTTCTACCTCAAAGTTTTATGTTGATTAAAGTCATGTATGTGAGTTGTCTGAAATTCTCTCTCTCTCTTAATTTCTCTCCTCCCCCTCTTGCTCCTTTTTCTGTCTCTCTTTCTCTCCTGTCTCTCTCTACCTCTTGTCTTTCTTTCTCTCCTGTCTCTCTCTCTTGTCCCTCTTTCTTTTTATTGTCCCTCTTTCTTTCTCTTTCTCTTTCTCTCATCTCTCTCCCGCTGTGTCTCTCTCTCTCTCAACAGTCTACAGCAGGGGTTCCAACCTTTTTGCCTGGAGAGCTACTTCTGCAAAACAAACTGGTGGTGAGCTACTACTTTTAGCGAGCTCAAAAAATTGACGGGGCCTCTATGAAACATTGGCCATTGTACATTTAGAAGACACACAATTAAGCATGTAAAGATATAATGACAGTAAAAAAAAGCCTGTAATAAAAACAAATTTTGTAAAAAGTATAACATGTATGATTCAAAACTCTTTGGTGAGCTACTTGGAAGGTGATGGCTCCTGAGCTGTAGGTTGGAGACCCGTGGTCTACAGTCTCTCTCTTGAAAATTTTTTGCTCATATTGTCAAGTACAATAAACAAAAAGATTTAAGTTGATCTTCTGCACTCATCACATTGTCACTTTATCAGTCATATCATCACCTGCCACTTTATTCATCTTTGCACAGACAGATTGCACTATTATTGTTCTGATAACTGTGTACATTTTATTGCCTAATTTTATTAGCCTATTTTGCATGCCCTTACTTTTGATTTTATATATTCTAAATATTTTTTATTATAGTTGATATTTTTTATTCTTTATATATTTTTTATTCTTTCTGTGTTATATGTTGCACATTGGCATCGTAGCAAGTTCCTAGTTTGTGAATTGTTTGTTCGTTCACTAACAATGGCAATAAAATCTTTCTGATTCTGAAGTTAGTTTAACTTTTTGGCCATAGGATTTTTACACTGTAGGACTCTGCCTGCCTGGTGTGACCAGAAGGTTTAACTGTCACGCATGATTTAAATATTCCTTTGCATAGTTAACCATTTGTAAATTGAGTTTTGTGAGCAGGACCACTCCCCCGCTGATCTCCAAACGTCACTACGTCACTGGAAACCTTCTTATCCCAGCTCACGCTTGCATCTGAGTTTGACCCTGCGCTCTCGACTCATCTCCCTTCCCTTCTTCAAAATATTCCTTTTAGCATGCAGTCAAGGAAAGAGGTGGGCTGAGGTCCTGAATCAGCTGGGCACCCCCACACTGAGTCTCCTTGCCTGGCCATTCTACGGTTTTTCAGTATCAATGTTTTATTCAATAAAGGATATATACCTACTGTGTATCTGTTTGGTGTGGTCCTTGCTAACGATTGCGCAGTTATTTTAGTAAAGATAAAATGAACTTTAACAATCCAGGCAAATCAAATAAAAACTTTTGAGCAGAGTGAAAAGCTAAGATAAGATACACTTTATTTTGCCCACAATGTAGAAATTCCAGTTTTGCAACGCACAGTTCAAGAAGTAAATAGCTAATTACAAATACACTGGTTACTGTAATTTAGTAGTTTTGAACTAACGACTGAATAGAAGTTTAATTACTTTCTGTTAAACCCCACCTCTTCCTTTGAACTTATAAGTGAATACTCATAAAGTCCTAAGTTTGCATTGCTTAAATAAAGTTTTATTTATTTGAATACATTTTTAGCCGTCTAATAATACCTGTAGGTTTGTTTGGGATTTTCGTTTCTCTTCCTACAACTGCTCACATATCTAAACTAACTATACATACTGTATTAGGATACCTTCAGAACGATCTCTTAATATGTCTGCAATCTCCCCTTACAATCAAACAAGTAAAAGAACAAATTTAGTTGCAAAAGACAGTGTAAAAGACGCAACCAAAATAAATAGCCACTCTCCCTTCCAAAAAATTCCCACATATCATTTGGTTTCTTTGGTCCACTCCCTTAGATAATTAGTCTGTCCAAGTGTTACATATAGCCTTTTGAAGTGCTATGAATGAAACACCTACGCCGCTGCAACATCCACTGAAACTATAGAAATGGAGTGGCTCTGACACTGTCGATTTATGAGATGTACGTGTGCATATCTTCCCTTTATATCAATTACTGAAGGCTTTCTATTCATTAAAATGATCGCAAAACATAATTTAAGTTGAAGAAGTTATATTTATCAGGAAGAAGGGAATATTTACAACTAATGTTTGTTGTTTTGTTGTTGTATATACTGTGATATAGATTGTTATTTAGTAGTCTAGGACAGTGTTTCTCAAACTGTGGTACACCTTATATTTTATTCAAACTTTTTGCATTTACTTGTGTAATTTCTTATTTAGAATTACTGCTGTAGGTGTATTCCTAAGATCTGTTTTTGTCTTGGACAGTAGCTTAGTATTAGATCCATTTTACGTTTTGTGATACTTTGAAAGCTAATTATATTCTGGGGTGGTACATGGTGAAAGAAGTTCAAGAACCACTGCTAGAACATTTAGAAATTTTGAATCTTGTCTTCTATCTACCACAAAGGAGGGTTAGCCTAACCCTACCCCCCTGGAAAAAGAGATGATTCTTTTTGAGGGGCTAGATGAATAGAGGGATAGGTAGATAGATGCAGGTGGAATGTTGATTTCATAAATTATTCATATCTGTTGTGGACTTCTACTGGAGGAGGCACCAGGATACACCCAGGACAAACTAGAGGAGCACTGTCCCTCAGCTGGACTAGGATTGGAATGCCTGGTTCCCCCGGGAGTACTAACAGAAATGTGTGTGGAAAAAGACCCTGGAGAAAGTGGAAGAGGGTGGATGGGTTAAAGCACTTCTGTATGAATCAATTTATATATTAAAGATTGGCAAAAATAAATAAAGTTGTCCTGGTATTGTCAATAAAATACATTGTCCTTTGTACAGATGTACTCAAGATAATTTTATTGAGTTGTTATGTATGTATGTATGTATGTATGTATATTTATATTAAACTAAATATTAAAGTCTGGACATTCCAAAGTGAAACACTCTTATCGTGTTGCTAAATCATTGATTCTAATCTTCATAAATTTGTTTTCCCAGTTGTTATTTCTTAGTCTCTCATCACATTTTTGTGTACTTATGGCTATTGCTGTGTGCTGTGACATTAGGCATATAAGGAGAGAGTTGGTCTCCAAAGTTAGTTACAACAGTGATATGAAATAGGCTCCACAGTAAGAAGCAGATCATGTGTTATGTAGAGGTCAGGTTTCCGTGGCTTCGTCATCAGTGCGATCTACAGGAACCCAGGCCTGTGTGACTAAGGACAAAAGTTCACAAGAAAATGAAGAGAGCTATCCTACATCACAGCTTAAATTTAGACTTGCGTCACTGTTCATCAAAAGTAGGTGAAACTGGAGGCATCTGTTTGAGTATATTTTCAAAAGTAATTAAATATTTAACTTAAGAGTGAATATGAGAAAGTGTGAGTAACTCTAGTTCGCAATAATATGCATCAATTTATGTCTTTCTTTGAATGAGACCAAATGAATAAATGGCTTGTATTGATATGCTGCAATCCTTCAGACCATGATAGTTCTGAGCTTTCGTGGGTAATTTTACTGGCTTTTCGAATGTCGTATATTGACCTGAACTATCAACATTGTTGTGAGCTGTTAACAATTTTCAACACCAAAAGCAAAAGTTTTTCTTTGTGTGTGTGTGTGTGTGTGCTGGAGTTCCTGCGACCCTGGACTCACAGTATAATCCAAATCCACTTTCCTACGCATTTGGAAACAATGCTTACTTACTGTTTTATTTCTAGACCACAAATAACTTACATTAAGCAATCCATGCATCACATGGTTGCAGCTTGACAATCAGGGCATACTACCAGTTCAATTGTACATTAAATTCAGGAATCACTAAGACTATTTATTTTTAATGACCCAAACTGTATGTTTGAGGAAAAGATTTGCAGTCTTGATTAGATTAAATTAGCCTTTATTGTGTCCTCGCAGGAGAAATTTGTCTTGGACATCAGGGGCACAACATTACACAGAGTGACACGGTCCACAAAGAAAAGAATAAAATTCACACAGTGTACAAACTACTATTGCGCAATATGGTCTTCGAGCATTACATTCTTTCTGATGGCCTACAAATGCAGTGTAATATTTGCACTCTTCCCTAATCTGGCCTTAGTAGAATTAAAATTATTGCAACTTCCAAATGGCCTAGACATGCAGTTAATTTTGTAATCTACCCTATTGGCCTTTAATTTAAAAAAAAAGGGAAGGCTATTATTGTATTTCCCAAAAGCCAAAAAGTGCAGTATATATTGCACTCTAAGTTCTTGACCATGTGAAAGATATTATTTTTTCCATCAAAGCAGTTTCTTTTGATTTATTAATGAAACATTGGGATTTTAATCATAGCATTTTCTCTTACATTGAGGCATCCTGTACTTTTTGCCCAAAGGTAAAACTTCATATTGGTTTGACAAAAATGTTCCTGTTTAATCACAACTTCATCAAACATGCCTGAGAGGGAAAGTGGAGGGGAATACCCATTATTTTCCCCACACTCTTAGTTAAGATTTTTGATTCAAGCTTCACAGATAAGTTGCCACACCATGTTGTAATTCCATATCTGATGATAGACTCTACACATGTTCTGAAAAGGAGGAGTATTATTTTCTTGTCCACTCCATGCTCCAAGCTCTGGGACTCTAACATAATGGTTGGTGATCTAGTGTCCTTCCTCAGAAACAATGATTGGCCTGAGTGCTTTTTCCACAGAGCAATGTTGAGCCAGGTTCTGGAGAAACTAATGTCTGTATCCATGCATTTATGAGAAGCAGAGAAGTCTTCTAATTAATACGATGTGATATACAGTAAACAGCTACTGTATGTGCCACATGTATCTCATCAGTGAATAAAAGAAGAATCCTTTCTAAACAAAATCCAATACACAGCTGTAGAACTTTTTTTGCTCAAAGGATATTACTATTACAATGTTGTCTCTGTCTGCAACATTTGTAAACAGAGCACTGACGCAATAGCAGTGCTGTCTTCCCCTCACAACCCCACTGTTCTTGCCCCAGTCCACTTGGTGTTTTAAGGTCTCATGTCAGGAGTGTGAGCTGTTCAGTGCCCTTCAGGGAAGAGTTAGGAAGGTCAAGTATCCATCACTCCCTAGAGACAGGGCATTTTGACAAGACAGCTCCAACAATCTCAGACTTTATGAGAGAACTTGATAGAGACACAGCACTGATGAAAGAGGCAATTTAAACTTTTCTATGTATGTCAAGTAAAGACAATTACAAATCAATCAGTGTTAGGAGTATGTCAATTACACAAGGAAAGAATGTGAATAGGTTGTTGAACAAATTCCAAGGTTCCATTAATAACTTTATGGTTCAGGGTGAACTTTGCTTAAGGCTCATTCTGCTAACAAACATACACTATACATGAATGATTCTATTATGCACATTAGGTATACAAAAGCTGTGTTTTTTCTAACTAATTAGTAGATCATTGGTTATATGACCCTGAAATAATTTTTAAAAAAAGTTATCACATACAGCAGAAATGTGGATTTGCAAGTCAGAACTTAGTCACTATTTTGATGACTTGAAACTTGTCTTGATAAAATGGATTAGGTCTTGGGACTCGGGACTTGAATAGGACTTGGATCTCTGTGACTCAAAATGTGTTCTGTAATCTTGCATTACCAAACTGAAACATGTTCCTATTTTCTTTCTGTAGAACGTTGTAAGTTCATTAAAAAAAAAAAATACAATAAAGTCAGTAATTTAATATAAAGACCAACAGTAGAGGACTTGGACTTGACTTGAACTTGTGGGGCATTGACTTGGAACTTGACCTCGACGTATAGTGCGTATGACAGATTTGAACGTTTTTCAATTTTTTATTTAGTTTGGTAGATTAATACCTGTTGTAATTATAAATGATAGCTTTATGTTAATCAATAACAAGTCACAACGTCACACAAGGGAGACAAATACAGTTTCAATTTTCTCACAGGAAACTGGTTTTTACTGAGTTCTAGTATATTTTTATAGCTCAGGTAAAAAAATGTTACATTCAAAACGTTTGGGCCCAATTTATTAAATAGTCGCTAGGCAACTACCTAGCACGATGTTATCATTGATGAACAGGAAGTAAACTCTTAATGCTAAAAATGGCCAAACTGGAATGAAATGTGAAAAATGTTTAGTAAAACCTTAAATATATTGATCTTAACGTCTTTGTGAAATGTGTAGTTCAACCTGTCATGGGTACTTTAACTTGAGACTTAATCTGGATTTGAATTCAAATATGTACTAGAGACTGGCAAAACAATGATTTGACCAAAACTTTGTTATACAGTATTCTGTATATTAAGAAAAGCATAACCTGTTAGAGTGACCCCAAAGTGTGCAGTGCAGTACCACCTCACTGTTCCTGTTTTCAGTTGATGAATGTGTAAAAGATAGTTCTATTATTATAGACCATTAGCCAGCTTGTTTACATATTCGACCACTCCCTCCTCCTGGACCCCCGGCCCACCTCCCTCTTCAGGATTGGCCTGTCCTGGTCCTGCTAGACGAGTGGTTTCCCTCTGCTAATGGACTCTGGCTCTACAAAATTATAGTTTAAATCTGCAATTAGATCTGCGTAAGTCTTAGTTATATCTGTCTGTCTATGGGAGTAGATCTCTTCTTCCCTGTGGTTCTCCTCGAGGTTTCTCTTTTTTCCCCTTTGTTTTTTCCCCCCGTGCCAAGAAGGAGGGTCTAAGGACAAGCGATGCTCTGGATAATTATTAATTTGCTTGTTTACTAATAATCTGCTTTGTCTATCTACATGTTTGATCAATCACTGCTTCTGAATGTTTATTGTTTTATTGAATGTTTATTGTTTTTTTTTTATTTTTATTTTCTACTATCTGTGTTTGCTAAATTAACAGAAGTCCTCAGAGACGATTGTTGTTGTGATTTTGGGCCATATAAAAATACATTGATTTGATTTTATATTGGGGAGTTGTTCTGTCTGTCATGGAAATTTAGATTCAATTCCACTGAAGTGTTAAAACTGAAACCCATCTAAAAATGTGTGGTACAAGTGTTAGTGATAACATGCAAGGTGATAGAGTTTAATTTATTCTATGTTTGTTTTGTCTTTTTGAGAAAGATATGTTGTAAATTTGCCCTAAAACCACAGTTGACTGACTGGAATATTATCGATGAAGACAACAAGTCAGACGTTTTTATCAAGTGTGGGAAAATGTAAGAAGCCAAAATCATGACTGTCACAAGCTTGAGCTACAGGGATTTCCTAATGATTTCTTTTTTTTCTTCTTTTTGGGTCTTGAGAACATATGACTTACAAAGCTAATCATACATTCTAAATATCTGATTTAGTTCAAATAGGAACAGATGGAGAGACTTGCATGAATATAGACCTTTTCTTTTACCTTTTTATTTTTTGATGTGCAGAAATAATAACTTTATTCTACAAATTACAAACTAGCTTGTTCGCTAACAGCAAATGAAGTTTTGAGACATTTTAACTGTTGCACAACAAATAATTTCCTCATCAAACTAACTTAGATAAAAACGTGTTCAAATATGAGTCAGTGTAAAATGTAAGAGAATGCTACCAGTTCCTGTTGTTTGTCTGAGTTTCTGCTACTGTTAACTTGATTTTCTCTTTTTATATGTTAGACACAAGCTCAGCATTTAGCAGTGATGTGGTTGTTTAGATTTGTTATCAGACTGATAAGTTTTTTTTTTCATTTTGTTGATTTTTTATCTCTGACACGAGAACATTCGTTTTCTCACCACTGAATCTCATGCATTTTTGCAACTCACTGCTAACATTTAGAATGCTGTAATATAATTTGCACAACCTAATATTACTGAACTCATAGATAATGATTCTAGTCTACTGGGGTGTTCACATTTGCAGTTTTTTAATCCTAGTTTAAGGCCAATTTAATACTTAACTAAACTGGATTTAAAGTACTATTTGGTGTTAATTTTAATGTTTAATCTGTGCAAGTGTAAATGCATCCTAATAATAATAAAATAACAGCACAAAAGTCCCATTATTTTTCAGAACTTTTGTAGCATATTGAGTAACTTCAGACATAAAATATATCAAATGACAAAAACATTGATAATAACTTTCAGCATGCGATTTGAAATATGATCATTATAATTGCACCAGTGGCTTGTCAAGGGAATTTTGAACTGTTTCTATAAAACCAGCACACAACTGTAAGAAAATCTGTACAGTGGGAGAAAATTTGGATATTGTTAAACCCTTAATATTATTTTTCATTTTGGTTATAATCTTGAATTGGAAAAAAAAACATGCCCCACCAATACCACATAATCAATTTTAAAATTTTGAAATGGAGAGCTAAATAAATTCTAATCAAGAAGAGAGTTTCCTTATAATGATATTTTTGCTTTGTCCTGTAAATGATCAGAGAACAAAGATAAAATGTTAAGTATGCACTTAGATAGTAGACATGAGCTATGTGATGACTCTGAACAAACCACAATGTTCTTTTCCTCATTGGGACAACATACAGTATATATGCCAGAACAGCTGTTAATGCAGATTTATAGCAAAGGGATTTTCACAAGAGGAGCCCTAATGTCCAATGACATATGTATACATGCAGTGGCTCGATCTTGTGGTTCCCATGTGGCACAGAATAGCTCAGGCCCTAGGCAGGATAAACTGGTCCAACCGTGGACCACCACCCACCAGGATGCAGCCCTGCACCTAATACTAACATATGATGTGATAACAAAACATGCAAATCTTGTTATGTTTGGCAAAAGGCTTGATGTAATAGAATTAATGAAATTATGCATAAATGTACTGAAAATGAAACAAGCACAATCAAAACCAGAAGCAATAGTCTGCTTAAACTTCTGCAAAGATACAGGTTCTGTCTCACGACATCAAAGTTACAGTATGTTATGTATTGTTATCAGCCACAAAGTGGCACAGAAACTGCATGTGTTATACGTATACTGTGGCTCTCCCACTGAGCTCTACATAAGCAGTTATTCTTCTTGAATAAAAGCTAGGATGAACATTGACGTTTGTTCATTAGAATATACAGTACTGTATATATGTGTGTCTGTGTGCGCATGTGTTTCTTGTGCGGGCTGCTGCTTCAGGCTCCTGTCTTTACACTCGTGTAAAATCCTCACTCTGTGTCTCTTTTCTGCGGCTGGACAAGATGAAAAACACATTTTATGTTGGCTCACACTCTACAGACTACCTACTAAATCTTGATAACAATGTACTGGATTACACTTGGAAATGCTTTTGTGTTTTTAATATGCATGCCTCATTGGGCCCAGAATGTCTACAAAAAGTTGTCTCACTGTTATATTCATGGGCTTCAGAGTGAGAAAAGCAATTAGCATATCTATGATATTAAATCTTTTGAACAAGCAGTATTCAGAATGCCAATTAGCTTTAGAACAGTAAAAGCTTCACATATTGTGTGTAAATGTATGAATTTACAGAGGAAAGATTCGAGCCTATTATAAGCTGGACAGTTGCCAACTTTTTGAACAATAACAAAAGATCTATTTATTGCATGTTGGTGTAATTGTCATGATTGCTGGTGTCTTAACTAAAAAATTAAGTCTTGTTGCGAGTGTTGGTTCATTTGTCAACTCAACAGTATCTTCAAGGAAAATTTGTTTTAGGAAATTTAATTTACGTTACAACAACAAGGTTTTATAGGGCAAGAAATATGGCTCAAATATTGTGTGTATGAAGATAAGAGGGAGTCCAATAATGCATGTTTCCAGTTTATACAGAGTTGAGTGCACAGCCCAATCTTTATCAGATCCCTATAATCATTACACTCAACACTGATTTTCTGCTGAGATGCCTACCCGTTTGATTCAGTCAAAAGAAAAAATTGTCAAAGAATGAATAGATTTATGTGGTAAAAGACCTTCCTCCGGTGAAGTTCACAGAATGCCCTCAAAAAACAACTTAGGAAAGTGGAATGTTTGGTTTGGACCAGTTTTCCAGGAAGAGAAACATAAAGATTAATGATAGCATTTACTCTGACAGTCATTCAAACTATACTAAAGATGTGAGCTTAGGTATTCTAGGATGTCTAACCACATGGACTTTTGGGTCACATGAACATGACTCATTGACTTAACTCTTACTAAGCAACATATTTTCACATATGTCTCGTTTAAAGGGTTTAAACTCAATAATAAACTCAATAATTGTACAAGTACTGCATAATAATCTTCACTAAATGAACTACCACAGAAAAAAATATAGGCCTCATTAAAAAGTGCAATTGAAGATTATGCTAAAAGAAATCTCAATCTTTCTAATGTGGTTCAAAATATATTTATGACTAATATTTATAAATGCATCATGGGTTAAAGGTGCACCTTGTAAATTTTTGACAAAAAATTGACTTTAATAAAAGCGTGTTTTTTGTTTTCAGATTTCTTTGTTGCGCTAAAAAATTAATACAAATCTGAGTTTTTACGTTGAGCAGGTTTGCGTCATCACAAAATGTAAAAGTATTTGACATGGAAAAGGGTCTCCTCTTGCATGTTTTCATGGCAAAGCTGTTCCTTTAGCTATATGGCATAAATCACATTTATTCTCAAATTATGCTTTTAGCTTACCATTTCAATTGAATTGAAATAGTAGTTCACCTCCAGAAAGTTACACGGTGCAACTTTAAAGACAGTAGCTTTGTTTGTTAGATGTCACAATTGTTTTGTGCAGTTATTACAATTGACGGAGGGTCACTACAGAGACTCCTATATAAGTCACCAAAGCGCAGGCTGAACGTAGCCTAAGTTATGAGTTATCAGCAGCTACAGTTCTCTACAGCTCCTGTGTTGTGTCTTCAGGGTTGCAGTTCTACTGTATTCTGCTGTTTGAATCTAAAAGAGCATAGTTTGAAAGATGTCAGTATAGAGTCATGCTAACACAGTAAGACTTTAGATTTCAGTTTTCTGATATAGAGCCTCCAAGATGCTAAGCTTTCTGTTGGTCTATAACGTGACTACATGATGCCCCCTGCTGAAACTATTGTCCAAAAATCATTTGGCCAATGACTTAATAACAAATAACCTACACAATGTGTGTTTTCCCACTAAAAGTCTGAGATAATGAACTAATGAAAGTGCTCATATAACGCAGGTCTAATCCAAATTGCTCTCGTTAACAAATGACAGTCTTAAAACAGGATTAATTTCACACCTTTACTTGCAAAGAGGCAGTAGGCTAATTATGCTCATTAACAGAGCAGGTGTTTGTGTAAAGAAGAGGAAAACCATATGACGCGTCTTCTTCATACTTCACAAATCACAATCACAAAATGAACTGTGCCAAATTCAGGTTTTGGCACTGAGACCATCACACCATGTGCGTCCAAGGGGCCATGTTTGAAAACTTTCAAGGATTTTAAACCTGTGATTAATTTATCATTTATAATCCACACTAAATTCTTTATTTAAGTTTTTATTTCATTGTTGTAACTTGTGACTTCCAAAAGTATTATGCATTTTTTATTGACGCTTGAGAGCTTCGTTATTCCGTGTGTTCCTAAATTGTCCACAAGTCTTGAGTCCCGTTACGGGGGTGGAGAAGAGAGGAGGGGGCCCATTTACACGCCCTGACTGCAACAGGCCACCCGCTTAAATCTACACCAATCCCTAAGTGAACCACTGTTTTCTGAGGAGCGACTTTTAACAACTTACCGCATCATCTTTGAGAGAGTTGCGCGTAAATTGGGATATTTTCATTAAAGTCACCCGATAAATGGACCGAATACCCGTGAATGGTTTTACTATGAAATTGCGAGATGGGAATTTTCTTTAGGACCAAAGATGCCGGTATCTGCATAGCCCAGAGGAAATTTCTGTGGAAGTATTAGCAGGAGAAACGTTTCCTGTAATCGCACCAACAAATGGAGTAAAGGAAAGGAGGGGCTCCAGAAGAAAAAGATCAGAGACATCGGTCAAGCGACAGTCAAAAGTGGACTCTCGGTCGCGGTGAGAGCTGAAGCAAGTCTGCAAATAATGTGTCATATTATTATTGGAAGAGCTGCGTAAGCCTCCTGGGACAGGTCATCATCGCCACGGTGTAATAAAAAGTGAGCGGTACTTGCAGGGGGCACAGGACGCACAGCGGGCTGGAGGAGGCACATGAGAAGCGTCTTTACGCACAGCCATCATTCAGAGGATACTGCTACAAGTTACAACTAGGCTCGCATTTCACACAACTAACCTCTCTCATCCCGTTATCTGGACTTTCTGGCAGATGTTTTTCATCTTTTGGACAATTAAAAGGTAACTTTTAGACTATTTTTATAGGCCAGAGTATAACGTTTGGTTTGATTGAATGATTTTCTAAAGGTGGCTGACAAATAAATTCGTATTTGTTAAGCTTCACGTTGACCTAAGGACACTATTCATAGGGCAGAAGTGTAGTGTACTTTAAAAAAAAATACTTGAAGTTTAGCATAAGCCTATCGATTCATTTGCATTCACATTCATTAACTGCTTAATTCGGCCTACAGTCTAAAGTCTGACTTCGTAAGCTACGTGTTTGGCAAACTTTGTTAGGAATGTTCTTCTTTGACAAATCTATAGTTTTTATCATTTCTCTTTGTTCAGTGTTTTGGATAGTCTGTTACGTGGAACCAAAGGCGAAAAGCGAGCTTACTTTTGTTTACCGCCTTGGTGGGAGCTATGAGAGGACCGCGCACGCACTTTGCCATGGGACTGGTGCTCCTCGTGTGCGCACTGACCGGCCGCAGCGTGAGCGCGCCCTCAAGAGCTTCGCCAACTGGGAACGCGCAGCTACAGGAGGAGAAGGAGGACTATAGACGGCTTGTGGAAGCGGTTAGGCACGTGGATGAAAGTCGGGGCCGGAGCAGTTCAAGGAGAGAAGCATCCTTCTCATCGCGAAGCAGAGTTGCAGTTCTGGAGGCGAGGGATTTACGCAGCTCCAAGACAGACAGAGGAGAGCAGGTGCCAGGTGAGTGCATAGCTGTTGTTCTGTAAAATGTGAACTGGTTGTTTTTGAAAGTGGCAAATACAATAAATACACATAATACTTTTCTAGGATGGTATGAGATAAAATGTATTCAAGGATTTAAACTACAATCACTAACTCGCAATGATTACTATAAAGGTAGTAACAACCTAAGCAGTGGAAGAAAGTAACTATAAGCAAAAGTACTCAAGGACATTTTTACAGTGGATACTTTCACTTTTGCCTTACTACGCCCAAGAACAGAACTACTATATTTTTAACAGGGCTTAAAAAACATTTGACTAATTAGTGTTCATAGATTTAAACAAGGTCCTAACTTTGAGCAAACACACATTTTTAGATTACAGCTAGACTACTTTACTACTACTTTAAATGCTCAGTGGCTCCCAAAAACTGGAGTGTTTTAACTTATTATTAGACATATGCAATACGCTTACTAAGTATTTTTAAGCCATAATTTTACTTGAGTATTTTGTTCCAATGTACAATTTTATTGAGAATTTCATTGAATAAGACACATAAGATACTGGCAGAAGAAGTGCAGCCTTTATTCCTGCAAATGTGTCAGCAACCTCAACATTTCATTAAAGACTTAAAAATGTATTAAGGTGACTGTTATCTAAACAGGAATAGCTTGTGACATTTAGAAAGAAGAAATATTGAAGCTCACAGCCTACACCATTTTGTTTTTCAGTGTTCCCTCGAAATCTCAAAAAGAAGGGGAAATTCCTCCAGCACATAGCAGGTAAAGAATTTCTGTGCATCTGTGAAAGTTCCGCTGGTGCTTCATTAGATGGAAAGAGTAAAAATATTGTTGGTCTCTTTTTTTAGGTCCCCTATATTTCAGTCACAAGTGTAGAAAGCATGCGTACAGACTTTACCACCAAACAAGAGACTGCACAATACCAGCATGTAAGATACAAACTATTATTGTCTTTTTTAATTGTACATAATATGATCTTTCATTATCACTGGAACCAGCTGCTAATTACATTTGTTTTGCTGTTTTCATTTTCAGATTTTAAAAGATGTGCACGGCTTCTAACCAGGTTAGCAGGCAGTCCACAATGCATGGAGGGATAACACACCGGTAATTACTATTATGTGCTTTTGTCATTATTGTTATTTTTTCCAATATTTTAGCAGCCAAGTTTACAGAGCCTGAATTCTGTTTTTTATACCTCTATCACAGGTTAGAAGGTGAAATCATTTGAGTTAACCAGAAGAAAGAAAACTTTCAATAAAGAAGTGCCTGGATCTGCAGGAAGACGGCAGTCGGAAATAATGGATTGTCCATCCCTGACTGATTTTAGGCTCCACATTGGCCCTGTGAAGAGTTCGTCATAAACAGGGATTACTGCCTGCTCCCAGCACACCTCAATGGTTGGACTCGAGCACATGGGAGCATCCAGGCAACGACACCAAACCAAGATAGACATGGAGCAAGGACCAAGTGGAAACAGTGGCTGTGATATTAAAAAAAAAAAACATTTTCAGCTGCTGTTATTGCTGCCATTCAAAATGTTCCTATAACAAAAAGGGATTGCTTTTTTGCCAATTTCTCTGAGAAAAGAGCATCAGCATAGTATGGGTTGATCTTCCATGTGTGCTGTTTGAATGTGCCCTTCCAATGCACTACTTTACACAAATGAAGTTGTGCATTCTGCAAAAGTTTTATTGAGGACTAATTGTTAATTTATTAACACAAACCATGGCTTCAGAGAATGAAGACAGTGGTATGTCACAGACCTTGTGGCTCCTGCGTGTGCTGGTAAAGTTTATATTTATATATTAAGGTCCACAATGTACATAATAAAGACATGAACGTTTAAACAAACAGAGAATATTTACATACTGTAAATGAATTGACTGGCATTTATTAAATGTGTCTTAAAAGCAAAATTATATTTAAAATAAATTATAAGGTTGTTACAAATAACATTGATGGTTGTAATGTTTCTCAAGTAGGTATTCATTTTATCTTCAGACCATACACAAGAACAAGAAATTATGTTTTCAATTTAGTTTGTTGGAAATAGTCAAAATAAGACAAATGACTCAGCTCAACACATATATTTAAAGATTATTTAAGAGTATTTGGTTTGCCATTTTACATATCATTTCAATCAAATTAGGGTCAAAACCAAAGCATTTCATCTATTATCTACATTAACAGCTTATCAATGACACACGCCGCTCAGATCAAGAGTTGGCCTCCAGGAAAGCATTGCAGCATCGCTGACACTGTTCGTACACCGTTTCAAAATCTTTGTCACTCCCCTAAAAAAAAAGAAAAAAAAAAGTTTTGTTGTATTTTTAAAAATGAAAAATAATAAATTTACCAAGCAATTAGTAATTCTAGAGTCTATAGAGGCCAGAGCAGCATGAAATGAGGGTGAGAGAGGGAAGGACATGCACCATATTGTTTAAGCTGATTTCAAACTCAGGACACAGTGGCCAGCACACACAGAGCCTGTCATATGTGCTATACACCCAGCCACCAAGAGGCACCCTCCTAAGAATTTTTAAATGTGGCAACAAGTCAATAGGATGAAATAAGAAGAAATTAAATTGAAAGGTATACAACCAAGTTGTTGGCACTGATGCATGTGGACAGTGTTGAAAGAGAAAATGATACAGCGATGTGATGTGAGTTCATAAAGTTTCTCCACTCTCAATTTGGAAGCTGCTGCATTAGTAACGCTGCTTTTATATTTTATTGGTACTAGGAGAACTTCACCACAGGGATAGAAGTCTCTGATCTATCTCTTTATCTTGACATGTTGACAGCTACTGTCTCTATGAGGCTCCAGAGAATCCTGCGCAGCCAAGTGTCCTATGTGCTGCGAGATAACCAGACCACAGTGACTATTGAGAGCATTCGTTCACCTCTTCCTCTGGCAAACCGAGGGCAGAATCACTCATGCTAAATGTTATACACAGAAACACATTGTTCTATGCCAAACTCTGGAACAAATTAAAATGACTGACTACAGTCACATAACCTGCGGTCCACCACAGCTTCCTAATGCCACATCGCTAATAATATGGTGCCTGTTTTCTATCACTATCATCAATCCACAAAGTGCAATACAGTACCACATAAAGGCATCCAAAATTCTAACAGTGTTAGCCAAACATTCTTAATCAAGACTGAATAACTCTAAATTGTGACATTTATCAGTGTTCATTCATTTGAAAACACATTGAGCTTCAATTTTAGATTTTTTCCATTGTAACTAACCACGCTCAGCCCACCTTTCTCACCATATCGACCTAATAATAATTCCCTTTTGTTCCAAAATATGTTATATATTATAACAAAGTTAGAAACCATAATCAAATCCTTTTGCTCTAAAATAAGAGATTTAAGACATAAAAGTCGAAGCAAAAACCAATAAATAAACTGTATAATGAATCAGCCAGGTCCACATTTAATAGAATTTAAATTAAAACGCCTATAAAAGCATAAAAGGTTAATCTTAAAATGTTTTGATAATTAGCTATAAACAATGGCATGTAAATCATTATTTTAATTTAGTCCATCATTGTAACTAAACCCTAACCCTATCCCGATCTAAAGAAATTTAAGAATAAAAAAATCTGTGAATTGACTAGGCTGAAAGTAGAATTTCACTGCAACAAAAACCACATTTAGCTTTTCTTGTTGAAATCGTTAAGTAATACCTAAAAGCCAAAATCAGATTTTTTAATTTATTTTTTATTAAACGCAAGTACTGTGAGGCAGAGATAGGGTTTTAGGGTCAAATAGGGTTAAGGCTAGAATTAGGGTGAGGGTTAGGTTAAGCTTAGGTAAGTAGTCACTAAGGTTAGGGTTAGGGTCCACAAAATGAATGTAAGTCAATGTAAGGAAATATGAAATATGAACACACAACATGTGTGGGTGTATGTGTTTAAAAACTTAAACACGCACACAAACCTGCAATTAGTCCCTAAAATATACAAAAAGTAAGAACAAAGAGACTGAACTTACATAATATGGGTCTTTGATGATCAGCTGCTTTTGAGGGTCATATGAACCTAGAAGCTCAATCTTGGCTGTAGCATTTTTCACAGAGTTGGCCTTCCTTTTCAAGTCACTACAAAACACAACAGATGAGCATCAAATATATAGCAAATGGTGTAACTTTCTATTGCAAGACATTAAACAAAACAACAAAATACAATCTTTAAAACTGCACATTAACAATATTTTGTTTTTTGATGTTTTTTTGCAAAAGGAAACACAACATACTATTTCTTCTTTTGTCTAAAATAAAGACTGATTTTTTTTTTTTTTGGTCTGGTCAGCTTTGAGGGGAGAAAAATATGTGTGAGAGAAAAACTGCCCAAAGAGCAAAGACAAGGCATCTAAGGAACTCCGTAAGCTGCTTACAGATCAAGATCTGCCATGGGCATGTGATCTCAAAATGATCCCTAAACGTTCAAAGTAGCAAAAAATATCCCTCCCCCCTGACCTTGAAAAGAGCTTAAGAATGGATATTGCTCATTAAACAGAGGCATTCACCTATAGGTTACTTTTAGCTCAATGTTTCCATGAGTTTGCTCTGTGTTTTAAATGGTAGTGGTTCAGGCAGCACAATTTAACCCTGAGGCAAAAAAATAATAACAACAAAAAAAAACATGACAACCTTAATCAATTGTGATTTCTGCAAAAACACTGCCACTGATGTGACTAAAATCGTACCTTAAATTACTCTCGTCCATGCACAGAATATAGTCAAAGGTCTGGAAATCCTCCTTGGTCACCTGAGGCGAAACACAGGACAAAACAAATGTTACTTTTGGACAAGAGCAGCATTGCAGTTAGATAGGGATCCATCGTTTGCTGTGAAATTTAACACTCAAACAAAAATGCTGTTATGAAAGTAAATTGAAAAACATGGTTATGAAAGAGAGCTTTGCATCTATAAGGAAGAAGGTTGACTGTGCCACTTTTGATGATTTAGTTCCAGTTACCCAAAATAGTTTCAACAGCTTTTGACAGTGAATTTGTAGCAAATATTGGGAAGAAAGCACAGGTAAAAGAAACAAGCAAAAATGTACAAAAACCTATATTGATCCAAATGTTGTGACATTTTCCACTCAGTCACATTTTACAATGAAAAAGCTTTTACTTATTTGATAGATAACAATGTAAATAAAATGTACATTTATGTTTGAGCCTCTTCAAAATAGTTGTATTTTATACTAGCGAATCCCAAACTGAAGTAGAAATGGAAACACAACAATCTTGTCTTTATTTGATGACTGTTAGTTTAATTTCCCAGACGAGCATAGATATGTTAATTCAAATGCACATGCTTAATAAAAAATATATATGCAAATCTATAGATACTGTACAATGTGAACAGCGTCCACAGACATGTTCATTAAGTTGTAGTAGAGAGTACTTGAAAATAAAAAGCTTGGGAACCACACTTTTCCCTTTATGTTTGAATACATTTTCTTCACAAAGCAAATAAGTTTGTTTGTTGGTGTGTTTTCAATAAACACACCAACACCAACTGATTTAATGCTCGGTAAAGTTCAAAGCAAAGAAAGAGAAGAGCAAAAGTCAGGGAAGAAAATAAAAATTATGAGAAAAGAAAAATGAACTTGTCAGAACTCATTGGGTGTGTTTGGCCTAACCAGAGTTGACAACTCTTTGAAAAGGGGGTCTGCACCACAATAACCCAACGGCATGTTTAGCCTTGCAGAACTGAAAGAAATCTTCGCTTGCCAGAAATGGGATTAGCAAAGTTAGCAAAGTCAGAGATAGGTACTAACATACTATATCTAACAGGAATGTGCTTTTTTGATTGACATTTTACTAAAGCAGACAAGTACAGACTAAAGTCATGTACATTTTTAAGAAATGCTAAAGTAGGCAACAAGATTGAAACACAAGTGAAAGAAGCAGCATATATTTAAAGTATTACAATTTTGTTTCGTGCTAGGAACAATTCAGAAACTGCTATAAACAAGATAAAAGGCAAGCATTCTAAATGGTCATTATTGGCTCTAATATATGACTCATATATTAGAGCCAATAAGTAGTAGACTGACTGAATATGCAACCAAAATTCTCATCTTGTTAAGTGTTTGGGGTATCATCTTTTGGTCATCTTAACATAAATTTCATCTTCCCTATGACACCTGTTAGATTGTACCTGTCGTGCCCTATGGCTGGTCTCAATTTCATGTTTCCTCAGACAAGCCAGGCCTCGAGCATCCGGGGAGCTGCCTGTATTCCAATCAGAAGTGGCACCACTGTCTATGACCCACTGTAACAACACAAAACAAAAGAGGGGCTAGCTACAGGTAAGTCAAGAGTCATACCTGTTTGGCTATGTGCCTCATAGGCACATTGTGGCGTTTCATGCAGGCCTGCCCGCGGTCGTCAGGAGGGCTTCCTATCTCATATGTAGAGGTGGCAGCACTGTCTATTCTCCACTAAATAGGGGTGACATGCGAAACAACAAAAAAGATAAATAGTGCAAACATCAATAAACAAAATAATAGTCAAATAAGGTTCATTTTATCTTATGATTTTTTTCCCAGACCAGAGTTTGTTCTCCTACGTCAGTTTTATTCAAAATGGTCATATAATGTTGCATGCAGTGACATGTCACATCATCTGATTTCTGCAGCCATCTGCAGTCAGACTTCATTACAGTAACACAAGAATGTGAGAGTAAAAAGTGTATAAACTTGTCTCCTCATTATTGAGTTGTTTTATGTAAATCAGCTGTCAAGATACATCATAGCAACATTTTTATGTAACCATTCTGAAGAAGACGGTGAGAAATCTGTAAAAACTGTCAAATGCATAAAAGATGACTGATCACCTTATCCACCACTTTAGCATCAGTTACCATCTTCTTGAAGACGGCTTCAGCAATTGGAGATCGGCAGATATTCCCTAATGAAAGCAGTGCAAAGGTTAAAAGTGGATAGAAGCCCAGGTCTACGAATGTGGAAAATAGGCCCTATTTTAAAATATTTTGAACTTAGATGCACCCTCAGTTAATTTGGTTTAAACCTGGATTTGAGCTAAGCATAAAAGGATGAATGAATGATCTATGGCTAGTCAACGTCCTAATCATCGTTTAGTAACAATGATATAACGATACATTTCGTAACACAAGAGGGGGCAATAATTCAGTCAGGGTAAAAGTTATTTATTAACAGACAAAGATCAGCGCCTACCAAAGAAAAAAAAACAATATCTGCGCTGTATTAATAGGTCAAAACTCTATAACAGGGGTGCCCAACCTTTTTCAGCTCGCGAGCTACTTTTAGTCTGAGCACAGCGCGAAGATCTACCTTTGGATTTACATTATTTTATTTATTAACAATGTCGAAAAAATTGTTCTTTAGACTAGTCCTGATTAAGACACAGTTTGTTTTTTTTAAATAGTGCAATAATATTTATTAAAATGTAAGTTATAAACCTGTTAAAAAGTGACACATTTATTTTTGAAAATAAATTATTGTGGCTAAAGCTATAAAAACAAAAAGTCAATAAAAAGTTCAAGCTATCCAAGTCACCTCACTGGAAGCACTTCAAACTCAGTACTATGAGTGATTGGTGATTACCGTGGTAACAGTGAGGGGGAGGAGCTTGAGAAAGCTAGGTTTTGTTTTTGACTCGCATCAACAACAGCAAGCTGTTGGACAACAACACCGCGTCAGCAGGTAGGATTCTGTGGCACCACCTGTCTCCTCCTCCTGCTCCTCTCTCTTTCTCTCCTCCTGCTCCTCTCTCTTTCTCTCCTCCTGCTCCTCTCTCTTTCTCTCCTCCTGCTCCTCTCTCTTTCTCTCCTCCTGCTCCTCTCTCTTTCTCTCCTCCTGCTCCTCTCCCCTATTTTCTATCTCACCCCTATGAGCGCGTGTGTTCAGGAGCCGCGTTGGCAAGCGCTGTGCGGCTGCTGTGGGCTCCAACGAGCAGACAGTGGAGAATTCTTGCTGCCGCATATAAATCTAGCGCGTGTAGTACGCGCATACAGCGCTTGTTGATGCCGCGTGTAGTTCGCGCATGTAGCGCTTGTTGATGCCGCGTGTAGTTCGCGCTTGTAATTACGCCTATATCTCGCGGTTGGTTAAAGTTCGTATTAACAGACGGGGCTTTGGGAGCTACTTCCACTGCCTCAAAGATCCACTAGTCGATCGCGATCGACGGGTTGGGCACCCCTGCTCTATAAGATGGTTTGTTTGACTGCAGGTAAATTTGATGGCATTAATTCTGGATTACCAAGTTTGCTCTTTCATTTGGGGAAAAGCTGATTTGCTTCACTCTTTAGTGGACACGCGAAACTATCCCTAACCAAATAATGCAAGTGATAAACAGTAACCCGTATATTTAAAATCTGTAAATTATCGTAAATTCACTAAGCAAGCAATGCTATGTTTCGGTTTCTTACCCAGACAAACGAACAACACGGACTTGGCGTCAGAGGCCGCCATGATGACTGTGGTCCTGACGAGCTCAACTGAGGTGGCCAATTAGCGCCTGAGGAAAAAAAAAACAAGCAAAAAAAGAAAGACGCTAGAAGCGTTGCTGCTGCATTGTCACTGTCACACACTGAAGTTGAGTGGAAAAATGATTGTGATTGAGGAAACCAAATTTCCGTCTTTGCGTGTATTTGTGTATAAGGTCAGTCAGTGTGACAGGACATTGTACAAACAAGTCATCAAAGTCATCAAATCTAGCTCTGATACCCCTAATATTTTTTTTTTGTTTCGTTTAGCTTTTTTGCCATATCAAAAATATTACCAAGCTACTGAACTACTGTCAGTGGCTCTCAAAGTGGTGTCCAGAGATAAACTGTATCATTGAGATTATTAGAAACAACTACACCAATAAAAATGACTAAAAGAAATTAATATTTAGTTACAATTTTGCTATAAAACTGATTTAAATTGCAGAATTTGTACGCACTGCCTTAGTGAATGATAGCGGGTTCTTGGGATAATTTCAAACTATTAAGAGGTCCTTCTTTGTTCTAAAAAAAAAAAAAAAAAAAAAAAGGTTTGAGGACCCTTGTTCTAGAACAGCAGAAAATCTCGTTAAAATCTACTTCTAGATTATCTAACAAAATGTATGTTGCTAACAATACAATTGTTGTGAAAAGAATGGCTTCTCAAATGTTATTTTGCAACTTTTATGTGTTTTCACATATATCATTATATTATTTTTTCATTCTGGCAAAGGGCAGCAAAAATGTAGCTATTTGTTTATATATTTTTATTTTTTTCTGGCCTTATGACATCATCGAACTCTGTCCCTAACTATACACTGTATACACTATAATGTATGGTGTCACTGCATGGCACTTTTATCAAATAAAAACATTGACAAACATAAAGCTAGTGTCAAACCACATTGGAGAGCCTTATCTATGCATTTTCTGGAACTGCTTTCTTATGGCTTTAAAACAGCTATGCTCGTGTTCAAGTCTCTCCATGGAGAATCAGTGTTTCATGCAGCTAAAATGTGGAACCGTCTTCCTGCAAATGTGAGGCAGGCATCTGACAATGTCCAAATCTAGGATCAGAGAACTTTTGTTTAGATATGTATTAGACTAAAAGGATATCTGCATTCTATTATCATTTATAATTAAAGCAAATTAAATTACTTTGTGGAAAATTATCTAGTGTGCTTGCTTTGCCAATCATAAGGGTAGTGCAGTGTGGATATAGTAAGGATGTTGTAGGCTCTATAACATTTAAATTTTACCAGTCACTTTTACACCAGTTGCACATCAAGATGGCATGATGTGGTGACCATTATCTTCTACATAATAATGTTCTTGAGGGTCAAACTCTGTAAGTGGATAAACACAACAAACACTGAAAGTGTACTACTATCATGCACTGGGCTGTTTCAGTTCTCACTTAAAGTCCTTTTTTCTCCAAACAGGCCATTTGAAAAACAATCTTAACAATGAGCTGGCATTTGTTTTGGACTACACCACTACTGTTTTCTAGCGACACAGATTCTTCAGCAACTACTTTAAGGTCTGTTTTAATTTAGGAAAAAATCTTTAAAACAACACATAAAACCAATAAAGTAGAGCTTTTCATCTTTATCTGTGAGCCCAGTCATTACCGTGTACACAAATTTCAACCATGTCATGCAGAAAAACAACAGCTTTAGTTGTTGACTGAACCGATCATGACTACAGTTTCTGTTTGAAAGGATTTTCTCTACATGGAATAAACTAACATGGTGATACAGGCAAAAATGAATAAAGCATATTTTTTAAGATCATAAGAAGTAAATTTAAAAAAAATGCATCCAAAAGGATGTATTTAAATGTATGAGTTGAGACTTAATCATCTAAATGTGAATTAAACTGTTTTATTAATTCCTGACGTGAAATAACTGTGCGTGGTATAGTTTAAATCATAATTCACAAATTTTTGATCTGTGTTATGATGTACCTTATTAAAACATACCTGGAGTTGTGTTTAGGATTGCTTTTGATATTATTAGTTTATTGTCAGAGAATGATCAGTTAAAATGAAAATAGGTGACAGAAACAAACTGTTGTAAATTAACTCTAACTTAAAAAGCACAGTACGTAAGCAATTTTTCCTCTCAAAGAAACTTGTAAGTTTTGTAAATGTAAACAGAATAAAATGCAGGATTACACAAACATTTCCAAATGAGACCCACGTTTTGGAATGTATTTGATGAGGTAACAGGATTCTAAGATGAATAAAAACCCCACAAGAGTTAATTTTTTGGTGGACTTTTAACTGGTGACTTTTCTGTTGATAATTGAAATTAGTGCAAGGTAACCTTCTCGATAAACATCATTCCAGTAAGAAACTTGTATCCGACCAGGGTGCATGCCTTCACTATTGTTGGGAAAGTATTTTTTTTATTATTATTATTTATTATTATTATTATTACCAAGTTTGAATTAGTAAAGATTAAATAATTGATTGCCATTGAAATTCTCAGAAGCACATTCATTGCAGATGTTCCAAGTTTATGGCACAGCTACATGAGGAGCTAAGATGTCTTTATTTTCTCAAGCACAGCTATAAATTACTTACAGTGCATGTTTGCTTGGTTTATGTTTGGTGTCACACTTCATCGCTTATACATGTGGTCCAAAGTATATGTTCTCTGCTTTCATTGCCTTTGTGTATTTCCAACCCTTTGTAAACCTATTTACAAAGGGATTACCACACATAATAAATAAACTCATAATCACATAATAATTCCAGTATATCATGTCAACACTTCACGTTTGTTTTTGGTTATTGTTATGAGCACATCTGTTAAAGACCTGCTAGTAATATTGTTTAATCCTTTTTGAATAGTTTGAGTTTTATGGTGTTGTTTGGGTTTCTTTTTATTGCTTTGGTTTGTCCAGGTTTATGCAATTATTTTTTACATACGTTTGCTGTCATATCCTTTTAGGAAATCAAGAAATGCCATGTCAACAGTGAGCAATAGGTCTTGCTGATACAGTAAGATGCGCTTGCATTAAGGGGACTGCTTGTGTGATGACCTTACATTGCCGTCTATTAGCTGTGCATGCATAAACAGTAATTATTAGTTGCTTTACATAACTCAAACAACTGCTGCAATTCTATTTGATAATTTGCAAGCCATGTCAATTAGCTTTCATTCATGTCTTGAAAATTGTCAGTAATTGTTGTGAATGGCCAAATAAAAACACAATTAGAAGCCAATGCTCAGTCATAATCAGCCTAGGAATATATTTCTCTAACAAAGTGGATTCGTGGAGATTAAGTAAAGGTGCAAATTCTCAGGAGGGCTCTGACTAAGGCTTTATGGCGTCAGCACTTGTGTTTACCTGGACGCTACACTAAATGAAACATAATAACAGGTCTTACCAAGAGCTCAGTAAACCAGGATGCTTAGAAGTTATGTAGCAGCATTTACCTCCAAGCCATCTAAGGAGAAATAGAAAAAAGGCTTGTTAACATGTGGTATGCAAATGAAAGCAAGAGCGAGGAAAAGATCTGACCTGAACCAGAGCCGTTACTAAAGCTGTTTTTGTTTCAAATATCACATAAAAGATATAAGCTTAATTAACCTGATCGTATGTGCAACAATAAATCACTGTCACTTCAGTCTTCAATTAGCACGTTGAAACTGACAGTTTGCAGGTTTTGTTTGCATACCTGATATACATAAGTGCTCATGTTTCAAGTGAATGTGTGACTCCTAACAAAAGAAAATCTTACAAAATAACATGTTTGAGTAAGGTTGATGCAATATTTATTGTGCATGAATCTCTTAAAATATGAGCTATCTGCAGTGTTGAGGAGGTTTTTCAAACAATCATTTGCTCAAGAGAGCACAGAGCATTAATGCTCCTTAAATGCAGAGAGTGAAGAGATCAATTGAAATAGGTGACATATCTCACAGAAGCAGAATGTTGTAAATGTATTCTACAATTAAAACTAATCTGTCTGCCAACTACTTCTCCAAGTCAAAAAATATATATGAGCGCTTTTTAGTGCACATTTTTTGGAATCGATTACAGATATAATCGTCATTTGAAAATCATCATTTAAATTAAAATTCATAATTATTTAAAATTAATTGCACAGCCCTACTTTAGGTCATCCATACTGGCAAAAAAGAGGTACCTGGTAAGATTGTTTTACTTAGGATGTGTTGTGCACATTCATTTGCTGGTTCTTGTGTTGATGTGGATAATGCAAAAGATAATTTCCCTTTTCCCTGCTTTTGTTCAAAAACAAGTTTCTTCTCACTGTCCAGTAACTTGTGACGCAGTGGGATAGTGGCTGCTCCCTAGACACTGTGATGCTGCCATCTATCTGTTATGGCTGTTTAAAGTTCCAGAGTATCATTTTGGGAAATGCAACCTCACACATGTTATGGAGCATTTCCAAAGATTTGTGTGCCAAAATGTACATCATGTCACATGACCTTTACTTGGACAAGAATTAGAACTGCTACACGCCTTTTGCATAGAGCATTACATTTTGAAACTCATCAAGGGAATTTCTGTACCCACAATTAGAATTTTGGATTCTCTAATGAACACTGAAACATTAAAAAGTGTTAATACTAATACAGTACTACGTTTATTTAAATATTTTTTGCCAAGCCTATGATGAAAGTACAAAAGACTTCACACTTCTGTTATCTAGTTCTAGTTATCTTGGCATAGATTAGCTACAAACAGAAGTCACATGAAAAATACACATTTCCTCTTTAAAATGAACGTAATACAAGAAGAGAGGTTTTTACGACTGCTTTTAAGTTTAAGAGGCAATAATCCTGAAAGTGCATTACTCAAAAAGCTGGCAGCGCTAAAACCATGTGTTGAAGAGTCCCTGCTATTCCCCACTTAAATATCAACCACTTTTACCACCAAACCATAATAATAAATATTTTAGTGATTCTGGGAAATTAATTTTATTTAAAATTTAGTGTTGTTGGCAGCTGTGCAATCCAGCCACCATATCCTGGCTTTGATTTTTGTAGCCAACTTTCACAACATTTTTTCACAATTATTTCCAGAGTAATTTAAATGGTGTAACAAGTGCCAAACCTCTAAGGAGGAAAGTTAGTCAGGCATTTGAGTCATGTTTTTTGGAGTAGTTTATGTCCTGTATTAAGCAACAGGTAAGACAGCCCACCATGGAAGTGTCAGCTTTCACTGTTCCTACTCGATCCTATCAGGTGTACTTTGAACGGGCTTGTGTTTGGCTAAAACTGAGCTCAATGGGTGGGGTAATACGCGTGTTTGAATAGTCAAGGTGAATTCTCCTATCCTGATTCAAGCTCAGGCATGAAGTGAACTCACATGGAATCTTAGTAGCTTCCCTCAACAGTGGGAAAACGTGTACATTTATAATTATATTGAACTGTTTTTTGGATTTGTCATGATGGAGGCGACAAGTGATCCTTCAAAAATCCTGGAACGTGGTCCGGACTATCTTCGCAGGCAAATGGAGCTGGAGAATGAGACAAAAGGCAGGATGAGCGCTGTGGAGAGGCTTGCTATGAGTAAACCAAAGTACGTCAAAAGCCAGCAAGTCATCAGCTCTACCCAGGAACCAGTCATCTCTATCGGGTCAGCGTCTGTTAGCAGTCATGGGTCATCCAGCCGGGGCTCAAAGGGAAGGATTGTGAGTAATCCATCATTGACTTTAAACAACAGTCCCTTACAAAGTGTATCACCTGGACAGGTACGAAGATCCAGCTCGAAAAAACGCCCGGATTCACTCCTCCTATACAGACAGAAATGTGATTTAATAAAAGCTTCAACCAATGATCGAAGGCACCACATATTGAGAAAGTTACAGATCAAAACTTTGCAAGAGTCGGAAAAGGAGCAAATTCTCTCACCTGAGGGCAGAACACAGGAATGCACAGTGAGCGTTGTAGCTTCACCAGATGAACATAATGGTGTGGCTACAAAAATAAATAAAGAAAATGCAAGTTTACTCACTGTGACCAGTGCTAGAATAGAATTCAGAAGATCCGGGAAAGGTGTAAGTCGTTCTCATTCTGACATCAGCTCAAGATATTCCAAAAACTTTGCAGACTTTGATTCCTTTTTTAAATATTGCGGTCTGGACAGTGAAGTTATTGATGCGGTAGGAAAGGAGAATTTCTCAGTCAAATCAGAGGAGTTGGAGCAGCATATTCGAAGTGTCAGTGTCTCCAACTCAGACGATGGTTTCTCCAGGAGCAGCGGGGACAGCGAAGGTCTACAGGAGGATGAGGTGCTTGAGAAGATTCGGCAGGGGACCTCTGTCATTGAGAGAAATGCGAGGATCATTAAATGGCTGTATAGCTGCAGAAATGCAACTGAAACTGGGAAGAAGCTTAGAGACCTTGAATGACGTTTAATAGACATACAATCCACAAAATGTGTCGGTTTGGGTCATAACTAGTTGAAACATAACCATGGCATACTTATATGATGTGCTTTATTTGAAAATATATTCTTGCACATAGTCATTGTGCAGTAAGTATCCCACATCCCACTTTTTAAGCATAAAAGATAAACAAGAAATACAATGACAGAATGGTTAATTGAGTAAGAAAGACACCCCAGAAAAGTTCTTTGTTAAGTAATGGTTTAATAATGTGTTGTCTGCCACAAGTTTAATTTTCACTTAATTCCCTCTTTGTTGTCTACTTCCACTCTGCCTTTGTGTTTTGTCTGTTTCTTGGAACTAGTCAAAGTTCAAGCATTGCAACCTGAGCCAAAAGAACAAGAGACAGTATTGTTGACTAAATGTTATAGACTCACACCCAGTCTGTGTTATTTCCACAATAGGTTATAATTATGTACTGAAACCCATTTTCTGCTTTGATATGTTTGATATATTTAACATGTGATAAGAACTCGCTCCTTTAAGTTGCAATAATAGTACAAAACAAGACAAGTCCAGACGCGCAGTTAATTCTTCTGAAGAATCCAACAAGAGCGTCTACATTACAATTTGTAGTGTCATTATGATTTATCAGTTTGACTGAAATGAGTGCCTTATGAGCGTAGACTTTTTTTTCTTTTTGTTACATGTGAATATAAGATTTCTACTAAATGTACTGTAAACTAAATATATCAACAAATATGCACAACAAGAATTGAATGAAGACATCTTTGGAGAGGATACTCTATTGAAATTATATGGTTTATAAAATCTATATTTTATGTTTTTGTATAAGCCTCTTTAATGGAATGCCACTCTATTATTGTTTTATACTTAAAATGCATATAACAAGTTTTTACAATTTTCCAATTTTAACTTAATGTTGCAGATTAATACCTGTTGTACTTATAAATGAGTTCAACAAGTTTGTTAAGAAAGGATTGAAAGAATCTTGCAAATAACAGAAAGTAAAACAGAATTCTAAACTGATGTTCTAGTGTGCTTTTAAATTTCAAAAAAAAAAAAAAAAGTTACATCAGATGTGTTTTGGCTTGGTTTATTACATGGTTGCTAGTCATCTTCCTAGTATGACGTAATCATTTATGAACAAAAAGTACATTTTTAGTTAAAAAAAAAAAAAAAAAAAAAGCTAAATTGAGGTGAATATTGTCAAATGTTTGTTAAAATCCGAAATATAAATATCCTAACTTGATCTTAGTGAAACAAATAGTTCAACCTGTCATAGGCACTTTAAGAGAATGTTACAGATGCTTTAAATGGATGTTACAATGAAATGAAAACCCACATGACTTGATCTTGCTGAATTTTTTGGTAACTCTTTGTCTGAATCTAGTGTTCACCAGAAGGGGGCAGTATAAGGATGCTACTGTGTCACAATCAATAGATCCATGGTCACAATACAATGCACAAGAAGTACAGGAAAGCCACTGTTATTTCAGTTCCAGGGGCTTCAAGAAAATGCAGTAGCATTACCCCTGAAATAGGCTAATCTACTGTTGTCCTTATAGTCTGTCTGCCTAACATGAATGAACAACAAATGTATAGAACCTGTCTAAATATTTTCAGGAAACAGTTTGCTGCCTAAATGCCACGTGTCATGCATCAGTAATCTAACGGAAGATATGTTCCATTGAGAATTTTACAAGCAATTGCTGTTCACTTAAAGTCTATAATTAATGCATAGAGTAGGTGTATCATCTAAACCGAATGTAACACTGACCTAGACAAAGGCTTGATAAAATATGCATAGGATCTTCTCAGCGTCGGTCATACCTCAAAGAGCACCCCACTTGATAGTAGCATCAAGCATCACTACTACTGTCCAGCACTTTCCCCATCCCCCATCTGAAAATCAAAACATAAGTGCATGTGCGCAGTCCCCAGTCACGTGTAATCGAAAGCCCTGAACAAAACATACGCGATTATAATGAGAAGGTGATTGACAGCGCGGCGGTCCAATCAGCACCGGTGTATCGGGTAGCAACAAGATAAATGTTGAATTTCTAACCAATCAGAGCGCAGAGGGGGCGTGTCACTCAGCACTGTGTGTTTACTTCCGTCAATATTTCCAACGCAGTGGCAGAAAGACGGACAGAGGATACGACAAAGAAGACAACTGCCTCTGAAGGTTAGTATAACGGACTTTAAAAGAGATTCCCTGTCTTTTTCGGTACAGTCTCGATAGCTCATGTCTGTTTTGTTTTTAATTGTTCGCGTTGATTCGACTGTCACTCTATGAAATCTCCAAATTCATCAAAAATTTCGAAAATGTACTGATCAGTTTTACAGTGTTGATTGTGTTTGTATAATAATGTAACGCGACAGGTAATTGGTGCATCGTGTCAAATTGCATAAAATACAACTGTTTATTACTTCGTATTGATTTGAAATCCCTCTTTTACACAGAAACTAGTCAAAATGCCTTTCCTGGGCAAGGACTGGAGGTCTCCCGGGTGGTGCTGGGAGAAGACCGACAATGGTTGGAAGAGGATCATCTTGTATGGGCAGGAAAATAACAACTTGGGCTTTGCTGAGTAAGCATGAGCTTTTTATGTGACCTTACTATTTCTTTGTCTACCTTCCTCGCCAGAGTCAACTGTTAGCTAGCTAGGTGTGTTAAAAATAGCTGATTATCAAAGAACTGAATGAACGCCAACATATGAAAGGTTAAACCTAGTAATACTGTTGTAATGTTTGTGTCACTGCTGTAGTTATATTTTCCAATTTACACAATTTTGAGGGGGAAAAAAACAAAAACATTCTTATCATGCAGTTTGCAGTAACAGTTGGAATCTTTACACAAATCTAAAACATCTAGGGACATCAAACGGTTCTGAAAAAAAAAAAAAAAACTTAAATATGATTTGTTGAATTTATGGAAGACTTCTGTGCTGTCAGGACAGGTTTGTAAGGTATAACCGGTTGTAAGTTGTTTGCAGAAGAAATTTGATTAAGGTTACATCACTGCAGTTTTTATGCTTTGTTAATATCATTCAGAATTTAATTTGCTTATTATTTAGTCATGCAGCTCTAGTCTTTGAGTTTGACCCAATTGAATGAACTTTATCCTGGCCATTTCATACAAAGAAAAGTGTGTTCTATTAAAAAGCAGCTGTAGTTGCTAATGAGACGCCATGGAAACAGACCGAGAAGGATTCTGGTTTGAAATCAAAAGTGCAAATTTACTAACTCATTCAGACAAATTATTATCATGCTATAAGGAGGCCTCTATTGTAGTAATCTTGAGTGGTCAATAGGTACCAGGGATGGGGCAAGATCTCGTGTCGTGTTTGGTCTTGTGAGACAAAATTGCTTCTAGAGTGTGCACACATATTGAAATTGATCTCAAAAGATTAAAATGCTGGTGAAGTACCCCTCTTGTGAAGTCGTAGTTTTAAAAAGCAGTGCAACAGTGACAGCAGAAAATTAAAAAGAAAAAAGGGGCAACATTGGATTGCAAAATTAATTGTACATTTTGTCAAAACCTTGTCCTGTCTCTTTCTCGTGGATCCATCCTCATGTCTTGTCTTGTCATGTAGAAACTGTATCTTGTCCACCCTAATAGGTGCCATTTAAAACTTTTTTTTTTTTTTTTAGCTAAATGTTGATACTTCTATCTTTATTAGTTGTTGTGGTTGTAGTGGTTGTTGCTGCGGCTACTGTTGTTGTTGTCGTTGTTATTGTAAATGTGTGTTTGTGTGACCTGTTTTTATTTTACACAATCAGCAATACAATAGTTTAGGATTGATTTGGAACTTAGAAACTACATTTGAAGACAGTCTGGTCAACTTGCTTGCATTTCTTTATTACAATATGTATTAACTGGCCTTATTAATGATTCAATTTCCAAGTTCCAAATCTTTTATCTAAACATGTCCAGAAAAAAGTGACCTGCATATGTAGATATTCAGGATATTCAAATCTGATTCTGATATCACAGTGCAAATTAAACATGTTTTAATTGTAATTTTCAACAACTAAACAAATGTTTCTTTCAAGTTCTGACAGAAGGAGATTTTTTTATTTTCAGTCTTGGTGTATTTGTTCAAAATAGTAATCTCAGAATAAAATATTTGTTGTAATACAAAACAATAATGAAATCCACAAAGTTAGCTAAAATAGTACCTTCTATTGTAAAATATACTGCATTATTTGCATGGGTTATTGTGCTTCACAGTCGTGCAATGACCTTATCTCTCAAATGCATCTGAAGACAATGGACCACTGATGTCACTTAGTCCACACTGGTTGCTGTCCAACCTTTGCCAAAGCCCAGTGACATATTATTGCTGCACATAGGCTTGTTGTTTTAAGAATAGAGCCCATTATATAGGACTTTAACTGGCACACAGTGTTACAGAATAGAGTCATAGGTTGCAAATCTGGAACAAACCATCTTATGCCAGTAAATACAAATATGTGTAGTGTTGTTTCAACAGCCATTCTGAAGTGTTTGAAGTGTTAATGTGTGCTTTGTTTTCTGTTTACGAAAAACCGAAGCACACCGTGCAAATGATCAGAACATGATTATTAACAAGTCTCACAAAATGTGCCTGTTGTTCTCATCAGATCTGTGTTTTGGTATCACCAAAACACAGATCTGATTTGTTTCTGTAGCACTTTTGGACTCTCAAAGACAGCAAGGTTGCCAGACTGTCCTGTTGGCTCCTCCAACTACACAGAGCACTCACATTTTAATTCTCATTCTTGCCTTGGAAAGATGGGGGAAGTATCTTGCCTAAGAACACAACAACAGTTTGCTGTCGAACCAAAGCTGCCCCACACTGGCACCTACAGTATATTCCCAGCCGTCTGCTTAGTTTTCGAGATCATATGGGATTGAGCGATTCTCATAGGCATAGAAACATGTTAAAATACTTTGTTTTATGAATAAATTGTGAAAAATCACTCACTCTATTTTTAAGAAGCTTTTGGTTTATAGTTTTGAACTATATACCAAAAGCTATAAATATGAACTAATTACTAATACCTTCGAACAATAGCCCTAACTCTCTAAAATAATAACAGCAAAACCCAGCCCAATACAATTGGATTTAATTAATATTATTATTATTGGCAAGAGATTGTCAACACACACACAGTAGTAATCAGGTTGTGTTGTGAGTTTTTCTCATAGTCTGTCAGATGCTTAAAGTGTGTATGATAGGTTAAAACGTACTGAACATGATTATTTTTTTAAGATTTCGCTAAATATGTTTGTTTTTCTTTTCCCAAATTGTATGTGTTTTGATGAGGTTTATAATTGGCCTTTGACCAGTAAATACAGTATGATGACACAGTAGAAGTAATTCCACAACTGTTATAACAACTAGACAGTGAACGTGGGCAAAAATTCACGTAAATGTCACTGAAGTTACATTTTAACAAATGCTAAATCCTGGTATATTTGGTGCTTTTCTGATGACATATGTGTTTTAGAACTCAAATTATTTCTTGTAATCGTCAACGTTTTTATTTGTGAGTTTTTTCATAAATTTCAACTTAACTGTTTTAAAACTATGATAAATATTCATCATTGATGCAAAAAGGACAAGAAGTAAGGCCAAGTGCATTGATCCTACCTTTCCTAGAACTTGTACATACATGTACCATACCTTTCCAAAGAAAAGCTTCATGCATCTGTGACCCAGAAAAACAAGTCAATCCACTCTTTGTTCATTGTAAGACAAGAGCAGTTCTCGTAGCTTCAAGTAAAAAACCTAAAAATAAACTTTGAACACCTTCTATTTTCTCATAAGCCTTATTTAGCTTAAGGCTTATGTGAAAGTGTGCTTTGTTTGTCGGTTTATTAAGATCCCCATTTGCTCCCCAGTTATTCATTCTCTCTTCATCCTGGGGTCAGCTCATTGTACAAAAAATACATTATATGCTGAATTTTAACTTTTTTGACGAGTTCCAACTCTGCTTCTTCAACAAAAACAGCAGGAGTTCTGTCTCTGTGTTAACATTCTTTCCCATCTGAACCTCAAAATGTGTCAGATGTGTGTGCCAGATCTTTTTAAGTCTGTAAATCACGCAGACTAGTTTAATAGTACAACTGGATTAATTATTTCTCTTATGTAATTTCTTTTGCGACCAGTAGCTGGATACTTGGCTGTCCTTTGTGCTTTACTTTCCATATTTTTAATGTTCTAATCCATAAATGCCAAATGTCCTTAAGAACATGCCTAAAAAATGAGAACACCTCAAACAATACATTATATTTGTCCTATAAGTTATATGCAGCTGTATTTAGTATTTCCCCCACTATTTAGACAATATGTCGTCTATTGCAGTTTATACAATCCAAGCCTAAATGAGCCTTATTTTGTCGAATCAATGCTACTACACACTTGTATCAATGGAAGGTTCATAAACAAGTGAACCCTGAACAAGCCAGCCTTAAAACATGTTAGTTGATCTCTTTATTAACATGTGTGACATTACTATTCTTTCTGCTGTTTCCAGGCTGTGCAGTGATGACAGAAGCAGTGTGTTTGTGGGAGAAGTTTGTGAGCTGAACAGTGTCAAGCAGCAAAAAGACCTCTTCAACAACAGCACCAGGTCTCAGTGTGAGTGCCCAACAATTACTGACATGCAGAGGTCATAGTTGCATTCCTCATGATGGGCTAATAGAGGCAACAAGACATTCTTCACCAGGCTTTAGAATTACTTTGTGCAACCGTCAAATTAAGGGGAGACTCTATAGGTGAAGAGTAAAATGACTATTTTAAAGTTTACTCACATAAATGTAAGAAAATATGTATAGTATGCACTGTATGTAAGTTTTTCATCATGTAACAATTTAAAAAACTATACATTCTCATACATGGTCAGAACTACGCATAATGAGGTCAGCAAAACTAGAAACATTTACAGAGCCAGGTGTAAATATTTATTTTTCAATGTTTTAAAGAAAAAGTTTTGGAAATCTCGTTTGGTTTTTTAAGTAATCTTGATTTAACTGAAATTTTATGCATTTTTTACACTTAAAAATTTAATAAAATCAGGTTTAGAATTAGATGTCAACAAATCCTTCTGTAAACGCCTTCAAAATCTTTGTCAGTCCAAGATTGTGAAGTTTGGTTTGAATGGGAACTAGTTTAGGGTTTGATTTTAATGACCCGGTTAAGGAAAATGCATTTTGAGAAAACTTTGAAATTACAGTGTCCTACAAAACTCAAGCAGACTGGACACTGTGTTATTTTCATATGAAAGCTTATGTACTGAGTTGAATTGTTTTGTTCATAGATAAAAATATTTGCTCATCTGATTCATGTTTCTGTTTCGTCTCTCCTAGTTGTAAAAGACAAGTGGATATATGTACACAAAGTCAGCACAAAAGAAGTTAGTAAAGCAATGATTTATATTTCTTATTTTTTATGAATGAATACACAAATTTTTTCTTCTTCTTCTTTTCACAGAGGCAGGGTTATTGTACACTTGGAGAAGCCCTCAATCGTCTTGACTTTTCTACCGCTGTTCAGGACTTGCGGAGATTCAACTATGTTGCTAAAGTAATCCATCATAATCCACTGATGTATCATACTGTGTTGTACGTTTTCAGTTTGATTGCTGATATCTTTCTTTGTTTAGCTTTTCCAGTTAATAGCCAGGTACCAGCTTACATCTTTAAGTGGCGCTGCTCAAAAGAACTACTTCAATATACTTGAAAAGATTGTACAAAAAGGTGAGTGTTTTGTTGTAAGCTCCTTTGAGCATTCCTGCTTTTCTTTTGGCGGCAGACTCTTGAGTAACTAGACACCTTTTAGTTGTTAAACAGCAGCTTATGGCTCAGAAAACCAGTTAAGCAAGCGGGCCTCTGCACTTTTATGGGTTTTAAAACATGCTTACCAAAGTTTGCTAAGATCAAAGAAACTACATTTTTAATTCATTTTGGCCACTTTTTCAGAGTAGCTGCAGAGTTTAAAAATGTTTGTTTACCATAGTTAGTTAATTAGATTACAGATGAAATTCAGGTTTATAAAGTATTTAAAAGTCACATTTTTATGGCTATTCATTTTAAGGAAACTAAACATGATCCAGAATAAAATCTGAACTCTTTTTAAAAAGTAAAAAAACGAATTAAATTGAATTAATAATCTGATGAGGGAAACTGAGATTCTTGCTTTACTTTTAAACTATTGTTTCTAGTTTTATTATTATTTTAGAAAGTCTTAAAAGGGTATTATTGTTCACTTCAGGTTTCCTAAGTCCACCCTGTTTCTGTCTATTTCAGTTCAGAGATAGAAGATCATAATGAACTTGACTTCGCTATAAAAGTGTTTTGTGCGCCCTCTAGTGCTAGATGACTGCTATAACCCGCGCCTGGTCAAGGATCTGCTGCAGGACTTGGTTTCCACGTTGCACAGTCTGACTGTTCATGTGGGGAGAGTGGTTCTTGTGGGGAATATTAACATCTGGTTGTCCCGACTGGAGACAATATTGAAGTGGCAAGAACAACTCAACAACCTTCAGATCCCAAAGGTGAGAGAGAGAAAACAAAAGTCTGGAAGTATGTTTTCAACTCACGATTTCGCTTTTGTCTCCCTGTTTTTCACTTCAGCATCTGTGCAATGGCATGTCTCTGAGCGACCTACCCATTCACATGCACAACAAGATCTTTAGTAAACTGTCTGATGCCTGTGACATCATTAACCTGGGTCAAGCCGTGCCCACTCTGCGCTTCCTCAGTGAGGACAAAATACTGTGGAAAAAACTCTGCTATTTTCACTTCTCCGATAAAGAGGTGACAAAGAGTTCTCTCTATATATACATCTACTGTATGTTGAATATGTTTTGGTCTGAGCACATATAGAGAAGTATTTATTCTAAGATTAAGTAGTAGTATTAGCGTATTGGTAACCTTTCACCACTAGAGGGCAAGATTGGAACACTTTAAACAGTTTGATCTCTTGAGGACATGATCTCATTCTTATGATTGTTTATTTTCTACAGTATCATAAAAACTTAATAATGACAAAGAGTGACAACATCGACTGGAAGCTGATGTACTTCACGTTAAAGAAACATTATCCAATGAGAGAGCAATATGGAGACACTTTACATTATTGCAAGCACTGTCACATCCTCTTCTGGCAGGTGAGAGGTCCTCTGTGTTCTTGTAAATACTTTAATCTATTTGAACTATTCTTTATACTGTTCTGTTTAACATTATCTCTGGTGTGGTTTCTTTTCCTTCTACCTTTGTTCTGACTTTCATATTCTTTAGGATCTCCACCTGGCATTAATATTCAAGGTACTTGTTTTCCTATCATACATTTGCTGCTGTAGCTATTGTATACTTCGGGTGAGGAAATACCTTGTTGTATATTTTCTGTTTCATCTCTTTTTAAAATGGTTCTTTGCAGCTGTGTATGCTAAACTATACGCCTGCCCCCAAAGGGCAAAACACGCCATACCCCACCTAAGGGCCTTTTAAGCCTAATCCTTAATGTTTTGTTTGCTTTGGATTGCTGTTTGTCAGATGGCCACAAATGGATGTGCACATATTTACATTGAAAGCTTGTCCAGTTTCTCTTGTTGTAAAACCTGTTATCTGTTACAGGACTGGGGACACCCCTGCACAGCTATTGACCCAGACAAGTGCCTCATGCCCATCTCCCCACAGAACTTTCTTGAACTCTTCCAGTATTAACCTGATACCCCCCAAACCAACCAAAAGAGTGTATGGGACTTTAATAATGTAGTCAAATACAAAGGGCTTCAAGCAATTATAATTTTATGTCCTTACTTTATCCATTAGTATGGAAACGGTACTGTTTTTAATGTTGGTTTAAAAAGTGTAGGAATCAACACGCACAGAGAGCAAAATAATATACGCACAATATTGTTTTTTGAGAGGTTACATGTACAATAAGGACTTGGTGTGCTTCATGTAAACCAATACAGTGTGACTCAGTGTTATAATTTTGCGTTTGGGGCTTTATGAATGCATGTCTCTGATCGTATATTTCCTGTGTAATTGGTCCTGTGAGGTCTGCTTTGTGAAGTCAGTTTTAACAATTCTGTCAAACCCCAGGATTTTTTGTATATATATTTGTTGCATAACAGACAGGGAAATGTACTAACACTATTTATAAAAAGATACACATTTTATACCTTTTTCTTAAACTTTTATAATCCTGCTCCAGCGCTGCAGTGTGGTGGAAGCCAATGTACCATTGTGAGTATTAATAAACAAACAACAATAATAAAAAGTATTTTAAAAAAAAGTCTAAAGTCAATCCTCAGATATTCCTATTGCTTACACCAGGGGTGAATTTTATTTTATTTTTTACCGAAAGGCATATTCAAATCCAGACTAGTGGCAGTGGGTCTAGAAGCAACATTTTTGTATCAAATATTGATTATTGCAAGCACATTTTTATATTTAAATAGACTATTTCATCTATCTGATTTTTTGTCATGTTTATTAAGAACACTAGTGCAAAAACATGCTCCATTTAAGTCATTTAAAAAAAAAAGAAATACAAAGAGTATCACTCTACAGAACATACCCAGGCCTGTGGGGCACTGTTTGCCCAGGTCTGGCCCAGGCCTTTTTGTGAGACGTGTGCCTGTTTCTCCAGGCACACTGGTTTACCCCCATCAACCAAATCATGCTCCATAAAATCTTCCAGCTAAGGTAATCCTGACGAAGCCGAGCAAGATCTGGAGGTCCCTGAGTGCTGCACATTGACCTTAATCTTTACTTGGAAAAATATATACCGTAATTTCTGGCCTATAAGCCGCTACTTTTTTCAGAAACTTTGAACTCTGCGGTTTATAAGGCAATGCAGCAAAATTATAGAATCTCATAGACTTACTATTATTAAGTGCGGCCTATGTATGCACTTTTTTATTTTTCTTATTTAAATCTAGTTGGTGCGGCTTATATTCAGGTGCGCTCAATAGGGCGAAATTTACGGTATATGCAAATTCTACACAAAACATACTACTATTGGACCAAAAAGATTATTGCGAACCCAGCTGTTAATGTAAGGCTTTGATTAAGAATGATATAGTTTTCATTATAAATGTTAACTAATTTATGGGATTGTATTATTCTTAATGTTTTTGAAACATGGAGCCAACAAGAGGAGTTTCAGCCTGGAATATAGGGGCTAACTAAAAGTTTGACATTTTGTCAAAGGTTCTAAACCTAATCCTTTTTCTAGCCTTAATTTTACTCTGATTCTAAAATAATATATTGTCTGAAAAATCTATTTCTCATCTTAACCTTCATCTTAAATATTACAATGCTAATATGCAGTCCTTGAGCATTTCTGGTCTTGCCTGGAAAACTTAATCTGCTGCCTCACCTGCTCAATCTCCCTTCACTGTCCTGCTCAGCTTTGATACGCTCGCTGAGAAATGATTGTCCTGTTTTTAACGCAGCTTTCCACTTCTCCATCCAACAGTTTGGCTCACACAGCCCTCTTCCACCCCAGCACCACTTTTGCTCGCAGAGATTTCTTGCTCTGCACCAGTATGTACATGTGTGTAATCATACATCATAGTGGCATTCACTATTCTGTCTTCCCACTTGGAGTCCCACCTGGATGAAATTTCCACTTTGTTACAATAAGTGCGCACACACAAACACTCGTGTTGTTTTAACAAATACATATTTACATAATTTTATTAATACAAGGCACTTCAAATATTGTGTACAGTACAATGAATTTTGTCTTTAATCTTAAAACATTTCATAAATAGCATTCAACTCTGACATGTTGCTCTACGACACTTCAGTTAAAAATAAAAAAGAAAAATCACACTGTAGTAAAATTCATTCACAAAATAATTTGTAGTAGTAAAATATTTCACAAGATTTAACAAAACTGCACAAGTAACAGCCTTTAGGGAAATTAAGGCTTGACTCACATTTTAGCAGCTGGGATTTGCATATTCGCTTCAGTGTATTTCTATTGGAAATGTACAGTGTATTTAAGGCTTTCACTTGTTTTTTTTAATCCACCACAGATAAGACTAGTTTTATTTTTCTTCAGCTTGACAAAACCAGCCTTCTTTAGATCTAAATTCAATCAATCAAAGTGTCTAAAATTATAATAATAAACAGGAAGAAGAAAATGAAGAAAGAAGTTAGCTGAACAATGCCACCTTTAATGTATGGTGCGTGTAAGTATAAGTAAAATGGGTTTCTCTCCACTGGTTTTTGAATGCCAAAAAATGTGGACTGCAATGTGGACTGCTGCCACAACGATTAACAATTAAATCATGTCGTCAAGATGTTGCCTATGACAGGAACCCACACTGAAAGCAGAGTAGGCCTGCTGGATATTTTTCACTCTACTAGGATAATTTTTACAACTCATTTTGCAAGCTTTTTTTTTTTTTTTTAAGCCAGCTGGTATCCATTTGTGTTATCTCAAACTCAGTGTTCACATGTAATTCGCTATAGATTGTTCAAATGTAACTCTTCATTGTTCTAGATTAAAAATTCAGTTTTATTTTAGCCCCTCCCACACGTTTTCTGACACAATCCCCCGGCCCATCCTACCAATACCTGCTAGTTTGACTTTAGCTCGGTCCGTCCACCTGACCGCGCCCAATCGATCCTTGGAGTCTGACAGGTTAGCATATCGCGAGTTGTCCTCCTCCAGACCTCTCCCCGCCCACGAGTCCAATTCAACATCTACGACCTCGAGACAGGGCACCACACTGTCAACCTTTTGCATCTTGTCGTCTGAAAGTTTGTCCGTTTCGCTCGAGTGCTCCGTTTGAGGTGGCTCCCACCCTTCAGTCTTCTCCAGTTTTTTGGCCGGAGAGATTTGCCGCATAGTTGTAGTTACGCTGTCCCAAAAACACTGCACCTTTTCTGGTTTCTTCTCCTTCTCTTTCTCGTCATCCTTGAGCTTCTTGTGAGACCTTTGAGGGAGATATGGATAAACAAACCTGCTCAGTGTTATCTTTGAACTATAAATATTTCTGACATTTTTTCACTGTGGTGAGTGGAATGTCCCCCTATACCATTATACACATAGGAATTCCTATTGTTTGTTCGACACAGTGGGTGATTCATTGAAGTTTGCTTTACAGTGCATGGCCCACTTCCTAAAGCAGTTTAAATCCAAATGTCTGCTAAATTCAAGGCCTGTCTCTTATAAATAAACAAGTGCAAGTGTTATGCAAGACATCATTATTCTTAATCAAGCTGTGAATGCTTTTACAGCAGCACACTTGACCATTAAAGCGCTCTGGTGGAACGCACTTGAAGTTAATGTAAACCTAGTGTGACTGGTGAGGTTTTATAGCTGTGGAGTGGGAGAGCCTACAATTCACTTACAAGAAAATATATTACCAACAAAAATTTATTTTTTTTGTTTTGCTTGTGGTTTTGTGAGTAAAGTGTAACTATTTTTAATGTGGACTCAGATTTCCAAACATTTTTATAGAAAAAATAAATAAATTGTAACTGAAAGTATTTTAGTACTGTAAATACAGTGACACTGAAAGTAAAAAATCCAAAATTTATTTAAAGATATCAATTTAAGATGCAAAGAGAAGACACATAAATGTCACATAAATGTAAGAAAAATTTAAGAAAAATGTATGACTAAGTTTCATGTAAAGTTTTATTTCAGGGGCTATTTTTGTTTGACCAAAACTGAGATAGATAAACATTTGTGGGACATCTCAAGGAGGGCTTTCCTGTAGTTGTAATATAGTTGATATATGACTAAAAATGACTTCATGCAAAACTGTTAAATTAAATTAAATTAGATTATCAAAAAACTTTTTCACACAAAAAAGTCAATGGTAAAAGAGCAAACTGAGTCTGTAGTATCTAACCTTAAAAAAAAAACAATAGTCTCTCAAACCACTAGAGGTCAGAAAATGAAAACAATGATGAAAACACAATGACATTTATAAAGCAATAAGTTTAGATTGTAGCTTGTATTCTTACCCTCTGCGATCGGCCAGATTCTCTCCTGTCAACAGCAAGTGCTCGTCGTCTTTTGATGAAAACATTTTTCTGTCTTTCCTCTCCTTTTTGGACATGATCTTCTTCACTTTGGCCTCCTGACAAGATAAAAAAAAAAACATACACGTTTTATATTCTTTCTGATTTATTGCAAAATCTGGCTGTGTTGAAACATCTTCTTAAGACAAGCTTCCCAATCATCGCCAAGTTTGTTTATATCAACTACATATTTTTCTCTTCAGTCATGAAAGGTTGAATTCCAGTGTTACTCCCTTGTCACACCAGCTCTCCTCCCTGCCCCATACATGTACATCAGCCGCACAGACGATTATGGAACATTTTAGCTGGATTTCCTTGTCTGTGAAGTAAAATGTTAAGGTCACTGCGTACATCCGTGCCTGTTTGAGCCAAACACTAATCAAAACATTCTCAGTATTCATAACACCATTTGATGGATGTATCTGACCCTTTGTGAAACCTTCTGCTTGTTTTGTTCTGTTTTTATCAACAACCTACAAAGTCTGCAAGGAAGAGCAAGCTTTTGACTGTTACATATGATAAATAGGAGTTGCAAATGCAGCAGAAACAAAGAATAACATAAAATGACTAAATATTATAAGTAGATGTAATATTGCTCTTCTGCCAAAACTATTTGACTAATTTTGCCACTTTTGTACAGAGAAACAGTGCAATCATCTGCTTATGTCTAAAGTCTATCGTACATTACATTAAACTAAGCGAAACTGTTTTATATGTTTAGGTTTGTGCTGCATGTGTAAAGCGTAGATCAAATTTTCTACAGATACCAGACGAAATTCCAGGTCCATGTTCACGCATCACCAACAGAGGACTTTCTATATACCTTTCTCCACAGTATTAGCCCTAAGATCCAGAACTGGTGAAGCAAGAAATGCAATACTATTTCATCTGCAAACTTCTGAGATTTGTCTACTTACAGAGGAAACCCTTATATCACTTATTTTATGTTTTGCTGCCATGAATTAATAAGAAAATAATTCACATATCCATAGCACATTCTCTATATGCAAACAAATACATTTTCTATAGAATGCATGTAGCTTAATTTGCCAAGGTCAGCCTAGCAGGATAAAAAGACATCCTGTAAGTAAAACACTGACTCCTACATTATTGTTTTCTCTGTCAGCAAAGTCTGGCCTCAAGAAAACCTATTCAATCTATTTGACATAGCATGCAAAACGCAACAATACTGATGCCTTATCAACTTCTATTCATGTAGAAAAAAGCTTAACCTAAAGTTGTATACTCAAGTGTATAAGTTAAAGTTAGGAAAGTAGACTTAAGTATACCATATGCAATAAAGCAGAAAAAAAAAAATCATACAGCCAGATTTCATTTTAAATTTTATCATAATTCATGTTTATGTCTATTTTCTGATTGCCTTCGAGGTAAATAAAATTATCTGCTCCTTTGGTTCACCCTGTGATTGGTTAAATCCAGCTGCCACTCACAAAGAGGAGGAAACAAATACAGCATATTGTATCTGAACGACTACATTAAAGTGACATTGTGTAACTTTCTAGGAGTGAAAAATCAAACGCATGATCCTTTTGAAATAGAAGTCTAAAACATTGGCTTGAGACCTTCTTCATCATTATACTTTACAACACTTTTATGCCATATTGTGAAAAAATTTATCTACAGGAACCAGACATCCATGAAAATGAGTATGAGGAGCCACAAAAGTCAATTTTAGAATAATGAAAGCCTGCTCAGAGTAATTTTTTATGTTTTGGCCCAACAAAAAAATGTCAAACTACAAAAAAAAGTACTTTGCTCAAGTTTATTTTTAGCTAAAAGGTTACACGGTGTAGAAATGGTGAATCACAATTTCTGGATTTCACCAAAATTACAGGTTATCACATAGATGAGTTCACAATTAGATTTTTCTCACTATATTGCCCTGTCCTACTTCAATTATAGTTCAAAAACAAAAACAGTGGGCCCATTTATTTTTTTTTTTTTCAAAATGTACTTTGTTACATTGTTTGCATCAAAATTATGTATTTGTCTAGTTTAATTAAGTGGTATAACCTGCACTCCTCTCCATCTCTCCATCCTAATACGGACATAAAAGCACACGGTAGCTCAGGAGCCAATGGAAAGTGTCAGAGGAGGCTATTTTAAGAAGGTTTCAGGCTCACTAATTGTTCTGTGTGAAGTGTTCTGCTCCTAGAAAGAATGTGGTGTTTCCTTCCCGTCTGTGTCCGAGCGCCTTATCCACGCAAACAGGACAGCCCTAGAAATATGTCATGTGAACTGCAGAACCCACCGAGAATCTATTTACAGACACCACACAATGCAAGTGGACAGGACAAAGTTCACAACAAGTGTTCATGAGTACATCAGCAGAGGTGCAATATGTACCCAAAACATGGAGTCAATAGAGGACAATGATAAGCTGTGTGTACCTTAACTATACATTCAGCACTGGTGATACTTTAATTAACAGTGCATTCTATTTAAAACATAAATTACATGGCTGATTCAGTTATTTAATTAAGCTCAGGTTTGCTACAGTAATTACTGTCGACTTGTCATTAAATAAAAGATTTATATAACTAGATTTTTAGAAGATCAACAATTTAGTATGAATACATTTTCTCTGCACTGATTTTGGTTATTTTGTTAGTAAGATAATATTTGAGCTGTAGTTGATTGAATAGACAACGTTTATTGCTCAGTATACCAGTCTTTCATTGATTTTTCTTTACATATTAATAAGATAAGAGAAGATATGAGAGGCTCTAATTGACCGATCAACAAACAAAAACAGCAGCAGAACAAAAAGTGTGAAAACAAAAAACATAACAAAAAATAGATAAATACTTTAAAATTTACATTTAATGGAGAAGAAAATAGACTTTTAAAAACTTGTATGCACCAAGAGCGTCTCAAGTTATTGCTGAGCAAAGGCTACCATACAGTCAGTGTTGCTGTAAAATACAATAAATATTACTAGAAAGTTTGAATTACTTTGAGGTAATCACTTAAGACGTCGAATAGTACTAATTTTGTCACATTAACACTTGATTATTGATTAATTTATAGAAATGTGCGGTCACAAAAACTTTTCCTCATAATTTTGTAATAACTTTAAAGTCAACAGACACAGAAAATCTTCACCAGTTTTGTTCCTGAAGTGTCATTTTCAATGGAATATCAATGCAATACAATTATATGCAATTAGCTTAAAGTACTCAGAATGTAAATAGTAATATCAACATTTTTCATATGTAACGAGTTACACTACTTAGTTACTGAGAAGGGGATATATACTGTATACTACAGTAGCTAGTTACTTTTATAATAAATGACTCCAAACACTGTAAGTAAACAAATAAATATCTTGGTCGACTAAAAACGCCCCATCAACCAATTAATCGACTAAAACAAGTTTTACTGAAAATTCTTAGGAAACTGTGTTTATATCAAAAAAGGCAGATCAGACCAATGCTTCAATCCCAATTTTTTAGCTAGTTCACGACTTTTTGATACTGCTCAATTTAAATCCTTAAAAACACAAACAAACAGCAATAAATACTGCAGTTTTTAAAATAAATGTTTTAGAGTCAATATGAAGCATTTTACTCTGTATGGTTCTGGCTTTAAGCCTGAAAAAATATCTTGTGCTAAATTTAACTTGTTCTAAATGCATTTATTTTATTGTTTCAACGAATATAACCGCTTTTTTTTATGGTCAGATCAGCCCTTCATTTAATCTGTGTTTCAACATGCTGCCCATGACAAAAAATTATATATATATTATATACTTTATACCAAACTATGGCTATATTTGAACTTGTAAGCTACCTGGCAAAGACACAACTTAAAGCAACGACAAATTGACAAAAGAGTGATGATTTTGCAATACTGTAGACAATATACTGCCATATCCATCTTGTTTGCACATTTTAGTATGACCTATGTCATACAGGACTTTAACATTAGTCATCCAAACTGCTCCTAACAGACCGTTTTGCTAGAGATAAGAATGAAGGCAAAGACGTGTTTGTAGATACACAACGGTGCAGCCTCAGCAATATTCTGTTTTACTTCAACCCAGGTGATAAAATAGGACAAGTAGGAGTATCCACAAGTGTCTGAATTTGGGAACCAGGGTCAGAAAGAGGAGATACAGACACTTAAAGACAGATATAGCAGACAAGAGACGGAATTCACACTTTTTTAATGGACTTTACCATTCCTGATATATGCCTGTTGTGAGCAGGGTTAGATAAGTGTGTCTTGGCTTATCTCAGACCCACCAATTGTGAACACAGACAAAATGTTCATGTGGGGCCCCTCAATATAAGAAGAAAAACATGTGATAAGAGCCAGGTTTAATAACAACATGTATTTATATAGAGCTATTTCATAGGGGTCTAAATTTCATAACAAAATTATCAATTATTAAGCTAAACAGTGGACCAATGTTGATGTGTGTAGGGCTACAGTGATGATGTTCAAATATGTAACCCATCTCAAAAAACAATAAATTTGCTTTGCATCCTTTGCTCCTTGTGTCTGTACTTTTTGTCTGGCGTTTTGTTTACCTTTGACACCACGGTAACGGCTTCCTCCCCCTCTTCCTCTCCTTCTATGTCTTTGTCCTGAAACGCACACAAGCACACATTTAGTCCAAACACTGCCCCCAACAACACGCAGTACTACGAATACTTGAGGTGTTTATGGAGTGTGCGGTACTTCCTGGTAAAGACGGCACCCTTTTAAGAGCAGCAGTGTAAACAGTGTGAGGGAGAAGGAGGGAGAGACACCTCAGATCCAAACAAAATATACAGAGTTAAGTCCTAGCCTATTGTTTTGACTACTATTTATGTTAATATGAGTAAGGCTATTTCAGTCCCATTGTCCTCACTGTGCCAAGAAACACACATTAACTTCTTTTTATTATTATTGTCCAAGACAGTCATATGTCTCACTTTATTTATTCTTAGTAGGGCGTCAAGATGAATTGCAGTTGTATCAAAATTGCTACCTGAATGGACGCATCATAATTTCCACCACAAGCAACTTATCCTGTTTTATTCTACATAAAAACACAGTTTTAAGCTCCTTTCAGTCATTTGTGCAGCACTGGTTCCTGTCTTATTAATGAAGCAAGTTCCTATTTTGGGAGATTTGTTCATTGACAAAGGCACTACTGATTCTTGTAGTGCATATTGTCGAGTATTATTAACTCTATTACTAAATTACTGACTTCACCTCATCATTTAGAAAGCTAAAGGGACCTATTAAGCAAAACCCACTTTCTTGAGTTATGTTTTCAGTGCAATCTCTCATAGTTTACTTAAAATTGTACTTGAATTGATTCAAGCATGCTGAGTAATTCTGTATTGTACTGCACTGCAGCTTATGCTGGAGTAGACAGAAAATTTCAGTTTTCACCTTCTACCTATCCCCAATTATTTGTCTGTATTTTCAAAAAAAAAAAAAAATCTGATTTCAAATAAAACTGCAAAAGTTCAAAATGATCATGAAGCATTTTCCAACAACAACAAAAGAAGTAATTTAAAACCTGTTGCTTGTTAAATTTTTTTAATAGGAAGTCAATGGGCCGTTTTTTATTTTTAAGCCATTTTAGATCAATTTTGGGTTTCACAATGAATTAAATGTAAATTACTGATTTGAGCATGTTATAGTTTTTTACTAAAGACCTAAAAAAACAATATGCAAACAATCTCCTTTAAAGTTGGTTACATACAAGAGAAACTGTCATCTATTAGGTCATTTGAGGGAAAAAATACAGTATTTTTCTATTGCTAGATCTTAGTGTCAATAATCATGAATTATTAAATTGTAATGATTTTAATAACAATGCATGCATTCTCAGTTATTTCAATAACCATCAACATATCAGTAGTTGTTTTGTTTGTTGTTTTTCACCCAGACATCTCTTTAACAAACCACAAACCAAAATATTTACCTTTTAAGATAATAAATCTGGTATTTTTATAGCCCTTATGGTATGATACAATAACCATTCTTCAGGAGTCAAACTATGTGCACAAGACGTACAGTGAACACGCTGTTGATTTAGAACTCTTCAAAAGGCATTACATAAGCTACCGATGCATCTCTGCTTAATCATATTGCCTTTTATGACCGCCTTAGACCTAAGCAGAGGTCTTGAACACGATCCAGGAACCTTAAGGAGCATTTAATCATGAGAAGAGACCACTGTGATGGAATGATGAGATTACCGACTCCAAGCCTGGATAAGGATTCCTGTAAAATGATCAAAGACGTTTAAAGAGTTCTAACATTGAACAACTTAAATGGAGAGAGAGAAAGAAAGGCCGGTTGAACTTGTCTGAGCAAAGGCTTGTGGGTTCGTGCCACCTTCACTGATCAAAGACTGATTGCTCACTCACAGAAGTATTAAAACTAAAGCAGCAGAGGAGAGAGGAGAAGGAAGGGGGCAGAGTATGGTTACACAAAACAACGAGGCTGCTTTTGTAGCTTCGGGGGACATTTTTCCTCAGTCTGAATGGGTCAAAAGCTAAACTGCTAAAATGACTCCACAACATAATAGAATAGTGTTGTCAAGACGAAAGGTCAAACTAAGTCTAAAGAAAATCTTATAAGTTTAAATAATGTTGGTGAAAATGTAATCTCAGAATAATTATTGAGCAATGTCACCACACATTGTATAATGTCATAGCACAATTTAAATTAATCATTCACTTTAATAAATAATAATATCAAAATGTATTCAACAGGGATCTAAAAATATTGTGTTTCATGTAAGTGTATTCCACATTCTAAGCTCTTCGGTTTCTATTGTTTGTTAAAAAGGACACAAACTGTGAATGAATGAGCTGAATTAAAAACAGATATGTGACCTTTATATCACAGGAATCAAGCCTTTCTCTACCATCTTTGATTTTAGTTTAAGGAAAAATCCTGTGTCAACTCTGACGATGCAGAATAAGTACTGATTCTGACTTCATGTGTTTCATATTTAAGATCAGAGAATGCACCACTGTTTAAAAAGAATCACAGTTACAATCCATAAATGGTTCAGATAAACAGAAGTTCAACACATATTTTAAATTAGTTTCTGAGACTGCAAAACATTGCTTTTACAGTTAGCAACCAATAATCTATGTATGTGGTCAAATTTATCCCAGTAGAAAGTAAGAATTATTAGATTCATCGATAATCAGGATTATTCAAGCTTCGATATAATCGCAAGAACAAAAGAATAATAATTGTGACCATTTTAGAAGCAAAATCAAAAGCTTTTTTAGTTTGTTCTATAAAAACATGAGCAAAATATCAGTTCCAGCTTAAGGCAGCAAAGAAAAATGCATTGTTTTTATTTATTTTTACAACAGTGACAAGTACATTTTATCGGCTATTATTAAAAACAGGTTAAATTCAGATATCAATATTTCTTCAACCCAATCTTAGCAAAATTCCGTTTTTTAGCTTATAGAAATATTATAAAATTAGAAGCAAAATAGTCATAATCGTAATCTCGTAATCTCTATAAAAGCAAAGACATCTACATATTTCTGCCATATTTAAAATATTTTGCATTCAGAAGCTTAATTTCAAAAAACTGTTCAAAATGCAAGAAAATACAATATGTCTCTGCTATTTGGTCGTAACAAGCGTAATCTTGAATAACTGCGAAATCGTGATATTCTGTTTCACAACAATCGCAATAATAGAATTTGATATTGTGACATCCCTAACAGAAAACATTTGCTACTTTCCACGCATAGTTAAGTTGTCATTGCAATGTTTTTGTACATGTTTGGGCCACCTGATTCACAATCATGAGGCGTGTCCACAGAGAGAGTTCCACAGTGTTGTTATTAGGTCTGTTGTTTCAATAAACTACAGACGCACACAGACACAAGCAGAGGCAGACTGTCAAACTTTAATAAAGAATGGAAAACAGGTTACAGCAACACAGAGCCTTAAGTGCCCCAGAGCACACTGCAGGGAGCGCGGTTATTGACTACAGATCTGCCCTCAGCACTTTTACCCCACTTAGCTTCTTAACTGCCTTTGTCTGGGGCTGGAAAATTACTCAAATCCAACTAAAATGACATTCTAAGAAGAAATATGTGATGTATTAAGAAATAGGCTAGACTGTATTCCAAAATGAACATTTATTTAAACAATATGGACCTTGCTTACTTTTAAATGAACAACTTTTTGAAGAAATTGAACTTTTCAGAGTTGTTTTCGGGAACCATACTTTTACTTTAGTATTTTGGATATAAATAATAGTACTCTCAACTACAGTATAGTCAAGACCACTCTAATCGAGACCAAGACCTTTCTTCAGAGTCCCAAGATCTTGACAAGACCAGGACCAAGGGTCAAGACGGAGACAAGACTGAGACCAAGATGGTGGTTCATTGAGGCCAGATCAAGACCATCTTTGAAATTTTATACATTTATCAGTGTCTACTTGGACTACTTGGTCTGGCAGGTCAAGTTTAGCAGAGCGTGGTGGTAAGGAAATGTGGTGTTTTGTGTCCAATACAAGGCCAACTTCAATACCACGTTCAAGATATGATACCAGATAATAAGCTTGAGTCTGTGACAAGACTAAGATCTTAAAAGACCGGTCTTAATACCGAGACTGGTCTCAAGTGCTACTACACTAGTACTCTCTTACTTCCGTTATGGTGCCTTGTCCCAATGTGAGTTAATTTAAGTGGCAAAAACTTGACAATATAAAATTATTTAAATAACTGTGTTCCTTGCACCACTCTTTATGGTTTTGTTTTTTGTGTCCATGCATTGAAAATATAGTATTTTTGGCATAATTTGTGGTTTACATCAAAACTACCAAATGAAAATCAGCTGTTATGTTGATTGGTTGTATTCAGACTTTAATTGTGATGGCGTTATAGTCATGCTAGAGCCACATTTTCCTCTTGACTCATAACATTGTATTTTTCTATGAATGACCATAAATGCATTTGCATGAGTTTAGATTGACAACTGAAAGGAATGAGAAGACCCACATCTGCATTTTAACTGTTGGTTTTAGCTGACCCCAATATTACGGGTCCATAAAAAGTTGCATGTCTGTCATTTGAAACCAAGAGACTGTTACTGGAGTGCTATTTTGTGTTTTTGTCTGTGTAGTATTATTTTGAAGCAACATTACTTTTACTAAGCTACCAACCTCTCATTCGTAATCAATCGCCTTTACATCATTACAACAAATTGAACTTCAAGTTAAATTTGTAGTAGTACAGAAGAAGTAGACTTTCAAATAAAAGCAGGTCTGGTTTGTGTTAGGTTAGGTATTAAAGACATTCACAAAGATTGTGTATCACTTAAACATATATAGACTCATACAGCTTCACAGAACTTTTTTTGTCCTTGAACAAACTACTTTCATAGGCTTTTATCTGAAAATTGTGGTCACATTATCTTCAGGCAAGGCGAAAAAAAAAACATGGCAAAGAAAAAAAAACCTCAAAGTAAAGTCAGACTAAGAATGTTGAAAATTATTTAAATAGCTTCATGCCGTATCTTTCAGCCTCTCTCAGTCTTGCCACATTTTATCAGGACTTTCACGTAACATTATTGACCCTAATGTTGACCCTTAGTTCACATGCACGTCATCACCTCCAATGGTTTACTCAAGGAAGACTAAACAGCTTACTTTCCCAGGATTTTTGTACGTTGTTGGACTGTAATCTCATCCTGGTGCCCAGTGGTAAGGCATCCAAAAAGGAGCTTAGAACAGCTCACTGGGGGTAATGTGACTTTTTCCAGGAAGTGCGTCCAGTAAACTCAAATTGCGTCAAAGTTACAAACAAACAGGGAGATTTACAATAAACACAACAGGTTTTGAAAGTCCAGAATATACATTTACCAACGGGAACTAGACTTTCGCTGGAGTAGCTTGTTTTTTTTAAATACAAGCAAATGGACCACAAACAGTTATCAAAAGATTAAGATTGTTTTAAAAAAATCCAGTTTTAATTGAGATGGTTTAATAAATAAATGTCACTGATTGTGTCATTTTAATCAATAAGGCTCCAGTCAGAGTAAAAGTATGTTGTTTATTGCTAAATTTAAATTTTAAGTTAGAGAAATGTGACAAGAATTAAAATTGCACCTTGTCTATGTTCGAGAAATGTATGCTCTTTTATAGTTTGTTTTGTTTGATAAGGCAAACAAAAAAAGTTAAAACGACAATTGTAATCAATAAAGAAATAAAATTCCATATTTGACAACCAAAGTTTAAACTTTGCGCCACATACCATTACCTTGTACAAAATGTATTGGTCCTTTTTCTTGGCAAATGTCATAATTAAATTCAAAGTGTCTGTTGCTGGCTAAGATAACATTCACTTTTCCCAAAGTTATCCCCTATTGAGATTACATAATGACTACAAACACTAGCATCCTTCACACTCTGAGAGGACACAGCTGCTTAAAGAACAGACCCCCCATAGAACCAACAACTTTCAAAGTTGTAAGAAAAGAGATTGTGAAACATAAGACTAGATCAAAAGTCACACAGCTACTCCTGAACACACTTCTCTGTCAAACTACTCCTTCCACGTCACAATATGATGCTTTTCTTTAGATTTGTCATGCATTTGAGATCTTCTCCTGCTCATATCAGCTGACTTGACATCTGAGTCTCTTCTTCCCTCCCCCATCACTCAGAAAATTTTACAAAAGGTACACATAAATCACATTTGTAAGCTCTTTTAAAATCAGTTTTATCAGAAGAAAACAGTTGTCATCATTGAGAAACAAAAGGAGCAGGTAAGCAGGAACAAAATTCAGGAAAAGTGATTTTTTTAGTCCAGATTGAAACTTTTGGATGAGATGCTGATATAAAATTGAGCCTAAATTCAGTCAGTGGTTACGCCTTGTGTTCTTTGAGTTTGCATGTTTACCTTGTAGGAGTGATGGTAGTGCCAGGACATGTCGTCTTCCTCTGAGGCATAGTCCACCAGCACTTTGCTCTTGTTCTTTTTAAACATTATCCTTCAAATACTTTTTCTTCCTGCAGAATAGATTGTGGCGAGCAAAATCCCAGTGTGTTTCTTCTTTTTCTCAGAGGAAATCTCGAAAGAACCACAGCACAGAGAGAGTTTTTTTCTTTTTCATTCACGCACGCCGCTGCTGCCTCTGTTTGGTCGCATGGTGTTTTTTTGGCTGGAGTTTGGCGTTTGGAGATGTGCGCACAGCCCGATCACGGAGACCTAAAGGAGAGCCCGCCCAGTATGAAGCAGAAGCCCACTATGCCCCGCCCACTCTCCTCTGGGGCCCAAATGTTGCCATGGCAGGAGGAAGGAAGGGGTCAGGCTCACATCTTATCATAAGTAGGCTACTCTACTGTATTTGTAAATATTCACCGTATGAACGAGATGTCACTTTTTCATAATCTGACCAACTTAGTCTACTTTTTACATTGCAGACTCAACTCTGCTTATGATCAATTTTATGTGTATTTATTTATTTATTTATTTTATTTTATTTTATTTTATTTTATTTTATTTTATTTTATTTTATTTCATTTCATTTTATTTTATTTATTTATTTATTTTTTTATTTTGTTGTATTTTATTTTATTTTATTACACAAAACGTCATGCCTACTTGGACAAGATTTTATGAAAACTAAAGACTGGCTTGAATCTAATTTTGCTTTATTAATGTTTTGGGTTTTCACTGTAATTTTTTAATCATTATTATTTTAGTCATTCACAGCTAGTTTACTCAAGAATTAAATAGCTAAATAAGTCAGAAAACATTAACTGAGAATTTTAAAACTGATTGTGAAATATAACTTTCTCCTTACATGTATTTTTTCATATTGAACAGTACAGAACATATCTAACAAGAAAGTCATATACAGTATCATTAAAACAGGCCTATTCACTGTTTCATTCCTCTCATTCATTGTTAGCTTTTTTTATGATAATGCAACAATAGACAACTATGAAAAAGATCCTAATGTAACTCTAGCTCACTTTCTTTCCCCAAACAAAAGAACTGCCTACTTTCCGACTTAAAAGCCATAATATTTCATTTGAATCTCTACTATTTACACATTACTTAGTGATTTACAGCAAATATCCACACATGTTTTCTTATCTGCGAGGCAAACAGGAAAACAAGTGGTGCATTATTCTGCCGGCTGAGCTAAAAGAGGCATAATTTAGCCCCGATTAGAGCCACTCACCTGATGCAAAGAGCTTTTCATTCATGCCTCACTCTCAAAGTCAGTGAGGAATATGAATGTGGTGCAACAGTGCTTTTGTAGGTGTTGTTGATGTGTTACTGAATACAATCTTGTAATTTTATGCTGCGGTCAATTGATTTTAGTCCTAAAGTTGCACATGTAATATTTCTGGTGGAGGATGCGTGCCCTTCTTGTCTGGATAAAGCTTTGGATTGTGACGTATCATTAAACCAATAAAGATGCAAAATACTGAAAGTATGATTAATTCAATCATACACGACACTAGAAATTGAAAGTTGTATTTATCATAGTGACTCTGATGATTGGGTTATTCCACAGCTCTTTTGTCTACTTTTTGATATTGTTTTGTTGGAATCCCATCTCTTTGCTTGGGATATTCCACAATATGACTCTCAAATTATCTATGTACGGCTTCTTACTGTAAGCTAACGCAACGATTAGGGCTCTCATAGCAAGAAGGTACGGGGTTCGACCTATGTGAAGTTTGCATGTTCCACCCTTGTCTGCGTAGGTTTCTTCCGGGTGCTCTGGTTTCCTCTACCACTAAAAACATGTCTTATGTGCCTCCCCTCTCCCCTCCCCAGGACTACAGATGGAAATTAGCTGTAAGCTAGAATCTGGTACAAGCATCTCTGCCATTGGGCTTAATGTAATTGTACATTGTCCTTAATAAACCATTTTATTAATGAACATCTGTAACAGTTACAGTGTAAATATGCCAGATTATAGCAAAAATGCTAATTTCCATCTGTTGTCCCTAGGCATGTACACATATAAAGACAAGAAAAATACAAGAATACAATAAAAGAAAGCTAAAAGTGCTCACAGGCTTGGTTTTCCTTCAGCCACAGTTTAATTTGTAATTTGAATGTGGCTTGCAAGGTGAATGTAATTGTACACTGTAAACATTACCTTACCTTTATTTCCATTACCTTGGCTTGTTGCTGTTGATAGAGCTGTTGATAGATATATCAAAGCAAAGCAATAACATCTTCTGTAAGACAAACAGGTCACAATCTCTTCTCCAGAAAAGTATTTTATGGCCCTTAAACAGTTTTGGATTTAATGTAATGTAAGTCTGTACATGCCTAAAACTCAAGATCAGGACCATGTTAAACAACAATGTCTCGCTGTTAGCATGTGTCTATCACACTTCTGAGGGTCTGTTGTTGACCTTTGGCCTCTCAGGTCATCAATGTGGGTCAGCGTGTGACCAGAACTGGATACGCATTCTTCACTATCTCCTAAGTGGTTATTTACGGTATGACGTTGAAGTCTTGACAAAAAGCTGTTTATTGGGTCATTTCAGTGTCTTTGTTCTGTTTAGTAACTTTACGTTTCTGTTTGTGCATGTGCTATATGGACGACCAGCTTTTACTGATTTTGAAAATTTGATTGTAAGTATAACTGTCCCTGATCGTCTCTGCGTTCTTCTCAAAACACAGATAACTTATCTGAAAATTGGCCGTGGTATTGCTGATATATTGGTAATATAAATGGAAGGCACACTATTTTGAAACATTTCTTTACAAATCTTTGCTTACTACATCAGTAGCCAAATTCTTTCACCTGCATTATCCACTGGGTTTGTGGACATTTCCTTGACGACAGGGTCAAGTAGGCGAGGGCTCTGACCCAACTGGGATTATCTCTGTCTCCAACCCTTCTCTGGGACAGACAACTTTAATCTGTGGGACTTGGAACCTTTTGCAACTTTGAAGGTCACACAAAAAGAAACATAGAGATAGTGGTTAGAAAAGAACAATCTAAAATGTCTCTGAACAATGAGAGACAATTGGGACACTTTGCTGCGTCATGTTAGCAGAGCAGTGGGAAAGATTAACAATGACTCAACAAGTTTGTAAGGAGATTGGCAGGTCACTGAGTTCTTCTGACATGGGACCACATCAAACAACTTCAGCCAAGTACAGATTAAAGTTTTAATTACTGCACTGTACATTCTACAGTCACCAGTTAATGACGTCCTTCCAAGACGTAATGAAATGGAATGAAAAAAAAAATCACTTTTTTTCTTATTTTACCTGATGCAATTTGTCTGTCATCGTCAACGAAGCAAAAACTTCTTGGTAGATCCTTGAGCAGAACATGGGAAACATAATTATAGACTGAGTTCAAACCTTTGCAATACGCTTCTCTGCAATTTCAAGCAACACTGAAAACCTGCAGTAAACCAGTGATTACAGTCATTTGGATTTACCTAACATTTGCCATTTAACTTTTTGTTTTAATTGAGGAAAAGAAAATGGAAAAAGCGTGCAGGGAAACATTTAGATTGTTTTAACTTCCATTTACATATTAAGACTATTTATAAATTCAGTGATGATTAGTAGCCAATTTTTGTATTGAAATGGGAATATATTTAGGCGGCTTATAATATTATATTATTCACAAATGTGCAACTTTTGGGTTGTAACTTATCTTTATTTCGTTTTAGTTGAAATGGATAGAAAAAAATAATTGCTATACAAAATAGACAAAAAAAACAATGATAATAATAATCATGCTGCTGATAATTTTATGTATTTATTTATTTATTTTACAAATGTCCTAATATCAAATTATAAAACATGTGTTATTGAACCCATGAGTTCTTAAACTTTTCACACCTTGTACCACCTAATAAAATATTTGGTTCTTCAAGTTAAAAAAAAACTTTATCAAAATTTTTAAAAACTTTAAATCATTTAAAATGGTTTAAAATTAGGCTAAATCAGGTCTAAAAAAATGATGAATCATAAGGCTGTTCTAGAGAACGCTTAGCTCAAATAAGGACCAAAACATGAAGAGATTTGTTTCTAAATGAAACTACTATTCAACCTGCAGATGGCTTCAACTACCACCAAAGGAAGCTCAAGCACTAGTGGAACAAGTACCACAGGTTGAGAGACAATATTTTTTAGTCACAATATTGAATTTGCTTGGACAAACCAGTAATGGCTAATTTACTTCAATGTCAATATCTTTGTCGATTCACTAAAAACAGTTCAAGCTTGAATTCTCACTTAGCACCAAATTTACGATAAAAGTCTCCAAAATACTTTTAAATATGCCTGAAATAAAATGATTCCTCTTTGGGACACAATTAGTTCATAATTAGCTCAACAGAAGAGTGCTGATGCTCAAGTGTGCATGACAACACATCCACAGAGTGGGCCGTAAAAAGCCACTAATGATCCATGACCCTGGAGATGAGTTTTAATGAGCTGCATGTTAAGGGCACTCCTAACACCAGGATAAGCTCTTCCTCTGGTTAAGGATAGACTCTTAAGAGCAGGAATACGCTGTGACCAAGCATATCTAAAAACAGCGGCTAAGACTGCTGCATCACTCCACAGCATATTAGTGGTTATTTGGGTCAGATGCTTTAAGAATCCAATTTGACAACAAAGCACTTCTCTATTCAAGGCATATATACTGTAGTTGTATCGCTGCCTAACTTTTTCAATGGTCACTCAAAATAAACACTGTTAAATACTGTGAGCTTGATCACCTCTTTGAAAATCAGACACATCACTTGTCCTGACACCTGGGTATATACCATACCCATCATCTCACAACTATTAGACAATGTACACTGCATATTTTAAAATGCTCACAGTACATTTGTGAGCTGATCAAGAAGAGAACTAGAGCAATAATTAATCGCTTATCAGTAGCTATGCTTACCTGTAGGAAATCAGTGCAATTATATGTTAATAGATGATAGTCATTATCAGGATTACAGACGCAATTACCTTTTATAACACAGACACTCTTTGTCTTAGGTCAAAATTGTGAAACAAAGAATTTCATTTTCTATAGCTAGAAGCCTTCGATCACTATAAATCAACCATTATTAGGTTAAACACATGCCAAAAGTCAAAATATGCCATAGAAATGCAAAAAGTCAAAATATGCAATAGAAATAACTATGTGGCAAGTCGACTAATCAAAAAAGAATCACTAACGACTAAACACAAATAAAAGGTTAAAAAGTTTTTGAGTTACAGCCCTAATGTGAATGATCCACGTTGGATTGTAGCAACGGGCCCATTCATTGGAGTGTTTATATACTAAAAGACGTAGACACCAAGGTTAAGGGAGCTAAAGTGTCCAGCCCAGGGACACAAGAAAAAAAAAACATGGATGGCGTTAGAAGTAGATCAGCCATCAGAACTGGCCTTAGACATTCCCCCATTTAAATTGTAAATATAATCCTAGGTATTTGTAACAATACCTAATCTTGTGGGGTCAGTTACAAAATATAGTAAAGTTTGAACACCAGACTGCATCTCACAAATAATCCTGAGGCAATGGGGACAACTGATAGTGTGATTACTGATGTGTAGTATGAATGTGAGTGTCAGGACAGACCCTGTGGATATGTCCTTGACTCCCTCTCATCCCTCTTTCCTGCAGCAAAAACATTCACTTCTTTGTTATGTGGCGAAACATAAGCCTGCTGAGGTGCAACTCACTGAGACTGACACACAATGGCTGCCTGTGTGTGAACTTGGACCAGGTTAGAGAGTGCATAAAGTTGTGTACAGGTGAGACTTCAAGTTCCACTAGTTTTGTTTATTTCGTAATGTTTTGTTGTGGGTTTAAGGACCTTTATTGTGTCATAATGGTGACCTAGACTGGAATTGGAGAGAGAGATTTGGACCTAAAGTAGCTTACAGGTCAGAACTGGGACAGAATTTAAATACTTGGTCTCTCAATAGATTTCTTTGTTTGAACTAGGAACTTTCAATAGTTAATGCAGTTCATAATGTCATAAACCGATTTGCAACAACAAAAATAGACAAGGTTGCTAGTATTGTTGTTTATTCTGTAGTAGAAAAGGTTAAATCAAGGCAGATGGTTTGCCTGGGCTGGTTTGTAGCTAGAAATCTAGTAGCACTGAAATCTTTGGTGACATCTAGTGGGAAGTAAAGGAATTGTAACTAATTTTACAGCATCAAATTCAGTGCAGTGTGCCATACATTTACTTTTATTGGTGCATTACAACAATCCAAAGGTGCTATTTAAAACAGTCAAATGTTTTACAAATCATGACTGAATACACCAATGTGCAAATATGCAAAATATTTACAAATAAAAACTATGTACAATCCAACAAAAACATTATACAAGACTGAAGAATCTCTGGATGGACTGATCTATTTTCTGGCTAATTGCTGAACATCTAAAAAATGTAAAAGATCAAGTATTTACAGTTTACGTGCAACTTCACCTGTTGTGTCCAATGAAGTAATTAATTCTTTTTGCTTTGTCACACTAACTTGTCTCCATTTCAAAGTCAATGACCTCTCACATCCAGTCTAAAGCCAGTCTAAAAATGACATTGACCCTAATAGGATCACAGGCTTTTAACCTCACGATCTTTTGTTTTAATTTATATAAATTGTGTTTACGTCATCACTTTGAATTAGAAAAACTATAATTTAACAATACAGATTTAGATTCAGTGCCTCATTACACCTCAGCACCTACAGAAATACTGTTATCACTCTATTAGCATTTATTGTCTCTGTGGTACATTCATTTGCTGTCAAGGAGCATGTTATAAATAAAGAATATAACAAAACATGATTTTTCTAGCTCTATTAAGAGGCTTTAATGGCCAGTCATCTACATACTTATAAAATCTCTTGACAATGCCACACAAAAGGGTGACTCCCAAGCGTATTCACTCACAGAGTAGTTTCCAGGGTGGCTGTCCTGGTTACTTACTCTTCAATAGAGTCAATACAGCCAGAAGTCACCCAGTCCAGCAAATTATGAAAGCTGGTAGTGCACAATGTCAGTTCTACTAATCTCATTCAGCATCAAGTGATATGCACATCTTATATACAGCATACATATCAATAAAGTGCATGAAAGTTAAAGGTTGGGACATGTGCAAATACAAATCAGAAACATCTTACACATTAAGTTTCTCAAAGGAGTGGGGGTCTCACCTGCCAATTTATTTGTATGAGCCCCTTGGAGACAAAAGAGCATAGTAGCTAGAGTCCATAGTTAGTGCTGCTTAGTATTTCTAGTTCAAGTAGATTATATTTTAGAGGGCAATTTTCAGAACTCAACATGTCAATTCCAGAATCAAATGAACAACAATGTAATTTGAACACTGATTCTCTGAAAAGAATGCTGCTTCGAACTTTTGTCAGTCCAATACATGTATACACTGTAAATAGCTACTGCTAGCTTTATTTTAGAGAAATCTAATATAAAAATGGGGAAAAGTATGACATCGGATACAGAAAGTGGTCCAAACCTAAGATTGTCCAAATTCAACAAAAAAAGTTATCCATTTATAGCTGCCTTTCTGTTTAACTGCATACTCCCTTACAAAGGTTTAGACCTGAGGTAGTTTTTTTTAAGTGGAACACAACCACCAGACACACATTTTAGCCTTAAGGCAATAACTCCAAAACAAATCAGAACTACGATTATGTTACAGTTAACCACATGCTTGGTATAATAATAATGATTAACTTAATTATACTTTACATACAACTTATCTAAAGAGGTGACTGACAGGCTTGTAGTTGAGTGTGAGCTGGCGAGTGCTGTATCCAGACATGCCGATGCCCATGAGTCCCAGGAGGAGGGCTGTGCGGGGCATCAGTGGGCTGTCCCGTGGCTGCAGAACAGTCTGAGCTGCCTGGGTCTGGAAAATATGACACATATCATATTGGTATAACTTAACATTATCAGTCTCACAGTGTATTGAGGGGTTTGCAATGGCTAATTCCTCAGTACTATTGTTTGTTTGAAATGCATTGAAATTCATTGACAAGTTAGTTGTAAACTTGCTTGTTCTTCCCATTTTTGTCTGTGTATTTTTAAATTCTATGATTCATCTACACAAGTAAATCATCCAGAAAGGGCAGAGATTTTAAAATTTCATATTGGTTGGTTCTTGTGTCTTGTGTTGGTTCTTAGCCCTGTGGTTAGGGGCTGACTGAAAAGAATACTACCACCGTATTCCCTGCGTGTCGTAAAAGGCGACTAAAAGGGACGGGGCGAGAGGACTGGGAATCCTCTCCCCCGTAACAGTTTTCCCAAAAACAGACAGGGCAGAGCAGGGAAGGGGAGGTTGACTCCCCAAACCCTCAGGTTTGGGGCCTTGAATGTGCGTGGGTGTAGTACGAATGAAAGTAAAAGAGATCTGATTGGAAGGATGTTTGAAAGAAGGAGAATGAGCGTGTTAGCACTGAGTGAGACAAAGATGAAAGGGAAGGGTGAGTGTGTGTTTGGAAGTGTGAGTGGGAGAATGTCTGGTGTAGAGAGTGGGAGAGCAAGAGAAGGTGTGGCTTTGTTGGTGAGTTGTGACTTGAGACAATGTGTGGCTGAATGGAAAGAGATTTCATCAAGGTTGATGTGGGTGAAAGTGAAGTTTCCGAATGAGTGGTGGGTGTTCGTGAGTGCGTATGGTCCTGGCAGTGAGAGGAATGAAGAGGAGAGAGTGACCTTCTGGAATGACTTGGATGAGTGCTTGCAAGGATTTGGAGCAAATGTGAATGTAGTGCTGATGGGAGATCTGAATGCTAGAGTGGGTGATGAGAAAATTGAGGGTGTTGTTGGTGTGTATGGTGTACCTGGAAAGAATGATAGTGGTGAGAGACTGATTGGAATGTGCACTGAGAGAGAGATGGTGATTGGGAATACATGGTTCAGAAAGAAAGAGATCCATAAGTATACGTGGGTGAGGCAGGCTGGTGGAAGAGTGATTGATAAAGCAATGATGGACTATGTGGTGGTGTCGAAGGGTGCTTGTGGTAGGTTGTTGGATGTAAGTGTGAAGAGGGGAGAGAGTGGAGGTATGTCTGATCATTATTTAGTGGAAGGAAGGTTGCGTGTGGGTATGCCATGGGTGAGATCGAGAAGGAGTGGGGATGTAAGAGAAGTTTTGAGAGTGAGTGTTCTGAAGAACAGAGAGAAAGTGTGCGAGTATCAGGGGAAAATAAGTGGCAGGTGGAATGAGGTGAAGGATCAAATGGTTGTTGGTGTGGAGGAAGAATGGCAACAGTTTAAGAGTGCAGTGGTTGGGTGTGCAGAGGAAGTGTGTGGTATGAGACGTGTTGGGGGTGGTGTAAGAAAGGGAAGTGAATGGTGGTGCGAGGATGTAAGGTTGGCTGTAACTGAGAAGAGACGTGCGTATGAAGTATGGCAGCAGCGAAAGGATAGGAAGTCGTATGAGTGTTATAAGGAGAAGAGAAGTGCTACAAAGAGAGCTGTGCGTGAGGCAAGAGTGGCTGCGGATGAACGGTGGGGCAGACGGCTGACTGATAATTTTCGTGAGAGTAAAAAAATGTTTTGGAAAGAAGTGAAAAGAGTGCGAAAGGGAGTGTCTGGGAGGGAAGAGAGAGTGAAAACAGAGGATGGAAGGATGCTGAATGAGGGGAATGAAGTAAGAAAGAGGTGGGCGGAGTATTTTGAGAGGTTGTTGAATGTGGAGGAAGATCGGGATGCTGTGATTGTGATGGATGGAAGTGAAAGCAGATCGAATGTATTGGGAGAGTTGAATGAAGCGTTGATTGCGAGAGAGGAAGTTGAGCAAGCAGTGGGGAAGTTGATAGCAGGAAAGGCTGCAGGTGTGGATGGGTGTACTGTGGAATGTTTGAAGTGTGGTGGATCGAGTGTGATTGAGTGGTGCGTGAGATTGTTCAATGTGTGTTTTGAAAGTGGGCAGGTGCCACTTGACTGGGCAAGTGCGTGTGTGGTTCCACTGTACAAGGGTAAGGGTGATAAGTATGAATGTAGTAGTCATAGGGGTATTAGTCTGTTGAGTGTTGTAGGCAAGGTGTATGGGAGAGTGTTGATTAATAGGGTAATAGAGAGGACTGAGTGTATGATCGGTGAAGAGCAGTGTGGTTTCAGGAGAGGTCGAGGATGTGTGGACCAGGTGTTTGCTGTGAGACAGGTGTGTGAAAAGTATTTGGCTAAGGGGAGGGAGGTGTTGTGGGCATTTATGGATTTAGAGAAGGCATATGATAGGATTGACAGAGAGGCGTTGTGGGTTGTGTTGAGTTTGTATGGTATTGATGGTAGATTGTTGGAAGGAGTGAAGAGCTTTTATAGAGACAGCAGAGCGTGTGTGAGAGTGGGAAACAGCATGAGTGAGTGGTTTCCTGTGAGGGTTGGTTTGCGTCAGGGATGTGTGATGTCGCCATGGTTGTTTAATGTGTATATGGATGGTGTGGTAAAAGAGGTGAATGCAGGAGTGTCAGGTAAGGGTGTGAGCATGGTGAATGTTGATGGCGGTGAATGGAGCATAAATCAGTTGCTGTTTGCAGATGATACTGCACTAGTGGCTGATTCAGAGGAGAGCTTGGCACGTTTGGTTGAGGAGTTTGGAAGGGTGTGTGACAGAAGGAAGCTGAGAGTGAATGTGAATAAAAGTAAGGTGATGAGGTGCACGAGGTCAAAGGAGGAACGTAGGTTGAATGTGGCTTTGAACGGGGAGTTGTTGGAAGAGGTAGAGTGTTTTCAGTATCTGGGGTCGCATGTTAGTGTGGATGGTGGAATAGAGGGAGAGGTAGAGTTTAGAATGAATGAAGTACGAAAGATATGGGGGGGAATGAAGAGAGTGTTTGAATGTAGGTCACTGGGAATGGATGCGAAAAGGAGATTGTATGAGGGTGTGGTGGTGCCTGCTGCGTTGTATGGGGCTGAAACATGGAGTTTGAAAGTTGCAGAGAAGAGGAAGCTGAATGTAATGGAGATGAAATGTCTGAGAAGTATGTGTGGTGTGACGCGTATGGATCGTGTGAGAAATGAGGAAGTACGGAGGAGAACGGGTGTTGTGAGTGAGTTGGCTGATCGAGCAGAGCGGAAGGCGTTGGGATGGTTTGGCCATGTGGAGAGAATGGAAGGGGAGCGATTGGTTAAAAAAGTGTATGAAGCTGATGGGCCAGGGGTGCGACTGAGAGGAAGACCACGGATGGGATGGATGGACGGGGTGAGAAGATGGTTGAATGCCAGAGGAATGACTGTTACGCAAGGAAGAGAGGTTGCTAGAGATAGGGATGAATGGAGAGCGTTTGTGTATGCATGAAGAGGATGAAACCTGCTTGGAAGGGTTCGTGTATGAAGTGGCAGGGGTAAACCAGCTACTGCTGAGGCCCTGTTGCAGAGGTCTCATGTGCTGTGCTGTACAGCTGACCCCAGTGCAGTGCAGTGCGGAGAGTGAACCTTTCGCCCAAGGAGGATTGGCACGAATGTGGAGCAACACGTACACATACTGTCAGCCTTTTTATTATAGTCTGTCTTTGTCTCTCGTTTTCTACCTCTGCGGGGAGATCTGTGTTTGTGCCTGTGTTTTTCCGTTTGTCTGCCTGTGTGGGGGAGGGCTTGGGAGGGTGTGGGAGGACCTGGGTGGGGTCATTGGGACCTTGTTGGGGGGGTCTGGGGGTACGGCTTGCTTGGAGTCTGGGAGTGGTCTGGGCTACCTTGTCGCTCCGGGTTTTTCCTTTTGGGTGTATCGCGGTGTCGGCTGTTGTGTTCCCCGGGGTCGGCTTTGACTTGGGTATAACCTTCATGATTGTTATGTAACTGATTGGAAGCAATTGATTCAGACCTGGAAGCCCCAGATTGTTTTAGATTGTTTTAATGCATCTTTTTAGAATCAGGGAAAGTCAAACTCTCACTCAGGCTGGCAGGACAATGTCTGCCTTCTTTTAATGCAACTTAGACACAACGTAGCAGCAAACACACAGCACACAAGACAGGATAAGTATAGGGACTGAAACAATTTCGGAGCGAAGGAAAATAAATAAATATAATCAGAGAGGGGAGGGGTGCCTGAGGGGGGCCGGCCCTGGGGGCACGTGCAGTTTGCCCTGTGGTATGGCTGGGAGGGAGTCCTGGGGGTGGATGGTGGTCCGGGTCGCTCTCTGGGTCTGGTGGTCGTCCCTTGTGGCTCCTCAGACGTGTCCCTGGTGGCTTTCGTTTGGGTTCTCTCGCTGCCTTTTTGAGTTCTCTTGCTCATGGGCGGGCGGGTGGATGGATGGATGCCGGGGCGAGTGTGGTCTCCTTAGCCGAGGTAGCAAATAATAAACAAAGACTAAACAGGATTCTGGAACAATGACATAATAAAAAGGCTGTACAACACAAACATACACAAAACACACAAGTCACACACACACTCATACACTCAGATCATGGGACCAGAGGGAGGAAGGGGGGAAAGAGAAGGGTGCCCTGTCTAGGCTACCCCATGTACATGGGACACAGCCTTGGTATATAGATAGATAGATAGATAGGTTCTTGTGTCAACACAATTTGCATCTATTTATGTGTACCTCGGTCAAGCACTTTCAGAGGGTTGACATGCAATGACCTGTTTATTAAATAGAGGCAGGTTAGAAGTTTCTATGTCCAGGTGCAGCTATAGGAAAGGCTTCAGTGCATCTGTGTGAGCTTGGGTTTCATGCATACTCCTCCTGAAATCCTATTAGGAAGCAGTTCTAAGACTACAGGTAGCCAAGGCATCTTAGATTCAAATCCAGTCAAACTTAGGCCAGTGTAATCCTCTGTGCTAAATACTGATGGACACACACAAACATCTTACACAAAGTGATGAGCTATGCGTCATTCATTGACAACTATTGTTTAACTACAAATTATTACATGAATGAAAATGTAAAAGTTATGATCATTAAAATGAAAATCAACATAAGATGTCTTGGTTTATGGACTGCAGTGGCATTCCTCCAATACACATGTCCTTTGAACTCTAAATCAATAATCCAATTAATGATTAAATGACAAAATCTTCCCAAAGCATCTTACGCACCTGGAGATATCTGATATATCCAGGGGTCAGTCGAGGAAGGATGCGAAAAAACATGGTGAATGTCTCCAAAGTGCCTTACAGCTGGGGGAAATGTAGTGTAAAACCCTAGGACACTCTGCTAGGCAACTTCCTCTGCTTCCTTGTCCCTTGATATTCTCTTTCTGCTTTTGGGAGTTTCAAAAGCAGCTCTCCCTGGTGTCCGGAGACACACTGCCTCCTGGTCCAGACAGCGCACACCTGGCCTGTTGTGATGTCCTGAGAGATGTGCCCTGTATGTGGTTTATAAAGACTCAGTGACGCTGGATAAGCTGTTGGTCACATGGGCAGGACTCTTGTTTATATGAGCATTTGTGTCACTAGGAGATTAGCTATCCCTAGACAGTAGCCTACCTGTTAAAGATGTTCCCACCGTAAAAGAAAAAAGGGGGGAGCTAGAGTTAGGGTTAAGAATTAGGTTGACATCTGGGTCAATATCGAGTCAAAGGGAATAGTTTAACAATTGAGAAAACCCATTTTTTTCCTTTTTACTCACGTTATAATGCATTGTAAAGAGAACATTTCTGTATTATATTTAGGCCTGTAGCCTATAAGTTTAACAAAAAATAATAAAAAGACATAACACACAATCTCATTCCTAAACGTAACTAATCAGACCCATAATCATAAGTGTAATTTGAATCAAAATCATATACTTGCTTTTACTCAATTGGTCAGATCTGGCAAATCCATGTGCTGGACTTGTTTATTATTATGTCAGCAATTGGTCAGTTTTACAATAATTTAAAAAATTGGTTTTGTTGGCAAGTAACCAAGTAGCCTATTTGTAGGCTACTGATTATGTAATTTTTGGAAGTTTCTGAATCTAGTAACTTTTTTTTTATTTCCAACATTTCTCAAGAAAAACTTTTCTATTCCCTACGTTTTAAAAACATTTCTTTATTCTCTTTTTTCTTTCAGTAAAACAAGTTAAATATCCTCGCTTTCTAATTTCTAGTAATCACCATGAATAAAAAATGTGATAATTACCTAGCCGTAAAGCCGATTTACATGAATGAGTGAATAAATGTTCTGTCATTAAAGTGATTGTTCTTTTTTGTGCTTCATTATCCATTGAAATCTCCAGTCCAGTCCAGTGGTTCAGTCCATATTTACCTATTTTTTTTTTTACCGTACGTCATCAATGTGCGCCCGTCGTGTATCTCCAAAACTGAGCGCGGAGCTAACCCGAATATATAAGAATAACGCATTTACAGCATCTGAACAATGCAATGAAACGATTAAATATGAAAATTGAATCTGCATGTTGAAAGTACTTTGTTTGTTTTCTTAACAAAGAAGAGTGAAGTTCTTCTGAACTGGTAAAAGCTACATGCTAACTTAGCAAGCTAAAAGCTTCTGCATATGTGCATTTATTTGTATCTTAAAATTATGAAAATATTAACTAGTATGTGGGTAATCTAGCAAATTTAATCTTGATACTGGCAACAAATTAAAACACTGAGCGCCAGCACCTTCATCTGAACATGATAGAAGAATATGTAGTAACACATAGTAAAGTTATACTTACAGTAACTGCTAGATAATGCATGGTTGCGGTGAAGACACAAACTTATAATTTTATTGCATAGGATTTCTTTTCCCTTTGAAATAGACTCTGTTTTTGGTACTGCAACATCTAAATCCTATATTGTAGCAAAAATGAACAAAAAAAGAAAAGGGGGGCAGTCACCCGTGGACTCAAAGAAAAGACGAGACGACAGCAGCTCAGATGTAGATGTGTCTGCGCAAGGTAAAACATACATTTTTTTTCTGTTATTGTTGTCTTTCTAATATGGTGTTGTGTTGTTTTTTAAAGACTCCAGTCAGAATGAGTCCCTCAGTGACCAAGAGGACCACAGACCCAGTTTCTCTATGCCATCTATATCCACATCTCTATACACTGCAGATGCAGACACTGCAGCACAGGCCTCATCCAAGTTCTCTATGTATAACAGTGTCTCACAGAAGCTAATGGTATATCTCTCACTTTCAGAGATGGTATTTGTATATATTTTTCTTACTAAAACTTTTTTTTTTCTATTGTCAGGCCAAGATGGGCTTCCGTGAAGGTGAGGGTTTAGGAAAGTTTGGCCAGGGACGCAAAGAGATTGTAGAGGCATCAACACAGAGAGGGAGGAGAGGTCTTGGACTGACACTCCAAGGCTTTCAGGGGGAACTTAATGTCGACTGGCGAGATGAACCTGAGGTAGTAGAGTTATCACTGTATAATAATAGAATTTGCATATTTAAAACAATATGTGTTTTCTAGCCAAGTGCAATTGAAAAAGTTGAATGGTTCCCAGAATGCACGACAGAGATGCCAGATTCACATGAACTCCTGGACTGGATGCTCACAGGCCCGGTAATACCATTGTTATGATGGTTCAATATCCTTACAAGTCTTATAAAAGTTTTTTTTACTTGCTTCACATTAGACGAAAATGAAAATTGAGAATGAAACAGAGTTTTGCACTGAAGACCTTTTACACACTCTTCTAAGATGCAAGGCAAGTAATGTTATTAATTGCAGCAATGCATTTTATGTATGTAATAAATGTGTTGTGATTGTCTGTTCAGAGCGTGTTTGATGATCTAGATGGTGAAGAGATGAGAAGAGCACGCACTCGCTCCAACCCTTATGAGACAATTAGAGGAGGGATCTTCCTTAACAGGTTAAACATTTGCACTGCAAGACAAAGAAGTTACATAATATTTACAAATGAAATTTGATAATACTCTTTTAGGGCAGCTATGAAAATGGCTAATATTGACCACTGCTTCGATGCTATGTTCACCAACCCTAAAGATCAACAAGGAGTGAGAACATGAACTTTGCTGCTTTTGGTCACTGAAATTTGAGACTAATGTTGTTTTCTGATTTTTATAGAGATCCCTGATAAAGGACCGAGGAGGTGACCTCTTATACTTTGGGGATGTTTGTGCTGGGCCGGGAGGTTTTTCAGAATACATTTTGTGGAGGAAAGGCTGGCATGCTAAAGGCTTTGGCATGACTCTTAAAGGTCCCTGTGACTTTAAACTTGAAGATTTTTATGCAGCACCAAGTGAACTCTTTGAGCCCTACTACGGTATGTTTATAAAACAAAAACATCATGTACTGTAATATTTTTGACTATATAAATGTTGTTATGAAGAAGTGTGTGCCCTCTGTCTGCCATAGGTGAAGGTGGCATTGATGGAGATGGGGACATCACACGGCCAGAAAATATGACAGCTTTCAGAAATTTTGTGCTGGAAAGTACAGAGAAAAAAGGACTGCATTTTCTCATGGCAGACGGAGTATGGCTCTTCTCTTACACTTGTATTTGTGTGTAGTTTTTTTTTTTATTATTATAATTTTCTTCAAATTTTTTAGGGTTTTTCTGTGGAGGGTCAAGAAAATCTTCAGGAAATTTTAACTAAACAGCTGTTACTCTGCCAGTTCCTCACTGCCCTTTCAACTCTTAGGACTGGTACGTGATTGTTTTAGTGCCTATGAATACACAGTGAGACATCTACTTCTACAGCTGCTTTCTTTGCCTGTGATTTTCTTTTATCTAAACACTCTTGTATCTTTTAGGTGGACACTTTGTCTGTAAAACATTTGACTTGTTTACGCCCTTCAGTGTGGGGCTAGTTTACCTAATGTACCTCTGTTTTGAGAGGATTACACTTTTTAAACCTGTCACAAGCCGACCTGCTAATTCTGAGAGGTATATTATTGACATATCATTTTGGGTTATTTGTAAACAGTTGTTCTATTGTGCCTTTTACTAGAACCATTTCATTGTTTGTGTTGCTTTCACAGGTACATTGTGTGTCGTGATCTGAAGCCTGGCTCGGATGCTGTTAGAGAATACATGTTCAAAGTAAACCTGAAACTGAACCAACTGAAGAACACAGACAGGGATGTTTTAGAGGTAGTTCCACTAAATATAATAAAAGACGACACTGACTTCTACCAATTTATGGTCAACTCCAATGAAAGGTACACCATTTTGAAAGATATATTTTTTAATCCCTGGAAGCATATATCAATAAGATTATGTTTTTTTAGTCTTTGTGCTGTCCAGATCAAATCCCTAGCAAAAATCCATGCTTTTGTTGTAGATCCGTAAGTACATCAGTTTCAGTATTGATGTTGAACTTTTGTTCAGACAGTGTACAAATATATAATGTGATTTTTGTTTTATCCTTAGGACTCTCTCAGAGCCAAGGCAAGCTGACATTAGAAAAGAGTGTCTCAAACTTTGGGGGGTCCCAGACAAGGCCAGAGTAGCACCAGCCTCCTCAGACCCAAAATCCAAATTTAAGGAACTTCTGAAGGTGGGTAATTTCACATGTACACAAAGAATAAAACGTAAATGTATTATTTATCCCATTTGCTTTATTCTTTTAAGGGTGCTGCAGACCTGGAACCATTTCAGAGCAAACCCACTTCTCTTAATTCGCACACACTCGAAAAGTTGCGGCATGTTCTCAACTACAGATGCATTGTTGGAGGTGGTGAACAGATCTTCCTTTTAGCTCTAGGGGTGAGACTTAAAACATATTTGTGTTGCTTTTTTAATAATTTAATTCCAACCCCTTTGTATTTTGTTCCATTTGTAGAAATCTCAGATATACACCTGGGATGGGAAGATGCCCTTGCGCTGGAGAAAATTGGAAAACTTTAAACTGGAGCTGCCCAGAGATACTCTTTTGAGTGTAGAGATTGTCCAGGAACTGAAGGGGGAGGTGATGAAATACTTATTATTCAATAAGAGCAACATTAGAAGAAGTAGTTAATATGATGTCGAAAATTTTATTTTGAATTGCTGATATTAGTGTTTTGTTTTAACAGGGCAAAGCACAACGTAGAATCAATGCAGTTCATGTGATGGATGCACTGGTATTAAATGGCACTGATGTAAGAGACCAGCACTTCAACCAAAGGTATAATTAATTGCATTATATTTTTTGACTCCACTAAGAGCGCTTTTATTAACTTGAGCTATATTTAGTTTTGAGTTGTCAAAGCTTAACAGGTTAAAAGGGTTCCTGCTGTTTTTCCAACAGAATTCAAATGGCAGAGAAATTTGTGAAAGCCGTTGCTAAACCGAGCAGACCAGATATGAACCCCATCAGGTAAAACAAGATTTCCCCTATAACGACAGCTGTACTTTTAAGTCATTGCAATATGTCTATTTGTTTTGCAGAGTGAAGGAAGTATACAGACTTGAAGAGATGGAAAAGATTTTTGTCAGGTTAGATGAGACATCAAAATAATACATTTGAAGGACCATATTGTATATTTATTATGTAATATATTACACATTATCTCTTTAAATAATGTCAAGTATATGTTGACAATTACTGCAGATTGGAGATGAAAGTTACCAAAAGTTCAGGTGGAATGCCCCGGCTCTCCTACACTGGCCGAGACGACCGTCATTTTCTCCCGACGGGCCTCTACATTGTGAAAACAGTCAATGGTTAGTTTGTTCTACTTGGTGAAAGACCTGTTTCTAAGATGAATGCAGAAAAAAATACTTGCAAGTTGTTTCTGTTGTTTTTATTAGAGCCATGGACAATGGTGTACAGCAAAACCTCCAGAATGAAATACTTCTATAATAAAACAACAAATGAATCAACCTACGAACTCCCACCCAACTCTGCTTCTCCTTTTCAGTACGTAAAGTGTGATATTTGCACTTGTATTGACCAATGTTGTTATTTCTCTGATAAATAAATAGTGCTGTTTTCTTTCTATTTTTGTCTTCAGTGTGTGTCACTCAGAGCGCCTCTTCTGGGCATGGGAGGATGGGGTCATAGTTCACGATTCACAGACGCGGATGGATGCTAAAAAACTGTCCAAAGATGATGTGCTGGCTTTCATTCACTCAAACCACCAAGTTTAAAGCTGTAACATAAAGCATACTGAATAAAACTTACTGTAGTATTGATGATTATTTTGGCATTGAAAAGCTCCACCGTCATGCCACAAAGTACACAGTTGACTAGCAATAGGTTCCAAAAATAGCTGTTGCCCTCTTTTGTAAAGTACACTGCATTTCACTGGTTTAGTAATTTAGTGTTTGCTGCTATTTCAGACTGCATTTGGAATTTTAGAGATTTTCTTTTTCAAAGCTCCTGGCACATTGTAATACCTACAGCTTGCATTATAAAGTGAGACAGGAATATGCCTTGGCTTTTGCATTATAAGTTACTTTGATTCATTTATTCATGGATGCACCAGAGCCTGATCTCAATTCTCTATCTTTGCTTCCTCCTATCCTCGATTCCTTTGTTCCTCTGCAGGTGCTCACAGACTTTGTTGTCATTTTAGTTAGTTGATTATATCACGTTTTGCCTCCTTTGAGAGGGTAAACACCACTTGATATGGTGCGTTTAATTGAAAAGTGAAAAGCTGTGGAAATGAGGAAAGGAAGCTAAAACAGAGAAATTGAGAGGAGCCCTGGGACTAATGTCAATGCTTTTTCAAAGTTAATGTCTTTTCCACATATGTCTTTAGGAGTGTCTTTTTGTGTGTCTCATTTTTGTTGGGGTAGTCTCTTTCAAAAAGATGTTAAAATATTCCCCTGAGTTCAAGGTTTTGTTTATAACAGGATCAAATATTGTAAATATTGTTGAAAGGAATAAAGTAAAAAAAAAAAAGTGGTTAACCTTCTTTGTTTGGTCTTGTGTATTTGCCTAAGTTATGGGTTTATTTGTTTAGTGACACTGACATTAGGTCAAATGATTTTATTTTGAAGTTCAGACTTGCTGACCAACCAGAGCACGTCTTTAGGAAACCGGAAGTAGGCTTATTATGAAAACAAGGCGCTTCACAACCCACACCCACCTTTTTATCTGATAGTCGGGATTTACTCAACGAACATCAGCATCAGGTAATATGTTGTTGTGTTTTATGTAAATTAGCATCGTTTGCTTTAAATTTGCAATAAATAGTTTGATAGCTGTGCGTTTTCTATTGTTTACGAGTGTGGACCATGGTGTGGACTCAGCAACGCGTGTCATGTGACTTTCGCAATGTTATACAATTTTTATTTTGTTGTCACTTTTAATACAGGTGAACATCCCTTGAGTCATGTTTAAGGCCGTGGGACAGGTTTTATTCTCATCTGGTCTGCAAAATCCAAAGTTTACGCTCGCAGAAAAGCAGGTGAGATGACTATAACCTACTGCATAGTAACCTGTTTGTTTGTCCTCTTTGTCATTAATAATGCAAGTTCACCAAACACACATTTCACTATACAACTCTAACCTAAATTAGGGCCTTGTATTATCTTGTATTCTGCTGCCACTAGTACTAGTTAGATGTGACAATGAGGTGTATGTGTATTTATGCCTCTTTAATTCTTCCATTCTTTCAGTACATTTTTATAATCCCAGTAGATATAATCTGAGTGTGTGATTTAACATGCACATTTCTCATTGCACAAAAATTAACTAAAAAATCAGTACTATGTGTATTCTGCTTCTGTTTTTACAATAGCCAGCTTCATAAATTATACTTTTGTTTATTTTTGCATTAACTCTCACACTTTATTTTTTAATGTCTAGATCATAAAAACATTTAAATAGAATGTAAAATAGATTTGCCACATTGCCCTTTTTAAACAACCAATCAATCAGTATGGCTTGTCTTTAGCCAATCAAAAACTTTGCAGAAATCTGAAGCCACTTTTAAATTTCACTGATTGCTACAGTAAACAGTAAATTTTTTTCTATTACGTATGTGTTGTGTTTTACAGGGTCAAGACTATGAGACTCGCACGTATCATGCCACCAAGTGGGTCAGTACCTCCTTAACTGAGATGGACTGGGACAAAGCCATGGGCACTGGTTTTCGAAGACTTTTCAAATATATCGGCGGCACTAACCAGAGCAGTGAGTCAAGGCTTAATGAAACAAACTAAGTAACAATTTTTATTTTTTCTAAGAAATAATTAAACTTTTCATAGATCAGTTATGGACAACTCCAGGCCAGACTTTTGCCCTTTCTCAGCAGTTTGTAAAAGTGGCACTGCCTTTGTCTTACTCAGCAGGTTCTTCACAGCATTATTTATGAGCTTGTATACTGTTTGTGCTGTGGTGGTTTTCAATGTGGTGTGGATACTTGAATTTAATCTTAACAGTTTGGCACCTTTTGTAGAAAACATCTGTGCTCCCATAATGTGGCAGCAACTGTTGTATCATCCTAATTACATCACTGCTTGGAAACTTTAATAAGCAACAGGACCGTCTATAACTAACAATTAGTGTATTTTGCAAATCCCTTAAAGTAGCCATTATTCTTTTGTTTAACTAGGAGTTAAAATGTGAAATGTCTGTTTGGGCCCTATGAATCTATCTATCTACTGTATATACCAAGGCTGTGTCCCATGTACATGGGGTAGCCTAGGGCACCTTTCTCTTTCCACCCTTCCTCCCTCTGATCCCATGTTCTGAAACAGTTGTAAGATGGCCTGATAAAAAATACTGAAACTAAGGATCCTATCTCCCCCTCAATTTGGCATGAATTTTTGTTTTTTTGATCGGCGTGATGACAGCTCAGGTCTGATGCAAAACATTTGTCTCCTGCACAATATTTATAAAATACTGTCCAGATGACTACATTTGCTTTAACACAATCAATCTATCAATCAATCAACCTTTTATATGTACGAGAATATATTGATGTGAATGGCCTTAAAGGTCATGTTTTGCCTGCTTAATTTTCATTCTGCACTTCAGTGTTGTGACTGCTCTGAATGAACTAAACAAAGGCTTTTGTTTGCAGAGGTGAAGGTGGAGATGACGGCTCCTGTGTCTTGTCTTGTGGAGCCTGGAGCTGGTCCAACCTGTGAGTCCAAGTTTACTGTGTCATTCTTCATCCCAGAGGAGCATCAGGCTGCACCCCCTGAACCAGCCGACCCAGACGTCTTCATCGAGAACAGAAAGGAGTTCACTGCTTATGTCAGGTACGGATTTTTTCTATATGGTAAATTGAAATAGAATGTATTTGCTATGAATTGCCACCAATTTAAAAAGTATAATATATAGCATTACCTGCAAATATTTAAGGAAAATCTGTAATATTAGAAGTTTTTTACCTGCCTACCCATTTCAGCCCTGTGTTGCCTGACCAGCCTATATTCTGTTTGAAGTAATCTGTCAAAGCCTGTAGAGACCTGCTGGTCAGGTAAAGCCATCTCTTTCAGGCCATACATGAACTTTTATAAAAGTAATGCCATGATTTACAAATCTCATTGATAGTACAATACATGGGCATCTCAGTTTGACTCATCATGACGTTATCAAATGCATAACCGGTTTGCTAATCTAGCTTTATCCTTTGCCTCATCAGGACACATGGGGGCTTTTCCAACGAGCAGATGAAACGTGATGAGCTACTGAAGTTGGTGGAGAGTCTGAAGAGAGATGGAGTGGAGTTTGTGGATCAGCCGTTTTACGTAGCTGGTTACGACAGTCCGTTCAAACTGACCAACCGCAGAAATGAAGTCTGGATCCTTCAAAAGAAGCCTGAGTAATGTGATTAACAAATACAACAGAGCACTAAATAATTGTACGATGATTACTTGAGATTTTTGTTTACCTGTGTGTAAAGGGATTTTTCCAGTTTACAGCCACGTTTCCAGTTTAAAAGGTCACCCTAAACAACTGTAGTACACAACAAGTTTACTGTCAACATTGACTAAAGTTACTGTTGCAATTGAAAGATTTAAAGTAAAGGTGAAAAGGCAAAAGGCAATTTTACTGTTGAACATCTGTCTAGAACCAAAACAACCACAAGTGCCCTTACGTTAAGGCAGCATCACTGTTTTTTTGTTGTTGTTTTGCCAAAATGTAAAGCGAGTAAGGAAAATTGCTGAATATAAACTAATATTGCCTTCCAGTACCATCAAGTTTGTTAGCTATTTCCTTTTTTTTTCCTTCTCCCACACAGTCTAGCCAAAAAAAAAAAAATCCTATAGATGTACGTAAGTACAGGTCTTAAATTGATGCAGTTGGTCAAAACTAGGTTCGGCAACACAAAGAATGAGGTCAGCTGACTACCTAAAAATTGAGAATGTTTAGAATGTGCGGGAGAAGGTTTTTGACAGATTGTTGGAAGGATTTTAAAGGCCATTAAACCTAATATTATAAAGTGCTTTGTGGCAGCTTTTTTTGGACAGGCAGTGTATACATTTTAAAGTTTTTTTTTAATCAATAATGTTTTATTCCGTTCTTACCAACATTACCAGCTGCTACTTATCTAAGCCAAAAATAATGATATATTTTGTAAGCTTGAGTAATTTTAAGAGTTTTTGCTATTTTCATATTGCATTTTTAACTTTCATGTGATATTAAAATTGTAAGTAGAAAATAAAGGGAAAATCACTGATGTATTTACATACATTTATAACCTCTAATAAATCTATTGTAATACATTTTCATTTGCCTTACACTTGATCCTCATTGACACTAGTTTGTTCATGTTTGGGAGCAGCACAAAAAGCATGTTGATTTGTGACCTTCTATAGATTGTTAGCACTGAACCATAAATGCACTAACTTTATTATGTTCTGTCTCAGCTAAATGCCAGAGTTTACTTCTCATCACGTCTTTGCAATAGTGACCTTTCTGTGGCAAATAAATCTAAGCTATATTCACCTCCAGTGCCCTCTCCTTCAGCATGTATCTCTGTCAGTCTCCTTGCCGATGTTTGCTGACTCAATTATTTTATTTGTGGCAGAAAAGTCACTAATATCATGTTCAGGCACTCAGGAGAAAGGGTAGTCTCTATTTACAGTGTAGCTGCTTGTTCACTCTTCTCATTGGCATCGTCAAGTTAAGTGAAGCATTGCAGAAAGAAATGCTGCAGATTAATAGCATCACGTTTTAATTGAAGGAAACTCTTTAGTCTGATCGAGTTGGAGCATGTGGGCAAGCGGTTTATGTGGAGGGCATGAGAAAACTAAACTCAATTTTCAACTGACAGAGATTAAACCAGCAGGAACTAATCCATTGTGTGCAGGCGTGATACGGTTATCAAAAGCTATTGAATTGACAAGTCTTCAAGTGTACAGTGTAGGAAGTGGTATTTTTGGTGCAGAATTATTTTATCAAACGTCTAGCATTGATTGCACAATTTTCAAATAAATATGAGCCTTAAGTAATATACAGTTCATTCCAACTCTTTGATGATGAATGGAAACTGTATAAAGATATTATTTAGAAGTCAGCTACTCAGCAATTATTTCATTTATGTGACTATTCAAACAAATGTTAAATACACACCAAGAGTTTTTAAATACATACAAATTTCAGTAAAATGTATCACTGCGAAACCCAAATTTAGTTATAAAATAGGACGTACATGTGATTTAGTTGTATTTTTTTCTATACTAATTATTCGTTGTGACTAGTTTTATCGTTGCATCCTGAAAAGACAATATATGCCGTATTGCCAATCTGATCTAGAACATCCAGAAATGTGCTCTATTATAGTTAATTTATAAAGTCACACAATGTAACCTTCTGGTTTCAAATGTGATGCTACCAAACCAAGTTAGATCTGTAAAGTCTTCAAGGTATTTTTGAACATCTGTAATAAATGCTTGTTAAGATATGGAAGTTTAATGCTATACTATGGAACAATCAGTCTCCATGGAAACAAGCAGAATGCACCAGAAAAATCTATGTATTGTAAAGGCTTATATGGAATAGAGTTTTTATTATAGAGAATGCAGGCTACAGTGACCAGCCTGTGTTTCCTCTGGGAAAACAACTGTAAAACATCTTGACAATCAGGAAAGAACGCTCTGGCTTGTCAATAGTGTGATTATGGTGAGAGGGGCTATATTGATCTGCACACAAACGCCAGATGTGTCTATACTGCACTGAAACAGTTTTTACTCAATGTGGATCAAGATGTTTACACATATACAGAATTAAGACATAACGTAGAACTGATGAGGACTTTAAAATTTGATGGACAAGCGTGGAAGCCTTTACGACACATTTAATGAAGCAGTGATTTTGGGAGAGGCGTGACTTGACAGATGCTGGTGACTCATGCAGAAGAAATATATAAGAAAGAATTAAAACATAGCCAGGACTTTATATCACCTTGTTTAATTACAGACATTTACACATGAGCAGCCTGCCTTCATGATGCCTTAGTTTTTTTTTTTACAATTCGTTTTTATGGTTTGAGGCATGAGGTGAACCTGGCCCAAAGTGCTCAAGAAAATCAGCAGTTGATTGGAGATTGGTCAAAAATTAAAATAAGCATAACTTTACCACATGGAGAAGCTAAGTCTGTTCTGGACACAAAGACCTGCCAAAGGCCAAAAACGTACAATATTGCATTTTAAGATTTCTCTTTTTTTTTAACCAATCTCTGTTCATCTGGTTGGACCAGGTCACAAAGCTTACAGCCTTACTATTTTCAAATAAATAATATACAAAAAAGGAAAACCCCTCCCTTTCAGCAAAAACAGGGCTACTAAAATAGTACAAAGACTTTTTGAGAATAAGTCAAATGTTTCATAAAACTCATTTCTCTTCATATTTACATAGATAATCATATAAAACTGCAAAAGGATAAGATTTATTCAGGCGATTTTAGCAGATGACAACAGTGATAACTAGCCACACCCTTGAGATTGTTACAGTTGGAATTACGGCTTTTATATTTTCAGTTCTTTGGTAACCAATTTAATGACTAAAATAGACTTTCCTTTGTCATTTTAGCTTTACAGTTATACATATTTATTACCAAACAAAACATGACATAATTGTAAAACAATCTTTAAACATATCACAAACAAACATAATTACTATGCACAATGCAAATCTACAAACTAAAACAAAATGACACAAATAATGTTTTAGAGTACATTTGCCTTTTAAGTCAAGTCTTTGTACATTTGATTTTACTATTCAACTTGGTAGGCAGCGTCAAACCCTTTGCACAGTGAACCAGCTAAATGCCTAAAACCTGTCAGTTGTCCCACAGAAGTACCATAGGGATGTTCTTAAGGTGAGCACATTCAAGCCAAATCTAACCACAGCTGCAAAAGAGCTATCGTTCTACATTCAAATCTGCCCGGAACACTGGAGTCTTGCTACATAGCACCACTGCAACAACTGTGTTTGTGATTGTTAAACAGAGATGGATATTTAGATGAATGTGAACATTTGCATTGTTGCCCATAAAGCTGGAAAAAACTAATTTTCAGACACAACTCCCTTTAGTCCTATTTATATATACAGTACATTAGGTATAAACGAGAGCCTTCTCAAACTGTGATACAGTACTTGTTCTATCTTAGACTTGATTTTGACTGCATTAGTTCTTAGTCTAGTCATGATTGTAATTCAAAATCTAAATATTTTATTGTGTGGGTCTTGTTGCAAAATGTTTTATCAACACAGCTCAAAGACTTACAACTTAATAGGCAACAGCGAGTATGATGCAACTAAAAATGAAAGTCTAGTGGATGTTGAAAAATTGCTGAACCAGTGCCACTTGTGACCACTTGATGGGTCCTAAAATGGTGTGTCTTTAGGGGATTTTCTATAAGTTCATATCTGTAAATAGTCCATCTAACTCCTGCTTTCTTCAGATAAAGTGCCATTGGAGTCATTTAGAGCTGAAAGGCTGTCCACTGCATCGTTGTAATCGCTTTCTCCCCACTCTCCTTCACGCTCACATATAACCGTCATGGGGCTGCTGAGTATTCGACTGCGGGCGTTGTATTTGCTACTGGCTGCAGACGGTGGCAGGCGCGAACGTCCGTACTTCATCCCACTAAATGCAAAAGAAGGAGAGGTTGGTGAAGAGAGGGGCAGAGAGTCATAGCGGTTCCACTCATCCGAGGGTCTTTTACTGCGGCCGGGCGACGCGCAGGGGCTATGGGGGGCAGAGATGGGTGACCCTGGGGAAGCTGGAGGGTCTAGGGCCGATTCGGAGCGTGTCCTCTGAAAACGTGGGTCAGTGGAGCGCAGCATTTCGGCAGCGGACATCCGGAAACTGGTCTCGGAGCGGCTGCCCTTCTTCAGCAGTAGGGCTTTGAAGGTGTCACTGCTGGTGGATGATTTACGCAGAGATCTCTGGATGGAGCTGGTCTGTCGGGGCAGAGAGGAGATCAGGCCCGGGGAGCTGCTTGTCGGGGTCACCGGGGGAGAGCAGGGCTGAGAACCAGGCTGTGGCCGCTCCCCATCTGATACACTGCGACCCAGGACCTTCCTTTTGGACCTGTGGGAAAGAAGAGATTATTGAGACTAGAGCACCTTCAAATTTAAGGACTGTAATTTGTCATAGAAAAAAAGTCATATTTTTAACCTTTGGTTTGTCAATTAAGAAACATCCTACTACAGTATGTCAATGTGCATTTGATATGGCTCAGAGAAGGGGAGGCCTAAAAGTAAATTGTAGGGTTCTTTTTGTGTTATTTGCTTCTTGTTATGGTAAATGGTTTATATTCATAGTATAGCACTTTTTCCACCTTTCAAGACACTCAAAAGGTGGGAAATGATTCAAAAAGTTTGTTATAAAAGCAAAACTTTCAGTTAATCATTGTAAAAAACAGACGTCCACATACCTAATCTAATAAAATAAAAATAAAAATATTGTATTTTTTTCCCCCAACGTTTAAGTAAAAACTATGAGTCCCTATATGACTGTTTGGGATAAGAGCTGATTTGCTCTACAGGGGTTAGAAAATCTTCACCTTTGTCAGAAAGATGCGTTAGAGGTTAAATCTATGCTTATGAATATGATGTGTAAAAGGGTTTGTGAGAGCGAGGGATATGTTAGATACATTTAAATACCTTCTCTAAATACTTAAAAATTAGGGACACCGGATTTAGGTAATACTTTTTTGCTTAGCTTTTCGGTCTCTAGCGTCGCAAAAGACAAGATGGAAAAATGAATCTGGGTTAATCAAGATGTCACAGGGGATTGTTAACTTCATCTAGAAAAGGAATTATTATCTATCGAGAGTTCATCTCAGAAACAACCAATTTAAATTCATCTTAAGCCTACAGGATGTCTTTCTACAACTCATTAACTGGTCTCTCAGCGCTACTGCATAGTTCCTCTGAGGATACAACACTCTCCAAATCTTTGTCCCAAATTTGCCATATGTTTGCGATGCCCCCAGCAATCGCGCCACTGAATCAGTAATAAACAAAGAGCAGTCAATGACATAAGCTTCTCTTATAATTATGCCTAGCAAATGGAATATTTTAGCATTCTCAACTGACTTGAGTAAACCGTTGATGCTGTTATTTGCAACATTGCTAGGACTAAGAAATAATACAATTAATCAGGAAATCACAAACTGGGAATAGTGCCGAGAGCAGTTTTAATCACAAGAGGACACTTCTGCTATTCTCAGCAGGAGTTTGGAGTTGTTGGTGTTGTCGCAGCCTATATAACAAACATAAACATGTAACAAAGCAGGACAATTTACTGTGAAAGCTATGTTGCTCACCATTTGCTGTTTAAAATGCAAAGGTAGCAGCACTGCAAAGTAACAAAGCTATTTATGGGAGCGAGGACTTTTCCCACTTTGAACCTCTCAATATGTGCCCCCTTTTATGTTCTTAAAGAGATGATAAAAAGCATGAAAACTTAGATCCCTGATAAGAAGGGGTTTTGATTACAGAATTAAAAAGGACTCCAGGCAAGGTGAGATGTAAAGCCTAATCCCACAGATTGGATCTAGAGAGAGAAATTGTACAGAAAAACCTGTGGAGGGTGTCGCTGAAGGTCAGAGTGAGACTATGCAGTGATCAGAGGTGTGCGTTGGTTCTTAAAGACTCAAACTGTGCCTCTGCCCTAAATTCCACCCCTCAGAGTAGCAATTGTCTTCTTTGGGCACGCCACATTAGAGCGTTATGTAAGACGTTCTTGCACACATTCACACATGCATATTTTAAATCACCTGAATCTACTGAAGCCTGATGTAATGCTAAATTCACTACTATACAGACACGAGAGAATATACAAAGAAGTATTTTTAGTATTTGTTTTTAGCAACAAACAACATAGCATGGATTTGATACCAAATTAAAAAAAGAACACGATTATAGCTTAATTTAATAACTAATTCAACTGGTTCAGTGTCGTTTTAAATCTGGATTGGAATGGGTATCTCAGTACACATTTAGTACCGATAATAGCTATTGTAGATCTTATTTTTTATTGAAAGTTAAAAACAATAGAAACATTGTTCAGTGCTCATTAATTAATAAAGATATATATTTTAACATATGGTAAATATAACTAGTATTTCATCAACTTAGTTAGCCTTGGTACCCTTTTGGTGAACAACTCAACATTACATAACATACATCTTGAGTAAAAGTGCAGTCAATAAAGCCAGTGTTGCCAGAGGAAGTAAAATCCCATGAAATGAAATCCGGTGATGGCTAAGAGGACTCTTGACTGCTGTGCCACGTGACCGTGAAACACAAACTGGTGTGGGCTGCATGAGAAATTTATGTCTCCTCCAGCTTTGAAGAGTGCACGTGTGCAATATATGTCAGACTGGAGTGCAGTAGAGCAGATAGACATTCGCTCTCTCTGGTGGCCTCTAACCTAGATTAGTACCACAGGGTGTTGAGTAGTTTAAATATGGATGAAGCAACAGCCTTTAAAGTCAAAATGAGCATTGCTAATTTGACTATAGAGGTACAAAGACAAACACTGAAAATATGGAGCCAGCTTCTTGGTGTACAAACAATGTATCCAGAGAGCTCATATAGCAGCTATATGTGTATACTCTGATAGATGAGATGACAATAGGTAAAGTTATGACAGCGAGGCAGATGATGAAGCATAGGGGGGATGGAGATGGAAACAGAGAAATCATGTCCTGAAGGGTGAAGCGGGGGGAAGGAGCGGTCAAGTTCAGGGTTACAAGGCAGAGAGAAAAATGAGATGAGATGCTGACAGAGAGATACAGAGGGAGGAGAGACAGGAGAACACATGGTGACACTCAGGAGCATTTACAGTTTTTGGTTTGATAACAGTCAGTTTGCAAACCTGTGAATGACAGCAAAGAGGTCCTCTGTGGTTCTGGGACGGGAGGGCGTTGGGGTCACCATGCTCTCCCGGGACGCCCCGTTGGACCGGACCGGCGACGAGTCTGCCGTGCTGCTGGAATCGAATACCTCACCTGCAAACAAATGACACTGTTACAAATATAGCTCTCAGATTAGCATCCTCGCACTCTGCGTCTAAAACAAGAGGTGTAAATATGTCTCTCTCACATTTTTGTCTGTTTGTATGTCCCCTGTGAGTGCGTTCCTTCTCCTAGAGTTTTTATCGGCTTTACTCCTCCCCTCCTCTTCTCAACCTTCGCGCTCACGTCTGCAATTCGACTGCCTCAGCTTCTGCGGGCATCCTCCCCTACATCCCACTTTCTCCCCTCCCCTTTCGGATGCGACTAAGCCCCTCCTCTCTTGCCCTAAAACTCACATCTCCCCCTGGGACAGACAGCCGTGCACCCCTCCCTTTTAGTGAGTTAGACTGGAGTAGGACGGGAGATTAACGGCAAAGATGAGAGGCAGAAAAAAAAAACATATTTGAAAATACGGATGGATTGCTTTAGGGGGTGAGATAGACAGAAGGCTAGATGGAGTGGGAAAAAAGAGCAATGCAGGAGAAAATGGGACCGTAGCCACAAGAGCGGCACAGTATACAGAGTAAAAAGGATGAGCAAAGATCCAAGTGGCTGCGGCACTGCTGTCCCACTGATAAGCTGTGCTATTTCCACTGAATTTTAAACCTTCAGAACTAATGTTTTTCAAGTTTGGACTGTTGACAGATTTCCAGTTGTGCCAATATGTATGATTGGTCCATCAACTGCAAGACTCCATAGAGATGTATCTCCTGGAGTGTGTAAATTGTCTGGCATCAAACATATCACTACAAAAGCTGTGGAGAGATGAACTTAATCACAGTTGAAATTGAATACATGCAGCAAATTTAAATCTGATGGCATTTTGTATAATATTTTATGCATCGCTACTTATCACACAAATTGTATTGTGCACCTTTATTAAATACTTAACTACTGAATTTCAAAGAGTTACAAAATACAGCTGTTGACTTAAATTCAAAAGTGTAAGTATCTGGGCTCTACAACTTTGTAAAAATGTGAAATAGAGTGACAGTTTTTCTTAGAAAAATTATTAAACCCATCTAAAGAAAAAGACTAAATCTTACCTGCATCATCCTCTTTGGAGCTGACAGATCCACTTGTGCTGCTCGTTCCATCGCCTTCATCATCTTCGTCCTCTTCATCATGCCCATTGGTACACACACTTAACTCTGGGCTGATGGAAGTAGACATGTTAGAGTCTTCTTCTTCTTGTTCTGTAAGTGTTTCACCGTTTTCTGTTGGAGCTTCAGAGCTCTCTGAAGTTTCCTCATCTTCTTCCTGATGTCCGTTTTTCAACTCAATTTCTTCTGAAAGTGAATCTACCTGATCTTCTGTAAGAGTCGGTCCATTTGGTTCTTTATTCTGACACTGTTCTATACTGGTTCGAGGGTTAACTGCAGGTATAAATGGGTTTTTAGGTTTTTTGGAGACTGCTGGAGGCTGTTTGGTAGGAGAGGTCTGTGGTGAGAACTGCATTGCATCTTGGTCATTATAAATTTCTTTACCACTTGCAAGTTGCAACTCAGTGATGAAACAAGAGTCTAGAGACAGTTCCTCTAAAAGTTTCGAGACGGGGGACGGGGATGACTGTCGGGACTCATCTTCAAGACAGCCATTTTCTGTGTCATCCTGGCTGCTGGGGTCAAAAGTTTCAAGTTTTTGATCATTTCTAAAGTCCAAATCTGTGTTGTTGTCAATTTCCTGGTCAGGACGTTTTACCGATCGAAGCTGGACACTTTGTAGAGCAAATGGTGTGATGAGAGGCTTAGGTGAAGGCATGGCATTCTCGGACAGAGCCTCTTTGGGTGGCTGCTGCTTTGGTGTTTTGACAACAGATGGAGAGGGAGATGATGTGACAAAGGATGGCAGCGGCGGAGGCAGAGGGGGGTCCATGTTGGGGTATGGTGGTGGGGGAGGAGGAGGACTGAAGCTGCCATTGAAGGATGAGCTGGGGGGGATTAGTACATCAGGGGACGGAGGAGGAGGAACTCAGGGGAAGTGGAACATGCAGGGGGTGGGCTTAGGGTCTGAGCTGGTGGGGTGGGTGGTAGTGGTGGAGGAGGTGGTGGAGCAGGAACTTCGGGGGATGAGGGGGGCAGAGGTGCAGGGAATGGTGGTGGGGGACTCAGGGGTGTGTTGGGTGCAGAGGAGGAGAAACTGGCAATGGTGGTGGAGGAGGAGGGTTTTTAAGAGAGTCAGATGTGTTGGAGGAGAGAGAAGTGGACGAAGAGGACACTGAGACTGAGGAGATGAGTGAGGACTTTCTCTCTGGGACTTTTGGTTTGGGGCGATTCCCTGAAGGAGACATGGAGCGGACAAATGAGGGCACGGGGGTTCCAGCAGTGGGTGTATTAGACTGGCTAGAGTAGCCACTTGAGGGGGAGGTAAGTCTATGTACTCGGTCAGGTGAGGTTTTTGACTTCGCTGCCCCAGTCTGCTGAGCTGTAGACGATTGAACATTGTTACTGTTCCCATTGTTTTGGAGATCTGCAGAGTTCACCCCTGTTGAGACTGTCTCTGTGGAAATGGCAGCAGGAGACTGTGCCCTCTGGTCAGCCTGGCCTCGTGGGTAGTCCATGTAGTAGCCCCAAGACTCAGCGTAATCAGAGCGCAGGCTGCTGGTTTCACTCTGAGCAGGAGTAACTTGGCAGAGTGAGTACATGTTTGACACTACACCAGAGTTCATTCCCAGTGATGCTGCTGAGCTGCCTGCGCTAATGCTGCTATGACTGCGTGGCCGTAAACCCAAGGGTCGTCATAGTCACTGCTCGGGCTATGGGAGGGTGAAGATGGTGATGCACCTTTTCCTTTGCCTCCTCTCAGTCCGAACTGCAAGCTCTGCTGCAAGCTGGCAATAAGGCTCTCATTGAGCACAGATTCAGTGCCTCCACTGATGGCGCTCACTCCGCCCAGGGGCTTCTTCTCCCCTGGTTTGCGTCGTAGAGAGTCTGTGCGGGCCGGAGGCAGAGGCGGCTTCTTGCATTTGCGTAGAGAGATACTCCGGGACAAAGATTTATCACTGTACAAACTTGCAGAGTCCTCATGATTGGCCAACTCTCTGCACTCGTACATACTGTGTCTTGTGGCCCGTCCAACTGCCGCCCCATGGCCACTGCCGTGGCTACGAGAGCGCAGACCTGAGTCCAAGTGCATGGAGGTGAAGTAACCGTCATTGTCCTGGGAGTAGACCGAACTAGAGTCTGTGTTGGTTCTGGAGGAGCGCTCCAGGCTGCTGTACAGCTGGTTTATGGGGGTGGAGCAGCTGGAGGTCATGGTACGGGGTGAGACCACAACGTTTTCAGGTGTGTCATAAATCCACTGTTCTTCTGGAACACAAGATGGAGGTGTAGGGGCCAGTGTGCTGTCTGAGTGTCCGGACTCGCTAGCTGGGGCAGTGCCTGTGCTCTGAGCTTTAGCCACAGGAGTAGAAGTGGCCAGTGTGGGACACGTGCCGCTGTGGCTGAAGGGTGCAGGACTGGATGTCAAGGGATCTATGTTTGATGCCACACTGAGTGGGCGACCGTTGGGGTGTACTATTGCAGTGGGTGGGCTGTGACCAGATGAGTTTAATGCAATGACCTCAGAAGAGCTGGACATTGTGGCATTTGGAATGAGAGAGGTGGAATACGTTGCATGAGGGGATACCATACAGGCCGGACCCCCGCCCCACTCGCTCATATGGCTTCCTCTCACCTCCTGGGACTTGGGCCGGGGCAGAGTGCCTGTTCTCGGGGCAGTTCTCATGTGGACAGCAGTATCATCCACCTGAAGTTTGCCGATACGGCCCTGAGTTGTCCCGTGCTCTTCTGATTTAACTGGGGTGCTGCTGTAGATGGGATCAGCACTTAGGGACACCCTAGCTCCCCGGGGCAGGCTGTGAAACCGGGACACATCTCCATTATACTGAGGCATCATAACTATTCCAGAGCTGTCGGTACTGGAGATGGATATACTTCCAGTAGAGGATGAAGCTGAAATCCCTGCCATCTGTGCAGCAATGCCTTGTCCTCTTTGTGCCCGGATTCTCCTCATGGATGGGGGGACTATTTTGACCTCTTCTGTCTGAGAGCAGGAGTCTCTAGTCACTGACCTCCGAAGCATCGAGTTCATACTTCCCGTTCGTCCCAAAGTGGAATATTGTCCCGGAATAAACATAGAATGTGGTCGCATATCTCCACAGCGTCCTGGTGGTGCTGCTAAATAGTAAGAAAAAGCCAAATAAGTTTACTACAGTGAAAATACGGCTTCTCTAAATCAAATACAAAACTTGACTTATACATGTTTTCTATTCTTAATCACAAGGGAGCCATTAATTGACAACTCCTGTGTAACATCTTCTGGTTTACATCATTAGAGTGAAACAGGCATAACGGAAGACACATTCTCTTGATTATCACACTAAAAGTCTATTAGAGTCAAAGTAATTTAACTAGGGCAATTGAGAAAACACAGAAATGCAAGGAGGCATGCACAAGCAGGGTCAAGTACGCAGAATGCAGACAAAATTTGAGACACAAACACTAAAACATACCAGAGAAACACACAAACGATCAAAAAGCTTTCTAACCAGACTGTCCTCCATTTGAAATAGTCTTTGAATTCTCCAACATCTTTCCTCTCCTTTCTCGCTGTCCTGAGCATCACAAACATTCTCTCCTCTTCCTCACTAAAGAGCGGAGTGACAGCTTGGCTCGCCTCTGCTGCTACTGCGATAGATTAAGCTGCAGGTCTAGTACTTCTCAAGCAGCATCAGAGCAAGAAGAGGAGAGAGAGAGGGAAGGATGGAACTATTACCCTATCCCAGTAATCATGACATTCAGAGTCAGCTGGGCTCACACCAGACTTAAAGCTTTATTCCTATCAGCTTTGATTTTATTGCTGTGGACTTGTGTTTTGCTTCAAAGAGCCACCCCACAGTGAAGATGTGTAAGTTAACACACAGGGTGGTCCACTCTGCGCCAGCTAAGGAAGGTTAACACCAGGGACTTGTAAATGATAAAGTCAGCGGGGGCATTGAACTTTTAAATGTATAGTTTTAGACCATTTAAACAGCATTACTATGTCCAAGGTAAATAATTTACAACATGTTTTTGTCCTGATGTCACTAAAACACACATTAAACGAGTAAACCAAATCCAGGCCTAAAGGAAGGGATAAAATAAGGATTAACCAAAACATCTAATTCTCCAGGAAAAAGCATGCCTAAATCAGTTTAAAACCTATTTGGACTACATAAATATTAAAACAGGATTGAGTCAGAAATTAAAATGAAAATAACCCAGAAAAAAGCCACAAACCAGCAGTGTGAAATGAATATGAATGCGACAACGAACAGACTAAACATGAATGATAAGACACAGCAAGCCCCAGAATTGTCCAAATAAATCAAACAAACCAAAAATCACATTTAACAGGGTGCATATTATGGCAAAGACACTGCAATCTTTGACAAACACACAATTACCACAACTACAGCTAGAGCTATGACTACTTGCACTACGATCTATGGACAGTGGAGGGCGCTGCACATCGCCCCACATTGACCCATACCTAAGTCCGGGCTGAAGTTGTCGGGTAGCCCTGATATAGTCTTTCTGCGTTTGACCTTCTTGGGCCGCCTGGACACCGTGTCAGTGTTAATGAGGGAGCGCCGGATGCTCGCTTGCCGGTCAAACACTTCCCCTGGAGTTTGTGAGAGCGAGAGCAAGGCAGGCGCAGACAGCAAACAGTTAGTTTCAGGAATATTTTCACATGCACAAAGTATTGTTGTTAAATAAACCATGCATTCTTTTTGGACGACAGCATTAGTTAAAGAGCAGTACCAATTTTTGCATATGGATTTGAAATAGAGGTTCCTATGCCAACAGTAGAATTACTAAGCCGTTTGGCAAAAAGTAAAATAAGATTCATGGATCAACCTAAAAAACAAATCCATTTGCAAAGTTTGATACCTTCAAACTTTCTATAATTTAGAGCGTTACAATAATTTGTTTAATGTGTTATGTTATGTTATTGTTTGTATTTATGTAAAATGTCCAAAGTGGATGTTAATGAGAATTGTTGACCAGAGTTTGGATTTTTCAAAGACATGCAGTTGTAAGAAAACGCACATAATAAGCATCGAGCTTTAGCAGTGGACAGCGGTGTTTAGCTGGAGACAGTGTGCAATCGTCAGGGATGTAGGGAGCAATCTGAAGGCGGATTGTGTTTGTCACGTTGCCATTTGGTGACAGAAAACCCTCTGATCTGGCCCAGTGTCTGTGTTTTACCCTCTCTCCCTCAGTAATGGGAAATGACAGCAGATGAAGTCAACAGTGATTTGTGAGGAGAGGAAACACATTATGGCTTCATTAGTGTCTATGAGCTCAAGGGCTTATGGCAAGATTGACTATGACAATGGCCAAATCAGACTGTTATTGTAAACACACAATTTGGAATTAATGCAGTATTAGTTATTAATTTAAGCATCATTCTGAAACATTAATTTTTTTCAAAGAAGTCACCTTTGTGGTGTTTATGTACATTTTATCATCAAGTGTGATACAGACATTTTTCTTTTTTGCATTCTGTAAAAACATGCAAACTATATAATGCTGGTCCATACAGCAGCAGCAACATTTAGTATTGCTTATGTAAAATTTCTAACCCTTGAATGAGCTGTCAAACTAATCTGAACAGATAACTGCACACAACCAGAAAGGACGGTCCGGAGCAAAAGGAGTTAATTTTAGGTAAGAACACACAGAGATCTCGGGAAAAGATGCTTTTTTTCTTAATTTCAAGCCAAATTTATTCAGTTTATTATCCTATTTTGGTTATCAGGTATCTGGGTAACTATTAATATAATTTTTCCTCATTGGATTTGATCGTTTTTATTGGGATAATAGGAAATGTTTGTGTTATTGTTCTAATGTGGCCTTTTGTTAGTATATTACTTTGTAAATAATTGCTAGAAAAGTAAAGCATACCTGTTACATTAATAGGAACAATGTCTGTGGGCACTGCCTGTGCTGCCTGTCTCATCCTCTCTTCTGGCGTCGGGAGGGGTGTGGCTTTAGTCCAAACCACCTGACCATCTACCTCTGACCCCTCCCTGTCCTCGCCACAGCCCTGAGGTGTCTGGGATCTCATGGACATCTGAGACTTGTCATCTTCTGCTGATGATGTAATAGACTGAAAGAGTGACAACAATAATTACTGTAATTTCTGCCCTATTGAGCGCACGCCTGAATATAAGCCGCACCCACAAGATTTAAGTAATAAAAATGATAAAGTACATATATAGGCCGCACTTGTTAATAGTAAGTCTATGAGAATCTATCATTTTGCTGCATTGCCTTATAAGCCGCATAGTTCAAAGCTCATGAAAAAAGTAGCGGCTTATAATCCAGAAATTACAGTAGGTATAATCATTGTGACAAAAAAACGTATTATCATTAATAAATAAAAATCTGTATGAAAGCTAACAGACTTTACCAGTGATGACACTACAAACATTTGTACAGTAAGCGTTAAAAGATGTTTATAGAGATAATGCAACACCTAGTATTACCACTAGATGGTAGTATCACACATCTAACTAAAGGAGGATCACGATGTGGTGGAAATGACTGAGGTTCTACAAAGTCAAAAGTCTGCATACCTTCTTGTCAATGTCTTCATCCTCCTCGTCCTGTAGGTTGCCGGCCTGAAGGGGGTCAGAGAATGTAGGACCCTGAGAGTAGTACTGGGAACTCCGAAAACCATCCTTCCTCAATTTGTCACATTCTACAAAAAAAAACAACAAAAAAAAAACAGAATCTTTGAGTTTGTGTCTGTACTTTTTGTTTAATGTACTTAATAGAGGAGTGTCCAAACATTTTTATTGAAGAAGGCCACTTTTGAAACATACATGGAGTAAAACCCCACAGATTGGTGTCTGACACATTGGATTATCCAAATATATCCATTTAGTAGAGATTTGTACTCTTTAATTCAAACTTCAAAGTCAATCACGCATGAAAACAGTTCATTAATAGATTACATTGTTAGAGGTTTAAAATTTTCAGTAATATGTATTTATTGGAGCTTTTATGCCAATTCCCCAGGAGCATCGTTTTGATACCTGACTTAATTATTCAAACGTTATGCTTAGTACTGTTTCAATTGCTTGATCTCACATTTCTGCATCTTAGCATAAGTTACTTCAGCTTTTTGTCTTAATTTCTCACTTCACTGATATACTCAACATACAACTAGTGGTAACTGTCAGCATTAATTATTAAAATGATTTTGCTTGAGTGTAACATGAGCATAGCCCTCATTGGATGTAGCCAGGCACTGCTCACACCCTTCTCCTCACCACCTGCTGTTTCAGTGGTGATGCGGATGAATGGATGTGTGTGATATAGTAACAGCTCACTACATGAGCGAGTGCACACAGGAGGGGTACAGTCTGTCAAACACAGATGGAGGAGCTGTCCCATGTACAGTTCAGACACTTGTGGTACTACTCCAAAAATCAGAAAGGGACAATGACCATAAGTATTCTCAAAAGCACTGCAATGCACAGTTATCAATTAGGTTATGTGATGTAAGTATTTTCAAGATATGGTAAGAAACCTTTAAGGCATTCACTTAAAATCAAAATAAGCACCAATGTATGCTAGATATCCACATGGTTAATAAAACTTGTACAGATTGCAGACAACACAACCTTAACAACACATACACGTATATCACCTGTTCTCTAATCCACTCTAACCCTGCTGCTTATCTATTAATTATGCATATCAACTAATACAAACTGAATAATTCATTGCTCCAGTTGTTGCATTAAGTGTTGCACATGTACATGCACTGTCAAACCCTCTTGTCCTATCAAGGTTGTTCCGTTTGATCCATTTTGTGTGGCGGTTATCTCCATTGCTAATTACAACTCTCTAAGGAGATCCACTCTGGTGCATGTGTGATGGGTAAAAGGGTCTAATGGGGGCAACAAAGACAGCATTTGTGACAAGCAGCCCCAGTGATGAAGGATGGATTTAGAATGTGTAATGCTAATGAGGATATGATGACGAGCGTGAACATCCTTAAGGTGATTGGTGGGGTGTGATTGGGCACAGTTGATCAAATAAATGAGCCTGTGATAAGACGCTGTCGCTTGTTGCTAGGCAGAAGTACATGAAAGTGGCACAAGGAAAATCAGGCAGAAAACGGAAAAAAGTGATTACAAGGTTAAGGCACTATAGTAGTTCATGTACAGAAAATGCTACATCAAATCCAGAAGTGTGCTCATTGAACCAGTCACAACTCTGGATTGACAGCAAGTTTAAAATAAAATTCAAGGTTAAATTACGATTTAACAAAAAAGTGATTCATGGTCAATGTTGTGAGGACACGAAGCACAAGAAAAGATAGAAATGCATGCAATGTTTTATGTGGCTCTAAATATTTATCAGATTACTTTGGGATTGAGGTAATGTTGAAAGTTGCTTAATGCTAATGAAGGATTTTGGTAAAGAGATTAGGTGATTTGTCGTCTGTGTCTGACCAAACAGAAGAGTGCACTGGTATTCCTTTACACCTATGGTGGACATTACATTTATTTTTATTTTATTAACATATAGTAACTATCATAATTTTCACAAGCTGACACATTTAGTTCAAGTGTTAGCTTAAAAAATCTAGTGTAAACAGTATGTTAGGAGAAGTGCGTGCATTTCCACTGAACTAGTTTAGAGTAGCCTGAATTGCATCCTCTAGTAAATTAAAATATCTTCAAATTCTCTAATTGCCCCACTAAGCAGATGTAAGCATGTACAGAAGTCTACAGTGTGAGTAATAGACATGTGCGTTCACTGAACACCTGTTGGCACTGAGCAGGGACCCCCTGGGGCAGGTTGGTGGTGATAGAAGCTGACAGCGTGGGGGCAGGGGAATAATCCACATCCCAGGTGTTGTTTGTCATCCAGCCGTATAAATAATGTAGAAAGTACAACACTACATTGCAGGGGTCAGAGTGTGGAAAACAAAGCTAATCTGAAGGAGTTAGGTTTGAAGAACTTAGTACAAACCAGAAGACACTAACTATGAGAGTCAGAGTACAGCTGCTGACTTTACATTAATATGTGTTTTATCTACAAGTGAACAAGGCCATTGAGCTGGTCACAACAAGTCTATGCAAACATACCAACCAAATACAACCTTCTATTAACATTTCCTTCTGTCTGACAAATGGGTGAGAAAATGCAACTTTCCCAGGAACACTGAACATAACACAGACACAGTTCAGCTTCCTGTTGGCGGTGGCCTAAAATTACAAATTATTTCAAATTCTGACCAACACATTTTTTAAAAGTAATAAATAAAGGTGAAGTTTATTAAATCTTTAACAAAATGCTGGGCCTTTAGGCAACACAATGTTGCAGCTGTTCATTCTGTGGCCACTTACAAGAAGGGCCTGAGTTCAACACATACCTCCAACTACCTGTGTCTACTCTAGGTTTTCTATGGGTGCTCCTGTTTCCCTACCTCTAAAAACATGTACAATAAGCTTCACCTCTCTCCATTCCCTCAAGACACTCCTGAAAAGAGATCTTAAAAAAGCTTTCCTGGTTAAATAAAAGTCAGTAAAATAATAACAGAATCTTTAGTAAACTATTTACTATTATGTCATTTGCTTATGGTACTGTTCATACTAGTATTTGTAGATGTCCTATGACACTGAATGTTAATAAGTCATTAAAAACTTGCTGTTTAGTAAACCATGTCCAAAATGTTTGTAAGATCGATAAATGGTTGATAATACCTTAAATACTAGTAGTTTATTAAGAAATCTTATTTTTTATAGTGTTACTACATCTAATTATTAAAATTACTTTTTTTTTGAGAATTGCACTTCAAACTACAGTGCTGAGGTAAATTACCCTCCTGTCACTGTCCATCTTCATGTTGTTGGCAAGTCGTCAGGATCACAACTTGAGCTGCTGCTCTGCTCTGACGTCCATTGTTTACTTGTCTCGTTCCTTTACCCAACAACTAGGTGTGATCTTAGCCTTACTTGAACACACTAGATGTCGAGGTAGATGCTGCAGATAACCTCGTAATGCTTTTTCAGCAGGATGACGTGACCTTGCTGTGACAATTGTGATGACATTGAGTATAATAAGATTTTGTAAGATTTTTTTTTTTTGCTTGGTTCAGCTGTTTATGGTGAGAAGACTGTAAGGAATCATGTCATGTAACAAAACCACTGTAGTGTCATTAAAAAATTACTTTACCATTGCATGATAAAAGGAATAATTCACATGATAACGGAGCTGTATTCAAAAATAAGGAATAAGCTGTGTAAAATGTTAATCTTAGTCTCACAGCCCTATTTCTCCATCTGCTTACCTCTCAGTGCAGTCTTGAGGTTGACTTTGGCCTGGCGGTGAAGGTCCTCTACACATGGCGGCCGACTACCTGGAAGGAAGACATTTTCCTGTTGATGCCACGGAGCTGTGTAATGAACAGTCCATTTGCTTTCCTCGTCAAGATTGGACACCGCTGTAGAGACACAAAATAACAACTTGTAAGGTTTTAGATTGACTTTTGTGTACCGTCATTGAGCATAATAACATTTTCCCCCCTTGAAGCCACAGTTCATGAATAATGGCTTTGCTTTTGTTTATACTTGTAACACAGGGGAAGAGAAGAGGAAGCGTGTGTCTTTGTGTGGAGGTGTCACTCAGCCCACCTACGACATCACACTTATCTGCAACATCACATGGCAGGCCACACACACCCAGGGGAAAGGCAAAGGAGCAGAAAGACTTAGTAAGAAATGGCTAGTCAGCATGTAAAAACAGTAAGAAATGCAATTAAAGTCTTAGCTCATAAAGAGAGACAAGCCAAGAAATTACAATGTGTCAAACTATTTTGCACTACATTACACTCCATGACTCTTTGGATCATTATAACCCTAACCCTTATATTCATATGCTATACATTACAGTCATTTGAATCAGCATCAATGATTCCAATATCACAAAAGCTATAGTTTTATGGTTAAAAGGTGCTTTGCTATTCACAGCAAAAAATATGTACATGTTACCATTTCCATTTGAATCTTATGTCATACCTGATCAACGTTAAAGAAAATTACACAATTTAGTACAATTTATTTATTTAATGATGATCTCTTAAGATGTATTGTGTTTTTTTTTCAGGGGGGTCCTGTTTGCAAACTGAAAGTGTCTTGGCTTTATGGCTAGCGATTTTGGTACAATTGTGCTAAAAATGATAAAAGTTCACAAAAATAACAGCTCAATCGCTTTCTAAACACAATTTTATAGTATGTAAATCCAGTCAAGACTTGTGTATTTAATGCTTTTGCTGTCACTGTTGCACTGCCCTTTGGAACAGCTTTTCAAGACGTCAAACCCATCAGCAGAAACCCTTTTGTACAATCCAAATTCAAACACATGGGAAAAACTCACACTATTTTTTCCTTAATTTTTTATTGTGGCAATATTAAAGTGATTTAGTCCCAGTCCTACTATCTTCCTGATTTTCCCAAACTAGCCACGGGAACAAGTTGCTCCCTTTTTTGATACAATCACAGGGTTAAACAAACTGAAAACAATCCACACAACTCTTACCAAGAGATCGAATCCAAGCTAAAGTTGGTGACCGTGGATGCAGAATAACCTCCATTTAAAAAGATCCAAAAGGTCAGGGTATCAAAATCCAACATCTGCTTAAAAATCCTTATCTTGCCAACACTCAACTTCATGTGAATGATGTGAAAGACTGAGGACAGTACAAGGAAGGGGCGGCCTTGTAAGGGGCAGGGAGATTGTTTTGGAGAGTCTTTTCACAGGTGCAAATGAGCTGAGCATTGGGGGAGGATGGTATGTTGGGGTGGGGATCTGTGACTGCAAATGAATCTTAGATTGTCAGACACTAAACACTGATTCAACTAATGATAGTCCAGAGATGTTTGAATTTTCTTTTGTGGTCCCATAATTTTGTAGTGAAAGTAAATTCAGTTTTACAGTTAGGGAAAGTGCCAAGCAGATAAAGCGGAGCCAGTTGTGCCCTGGGGGTCTTACTAGCAGTGAATCATGACATCTTAATGCATCTAGAGGCCATTCACAACTAATTTAGGGATGAACTGGCAGTTAACTGTGGTCACAAGACAGGTCATTGTGTTTATTCATGTGTACACCTCAATACATGCACTACACAACCTTTTTTCTTATCACTCTTTTCCTTAAAATCTACATTACAAAGTATATGTTCACTACTTAATACTAAGAGGCGCTAGACAAAACCCATTTTTGGCTATAGATAGCCTTTCTAAGGACAATTGATAGTACAGCAATGTTAGCTTTAAAAACATAAACTTTACGGCACCTATGTCAATGTTGGAACATCTTTTAACAAGCCACTCAACACTGATGTACAGTAAGTATTGGCCAACTCTAAACCTTGATTTATGCCGTATTTACTATATAACAGTATGTCAACACTCTAAACTGTTTTTTTGTAGTCAATAAATCTTCATGTGGCTGCATGTACTTTACAGCATGGTGCAGAGATCAATAGGACACAATGTAGGACGATACACACCTCCACACTGACAAGCGCAAATACAGATAACACTAGTTTATAACTGTTTGGAAAATGTCAATATCACATTTTATTGCAACAGTTATGGTGAGAAAATACAACAATTGCTCATGATTATTTACACCTTGGTCAAACTATAAAATTTTCCAGGACCCTAAAATATAGCGACAAAAAAACTTAATTGTGTTTCTAAAATGGTTATATGGTTAATTATGTTTTCTACGGTGACATTGTGAGTATATCCACAATTATCAATTAACTCTAGTTGACATCCTTCACCTGTTTAATGCATTCTGATACTGTAGTTAACAAGGTAGTAAACTTTCATTTTCTTCACTTGGAGCACAGGTAACCCTCCCCCATCTCGCCCTGGGTCTGAATAAGCCCGGGCCCATCTATAGGGACACCAAGGACATGAGGGTCTAAGGACACAAAAGCCCGCATTGTCCCCCGCTGCATCGGCCTCTGTATTCAGCACCACAATGGTCCGTGAGCCTTTCACACAGAGTCCACACAGGACCACGGCGGGACACTCTTTCAAGAGTCCACTAATCCCCCTGCCTCTGTCCCAGCTCTGCTCTGTCCCAAACATAGACACAACACCTCAGGGCTGAAAATTTTGCAAAATAAGACTGGTGTCCATCAAACAGTGTAGGAGTTTATACTGCAGAGAATAGCTAAGATTGAGAAAAGTGATTCTAAGGTTTTGAAAAATGCATGAATCCTGTGCATTCTTGTCCAATAACTAATTTGGGTTAGGTCAGTTATGACAACTAAAAAAAATCTATAAAATGATTAATTGATCCAGAACATGTCATCTTTAACTGATCAATAATCTTTTCCCTTCTTGCAAGATTGTTGAAAAATAAAATAAGGCTGTAATAAAGCAACATTGAGAGTTTCTTGTCACAAACTTCACATACTGTATATATTTTCAATATAGCAAAGGTTTGTTGTTGTGAACGGATCATTACTCTGTGTGTTGGGCATCACTTAATCCTTGTTTGTTTAGCACAAGGCAATGCACTTCTCAGCAGGAACCTTGCCTCCTGGTGTGATAGCAGAGTGCTGTGGCTCGCGAGACAGGACCAAGGTGCTTAGCTCAGGTGCAAAGTGCAGACATGTGTGGGACGGGCTCGTTGTGTGAAGGTCCAAAAATGCTGAGGTAATGACTAATGGAATCACCTCAGCCTTTACTGCAGCAAACACACGCCAGCTAAAAATACACCTGAGATTAGAGGATGCTGAGGCAGACTGCAGCCACCACTAACCACTCACGTGCCTAATACACAGCCATTGATAAAGTGATCATAGTCTTAGTGCCACAACTGATAAAAATGTAATCCATTGACTGTTGCTGTTTGCATGAGGTATTGTTTTTCAGTGTACATAGCAAGATAGCATATATTTATAGTGCAAAAAATGCTATACTGTCAAAATAACTATGCAAAAAAGCAGTACTCATCCCAGCCACAAGGGGTCTTGGGCCAGTGTGCTCCTTGTGTCTGTCCCAAACTTGGAGAAATGACAAAACAGGAAGGACATCTGCCATAAAACCTTTGCCTAAGTACATTTGCACTGCACATTGAGAGGTGAAAGCAAATTTTCAATAAAAAAAGTAAGCAAAAATATAATATCAAGTTCAAATATTATTTGAATTGTGAATGTTTTAATATAAACATTTAAAGTAACTTTCCTGGACAACAGTCTGCCACCAGCTTCTCTGATAAGATGTATGTGAAAAAATAAAATAAAAAGCTTGCGTTCTTCCTGTGAGTGGGCTTACCTCTCCACATTTCTGATCTCTAACTTCATTGACCTGTGCTGTAACCTGTTTTTGTCCAAAGAGATAAACCTGATTAATGCCATACTATGGAACATTCCAGGCAATGCTACTAAATCAGTTTGAGAACAAGCAGGTAAGTGGACACAAAAGTTATAGTGTGCCTTTGATCAAATAAAACAAACTTAACCTAGCCCACACTACGACACATAGAATTCCTGCTATGTTTACAACTGCAGGTCACTGAGTGGTCATCAGGAGCTCCTAAAGTCCTGACCTGGGACCTAGTGGTTCCCTGGAAACAAGATGCAACAGAGGGCTGTGTGTCTGAGGGAAGGGAGTAGAGATAGGGTGGGCTACAAGAAAATGTTGTTTACTTGAATTATGCTACACATTGTAGTTGTAATATCAACAACACAGCATTTATAGAAAATATGTTAGGACAACTTGCAAGCAAAACAAGTCTAATAATTGCTTATGATGGTCGATAATATTTACCACGCCTGCAGTTTAATTACATCTACATAATAAGGAAAACTTAATTCAGGCATTGACAAACTAAATGAACAAAGAGCTAAGTAGAAACAAAATTACCAATATAAAACCAAACCAAACACAACAAACAAATAAACTTACCCTTCCTCTTAAAGTATTTGATCACAGATTTCAACGAGGTCCCAATGAAAACCATTATTCCACTTGTACAGGTAACACCCTTACATTAAAAATGAAACCCGGGTGCTAAATAAAGCTGAATAAATCCAGTGATGAGAGCGGTGTCGGCACACAGGGAGCTACACTTTTACATTCTCACTGCTCGGTAGATCGGAGCAAGTGCACCAACGAGAGCTGCCTACAACAAACGACTAGCCCTATCTCTCTACACATGGTCCACCTCTCCCCGCCCCCTGCACACTCCCGCTCTCCCTCCCTCAGGCGTCCCGGTCCTACGAGACGCACACACATGAGCAACAGAAGGTAGTGCTGCTGGGTTGTGGGGTGGACCCTCTGCCCCCCTGCTCCTCTGTGCATCGGTTACCAAGGAGTTCTGGCTGCCTTTTATCCCCACATCATCGCTCCTCCTCAGCTTTCAGTGCTGTGGGACTCAAAAAGCTCAAAGTTAAACACAAAGTAGGTTGTGTGCAACAGCAGTCGATTTCACTGCTGTTGTTTGCCCTAGGCTTATCTCTATGATACTTTTCTTATTTCTTCCCCATTCTCCCTTAAGTAAATAATTGCAGTGGTTTTACAGCACAGAGAACTGAGAATAGATACTTCTGCTATACCATACTGTGTTGGTGCTTTGCTCTTTTCTGTTCTTTGGTAATTGCATAACAACTTTATAATTTGAAACATCTAACAAGCAAATGAAATGCCACATATTGTATTAAAGTTATTATTCCTATATTGACAAAACATCTCAATTAAAAAAGTCACAATTAGCAAAGCACAAATACTGCTATTATCCCTTGCAAACAACAATTATCTTCATATTACCTATAAAACCCCATAGCTTATGCTTCTTCAAACTAATTCTGAAATTAGGGGTGGGCAATATATCAAATCATATTGTGAATTTTGTTTTGAAGATAATAAAAATGTAGTATCCAGTATGTTACAAAAAGCTAACTTAAAAATAAAGTTATGCTGTTAACATGGTGTAAAGGTGATATTTCTGAACTGTTATTAATTTTATGTACATTTCACATTTTCCAAACATTCTAATCTTAACAAATGCACAAGGACTTAATATAAACTGATTATACCGAAGAGACACCAAAAAAATATGTCGTGTTTCTGATTTTTTTATCAATATTGCCCTGCCCTATCTGAAAGACACATGACGTGTATTAGACATTCATATTAAGTATTCTCTGAAAAGCTCTTTGGCGTATATGTGTACTGTAGACAGAATACTTCTTGTAAAACATACAAATAAAATCAGTAAAATGCATTTAAACTTCAGCTCTCCAATTAAAACATGACATGATGAATGGCAAGGAATCATATTTAAGGATACATTTTTAAAGACAAAAAGTGTGCTGTTTAGGGACAATTCTACAGTCATCCAAAAAGAGCATATTAAACACTTTACAGACGTTGGTATACATTTCATACCACATCATCTTCCACAGACTACTGCAGACACTTCCACGACTCAATTTCTGACACATGAATATAGATCCCATACAAACATGCTATTGTCCGGTCCATCAACATCCATCACGCCCTGCTCTGCCCCTCCCTCTGCACCCGGCTTTCTTTTCAACCCCAAATGGATGCAGTGTGCTGAGAGGGGGAGTGTGCAACAAGAGCCTGAATAGTGCTGCAAATGATCCTTGAATTTGTGCTAAAAAGCTTTCCCCTCCCTTCTCTCCCGCTAGACCCTGTTCATTGCCTCTGAAGTGCCGCATAAGAGTTTGCATACAAAAACCACTGTGAATTTGCAATAATCGCCCGAGACGTTTTGTTGTGGTTAATGTTTTATGTTCGCTTGCATCCTCTGTTCTTTGCATGCCCCAAGTGCATTGGGCTAGCGGGCAAAGTATTCAATTATTAACCTACAGTATGAGAAGGCAGAAGTTAATTTGTGATAGCTGTATTAAATTCTGTTTGAAAACATATGCTGAGGTTGATGCAAAGTGGCACACCAGAGAACAGCCCTCGAATACTTTTCTGAATTTCATGCAAGATTTAGTTTTGCACTGAGATATATAAAAAGGCACAGAATATTGGCCTAGTAAGATCCAATCACATTAATAACCATAACATAGAAAAAACAAACAAACAAAAATGTTCAGACTTTGATGAACAATTTTTTCTTCAACATTACTCATTTTACATTCTTGATACTATTCAAGTTTATGGTTATTATATTAAGGACGGTGTACAATAAACTTTGATGAAAAGGAAAGAAGAGGAAACACTAATTTTCACAACATAGCTGACACATTATGTCTCACCGGTAAACTTTTTATTGGCCAATTATGCTTATTATTATTGCTGTTTTTTTTTTTTTTTTTTTTTTTTTAATAAACGATACACTAGAACTGTGAAAATCTGGAAAAAGTTGTTAATTTATTCTGTAACTTTTCAGTCTGTGACAAACACTAATCCAAAGTCCATATTTGACTCCCCATATCTGCCCTCTGGCCTCAGCGTGGCTTGTGTTGTATGTGGCACGCGTACAGTATTAGGTTAATAACATGCAGACGTGAGCCCACGCTGCTCCACTCATTAAAAAGCCCCTTTGTTCTTGTCATGGGGACAACACACATCCAAGCACACACATCGCATACAAACCTACAGCACTGTCCACAAGGAGGGCTGCAAATGTAGGCCAGCCCCAGGATTAGGGCTCTCTATCCACTCAGCCATACGTCCATGACATCCTTCCCTATTGAAAGATGAATGGATGCCTAGGCCAGAGACCAGACCAAACAATATCAATCTTTCATCTCCTATAAGCAGGTTATGTCCGGACGGCATGCTGACTCGACAAATGAACCTCAGGCAAAACAAACAACCAAATGGTATTCAAATGTGGATAAGATATTGAAGCATCTTGAACAGTGAATAGAACTTACTCAATATATCAACAGAAAAGTACTGGCAGCAATTAAACCCATGAATATCCAACTGCTTCAGTCATTTGTACTATGTGTTTTACTCTATTTTTTGCACTATGATCTGCAATCAGTGAAACAACAAAACAACTGCAAATTGAGAAGAACAAAAAATAAAAAACTAAAAGATAAGATTTTAAAGCGGCTGTACTTGCTGAACTGTTTCTTATTTTCTGTTTGGTTTTGACCAATGAATGTTTATTGTTTTATCTTCTACCATTGATGTTTGAAATCAACAATCCTGAGAAGTCCTCAGAGACGAGATGTAAATTGCTGTAAAAAGTTTAAAGTATATTGTATGTTTTAAAGAATGCAAATGATGATGTATTTGTTCATAAGACTACAGTATACAATCAGATACATGTCTGCCTTTTATGTTAAAAGTGGTTGCAACAGGGTATTGATTGCAGGAAACCAGACAGCCACAAATTAAGCACCAATGTCTGCTCTTTTCAAATGTTATCCTCAGACACAATTAGACTCAAGGACAAGAGCGCCACAGAAATTAGACCGGGCAGATCCAATAGGATGTCTCACTTTCTGATTTGTCCCATTTTCACACCTCATTTAGGTGAAAAATCTCTGTCAGACATCAACACATTTCCTGTTTTTGACACACTTAATTTGTCTAATCAAACCAACCCTTATCCAAGCTTTCATTTCTGCTAATGTAATCAACTTTGTATTGATTTTTGACCCACTCTGCACCCCTGTCCTTTTCCTCCTATCGCTCTGTCATGTTCGGGCTTTGACCTTGCATGCCATCCTTTCATTTCAATCCTGAAGGAAAGAGATAAGAAGAAAAGGTTAACCACAATTTACCTTTCAACTTTCACCAGTGCTTTCTAACTCCCTTAAAGTGTGTTGTTTTTGTGAATGAAAATCAATTATTCACCGCACGCCCTGATGGTTAGTATATCTTAAGGTTCTTTCGTCCGTCTATAAATAAAAGCTGACATCAGGGGTCACAGGAATCTTTGCAGAGAATATATAATTTTTTTATTAAAAGCAGAACATGAAATGTGACGTTTAAATATGCATAGAATCACACGTAGTACAGTACTTGTTTAAAATACTGTCATGACAGCACCAGCGCTTATGGGAGCCTATTCAAATTCTGTCCTTCAGCTTGCATACAGGAGAAGCTTTAATACAACCAATAATATTGTTAAGCCTAGAGGGACAAGGGTGGGATAAAAAAAAAAAAACATAAAGTCAGCAATAACACAAATGCAGGCAAATATAAACACTTTAGTGATTATAGTGAGAAGAAACATTACAACTGATTTTTGTGAGTTGAGTGAAACATCTTTAATTCACTTTCACATTATTCAATAGATCACCACTTGCATGTGACCAGAATGATAAAAATCAAGCCTACATGAAGGATAAAGAACTTGTGATGTGACATGAGCAGCCAGATAAAACATTAGGGAGCCTTTTTTGGAGTGTTGCTTGAATTGTTTGTGCTTTTGTATCTAAAATTGTCACACTCACTTTTTAATTTCCTACGTTAATTCAAATAAATAATGGATATAATGATTATTTCAGGTTCTTATTCTCCAGGTTCTTTGTTGCTATTAAGTTTCAGAAGCTTGGAAAATTACAGATTCAGCGCTATACCAGTGGTAGTAAAAATAATACAAAGAGAAATCAGTTTGGATGCCCCAGGCTAAAGATTCAAGTTTCTATATTTACTAGATTGTGTTTCGCATGAACAAACCTAATGCCTAAAAGGATTGAGAAAAAAAAAACAAAAAACTTTTTACATATGTAGATCAATTATCGTTGACACATTTATGCAGGAAATGAGCTGAATTTGCCTTTAAAGTTAGTGTGACAATATGTATTCTGGAGAGTGGGGTCTCTGAAGACAGTGTATTTTTATTTCCTGCTTTTCCAAAATACAAAGAACACAAAGCCTAGATGTGGTCATTCTTGAGACTAGACTAGCACAAACAAGATTTCACAAACTAAGCAGCAGTTAAACATCAACTGCCTTCTGAATAAACATTAGCAGAAGGCGAGAGAGTGTCTAGCCTGAGTAAACAACACAACTTTTATTGTTTTAATGGTTTTAACAGTGGCCTCCCAAGCATCACAACAACATTCAAATTCCTTTCACTTTCCCACCAAACTTTGCAGTCACCACTCCATCCCACATCCACCGCACAGCAGTTCATGGACATAGATTTGCACTTAACCCTACCTCCCCCCAACAACACAAAGCTGTTTCCAAATGACCTGCTCTATTGAGGCAGTCAGGATGCCATCACAGGCACCAAGTTCACACAGACAATGTCGTCATCTCACCACTGCCCTCGATTCTGCAACACCAACTCAGTCTGATACACTGCGCAGATGGTTGACGATAGTGACTGTGGCCTGTGAATGAACCTAGACCCTTGTGTCTATTCTTAGGGCCCCCAGACAATTTTAATAAGCCTAATTAGAATTGGAAGTCATGGATATTTGCATACGAAGTCAAAAGGAAGTTGTTTTAATGCAGCCAGCTACTTTAATTGTAATCCTAGATAAAGCATATTTATTTTATAAGTGTATTGTTGTTGATGAAAATCAGGAAAAAGAAGTGTCTTAGAGACTCTATTTACCATATTCCTAAATTTTTATAGGTCGCTGCCATGAGAAGTAGTCCTTCTTCAAGGTGCCAATCTCAATAGTAATTAAGTTTTATGCAACCACTTGAGCAGACAAAATTCAAGCTTAGCAGAAAGTTGTAGAAGTGGTGGTGGTGCAAAGGTGGATAGTATCCAACTACAATAATGATGATGACTACAACATTTTTTTTATATTTATATATATAGTTAGCTGAAGACAATAAGTTCTAGTCGTCAGACCAACATACTTCCCAAGTTCTGAGCTTGAAAATAAAACTAGTTTTCAAAAATATTCACTTTTACACTACAGCTTTAAACAAAATTAAATACTCAATTACTAAACAAATTGAAAACTCAATAAAGCACCCATCAGCATGTTTTGCCGACGATGATGTATTCATGTTGTTGAATGGGCCTCTCTCTTTATGTTGCTCCTTCTTTGTGACCCATGAGAAAACCCTGAATCATGGTGGCACCATGTCTGCACATCAGCCAGTCATTCCAATCCAAGCATAACTGTGGAAAAACCTGAACATTTCTATAGCTTTTGGACTTTCAAAAGGTAAAAAAAAGATTGCATCAACAGTGAAGCTGCACCAAAGACAGGCAAAACAAAGGAAGATGAATGCAAAGTTTGCACAAGATAACTTTGATGTGGGAACCTTTTTGCCGAGTGGAGATGTAAGGCTGGATATAAAAGGACGCATTTAGTGGAACAAAGGAGGAGACAAGATAAAACTCAATGGGAAGTCAAGGGTGATTGAGGGAGGACATGGGTGGATTAGAAGATATATGAACATGGGAACATCATGGACTACCAAAAAGATGTGAAAAAATGTACAATTGCAAATCCCAACTTTCTATACTGCAGTTGGATTTGACACAAAGTAAAATTAGCAAAAGACATACTGTCCGAAACACAAAGACACAGCATGCTTGGCCGTCATGCCTAATTTCCTCTGCACTGGCGTCTGACCCAAGCGCCTCTGTGAAACCCAATCCTGTATAAAAGGGCAAGAACCTCCTGCTAAATGCACGGTTCTTTGTTGTTGTCATCTTCAGTAACATAATCCAACTCCGACAGCTGCAAAACGCCAGAAGTGAGAAGAACCCAAGCTACTGTTAAGTAAATCTTTTCAATAGAGAAACTTTATAGCCAAATGTTTAACCAGGCACAAGAAAGGCGGGTCCCATGTGCGCCCCATTTGAACATGATGTTTGAAAGCACTGAGTTTATGAGCTGATTTGTTGCGTTTAGTTCTTGCTTCCATTGTCCATTCCATAGATTTGTAGCCAACTGTCTTTTCACCCTGGGCAACGTGAATTAAAGCAAGCAAAATCAGCAAAACGGTTGGTTGCCCCCCATGTACTCAAAGGGGCAATAACTTGATAGGTTGGCAGGACAACTTGAGTTTACACAGACAGGAATGACAACTAAGTTTATTGGTAGACATTGTTTTTTGAGTGTTGGGAAAGAAGTTTGGCTGTAGTAGAGGCCAAAGGTAATAGATTTACCAGACGTGAGTAGTAGTAACCCATCCCAAGGCAAGACAAATGAAAACCTAGTAGAGATCTGGGTAGCATTAGGGACCATTAGAGGTAGCCACGTTGTCTCGTCTAGTATCGACTCATGGTTCTTCTCACTCTTGTCAAATCTCTGAGGACCAACTGCATCAATAATAGCTTCAACTACAACATGATTTGATTTCATGCATAGGTGCTCTATCGTCTATACATTAGATTACTAGACCTTCTACTAAGATTATTTATTTTATTATCCAAGTACTACCAGGAAAAGCTTGTACCACAACTTGAGAAACACTGATATCTAAAATTGCCTGGGATAACCAACCAAAAACGATTTTAACAACCAAGATATTGTTGCGTGTAATAGTTTTGGTCTGCCTGATTAGGCGATGGTGCGAGTAAGTCACATTTTACCTTTGATTTTCTTTAAATTATAGTCAAAAACATTTTACTGAGCAAAATCTATGACATACCGATGTATATTTTTGCAAGCTTTCAATATTTGTAATGGAAGAGACTGAGACACACACAAGAACGATTCTGATCAAATATAGGTAAAAGACCATTGTACAAAATTCTTGTCATTGCAGTCTGTTTTTCCTTGAGATCAGTGTGTTACTTACAAAAATGTTTTAGAATGTAGCTCTATTTTCGGTTTTGGAACAGCACATATCACAGTCATGTGTACAGTCACATCAGGACGTCCCGCGTGTACTACATTCTGTTGGCGGCCAGGCTGGTTTTCTGACCTACATTTTCACACCGCTGCCTGTGCTGTTCTCCTCAGAGCAATCAAGAGCATTATAATCTGATCTATAATTAAGTTAGCACACCCAAACACCATAAATCTGACATTATCAAAATGGACTTTTATAGGTCCACTGTGAGTATTCAGCAGCACAATCACTTACTTAAAGAAATGAGAGGTGTGAATAGGGTCAACTTTAATAAACTGATGCAGGAGCTGGAATGGTACAGTGTCAACTAAAGTAATAACTCCTGGGTGCCCTCCATATGTACAATATTTAATTTCAGCAACATTGATACACTTGCTCTACCACACAGGCTTACAAACCATTTCCTCACAAGTTGGCTTTGAATGAACTTGATTCAAAAGTGTATTTGTAAGTGTGCAGCATTTGACACAACCTTCAGAGAATCAAGAAACATAAGAGCAGTGGATGCAATCTAAAGCTAGAGGTAATTTAATTTTACAGTAATTTATAGTTAGACTGACAATAGTATTTGTACTATCGCTGTTACTAAACAACAAAAATAAATAAGCTAACCTGGCCTGCCAGATGGATTATCTCACCATATTTGTGAATTCACAAACACGAGATAATCCATCTGGACTTCCAGCAGCTCGATTGGTTTTGAGTTCGACCCAGCGAGTTAACGGCCCAATCACATTGCAGCAAGGCGGGTTGAGGGGGTTTGTTCCAATGGATGTACGTGTTTCTGCTGCATTTGATTCTGTTTTAGCAAAATAAGGAGTATTTTCTTTTTGAAAGAAGAGCAGAGAGGTGTGTGTGACACTTGTCCCACGAGGACATTTGATGCGCCATTACGATTCGGTGCTGTGATTGGTTAAGCACAAATAAGGTAGGACGCATACCCAGTCAGCTAGATGTATTTCATTAAACGAAACCATCAGCGAGTAAAGTTCCAAATGAATACTGTAGAAGAACTCAAACCAGGTTACTAACTGACCCTAACCCTTTGTAAAAAATTGAATAAAAATTACCCTTCCTGAACCATTTTGAGTATTCTTGTGCTTAGACAAAAGTAGAATAAAACCATATGGTAAAATAGAAAAAAATATTTTGTGTTGAAAATGCTATGAAATCAGTATGAAGTATTGGGCCTTAGTACCAAATTGACCATGAAGGAATTGAACCAACAACTTAACCTCTATGCAGTCAGCAAACATTTTGAGCAAGAGCCACAATTATTAACTTTATATTCATCATATGAATACATACTACCTAACAACTTTTTCCACTCAAACTAACAACAAGTTTGCAGCTTTGTTGTGTTTTGGTGATCAGATTGTTGCTGTGCCTTTGGAGATCATTGTGTTGCTGCGAGCCTCAAGGCAATGGCGTCTTCTCTGGTTTCGACAGGAGCGTGGACAGACTGAGTTAATTTAGGTTAAGTGCCTCCATTCGCTCAAGGGCACAAAGCAACAAGCCACCGGGGGCACAACAGAGACAAGTGTGTAGAGGCTGTATGCAGCAAGACACAATAAACTGCAGTGTGGGGCATCGCATAAGGAAAATCTGAACCAGTATTTTGACCCACTTCCCACAATGCAACTCACTTCACATTAGCAACAACAGTAGTTCATTTGCAGTGGCAGGAAATGGTCAAATTGTCATATCCCAATTTCCCAAACCATTTATGCCTTCTTCAGTGGCTGCAGGTTACTATGCGAGCGGGGTAGTGACGCAGTGGCAATGTGATGGGACGGGATGAAAGTCAGATATTAGGTCTGGTGGAGCAATCTGGCTGCATATTGATTAGTGAGATTATACCAATACAATTACAGAGTGTGATCGGCATGACCGGGTTTGCTGCACTCAACTTGTCCATCACATTGATCCAATTTGTGTGAGCTAGATTTACACAAATGCAGGTTTTTCAAGCACTTGTCAGACAAAAATAATTATTGATAATGGTGTTTAATACTCCACAAAAATGATTAAGTGAGAACTGAGCAAGATGTCTTCTTTTATCTAGCCACATTCAAAGTTGTTGTAATCCTTGAATGTCAAACAAGGCTTTAAATATGTCTCTGAACAGGCTTAGTGACGGATGATGTGGATCAGTATCACACAACACACTGTAATTAATAGTGCCATCTGACTATGAAGAGCACAGTGCATTGCAAACTGTGTCTATGTGGTCATAAGACTTCTTATATTCATAATCCTCCTCTGGACCTTGTCTATGGAAAAACAGGAACCCAAATCCACTTAACCCCTCCCCCTGTCCTTCTCCCCTGACCCCCCTTTTGCCCCTTTGGAGCAATAATGATAGGATGTGAAGCTTTAATATAGAGCACACACCTCTCCAGTATGCAATAAGTGTGACCCCATAATGGGCCTCCAGGGAAACGGAGCTAGACTCCTGATCAAATAGACCTAAAATTTATGTTTGGCACAAGTCAAAATTAAATTCACCTCTGCCCCATGTGTCTACTTTGCTTTAGATAAATGCTGCAATGCAATCCTGATATTCAATGCAACAGTTTTATTTTGCAAATCACATTAGGTGGGTAATGCAGCGTGTAGCATATGTGTCAGCAATTGCCCCATTTGTTAATGCTCCACAGATAATTAAGTTTACGACACAAATGAGGGCACAAAAGTAATAAATCTGTTCTCAAATTACATAAACGTGTACTTGAGTAGAAGAAAAAATATTTTCTTTGGTTAAAGCATCACGTTATCAATATATTAGACGGTAAAATTTTACTAAAAACATATATAACTTTGCATCCCATCGCAAGTCTCATATAATCTTCCTAATTAAAAAAAATATATATATACATTTTTAGGGCTGATCTGCAATGTCAATATCATAGATAAAAGAAAGTTTTGCATTTAGACAAATGCCAAGCAGAAGTTTTCTCCAGCTCTTATTGCACTTCTTATGTATTACAGCTCCCCCCTGTGGTAATTGCTAGACATGACGACAAAAATTTAACTTTCTTAAAAATCACTGTGTTTAATTTTTTTTTATACCAAAAACATACATTTCTTTCAGTAAGCTAATAGATATATACTATACTTTCTACTTTTTTGTCTTTCTCTTACCTCTCCGTCTCTCTTCCTCTCTCTCTCACCGCCTGCAGTGAGCAGGCCCTCAAAAAAGATGTTACCATGGTGAGGACAACTCATTAACGGGGCAGATTTAGAGAGGCTCTTAAAATCACTTTCGCTCCTTTGCCTCCCTTCCTTCTCGGTCTTTATAATCAGTCTGTATGGGGCACAGAGCTTTCTGAGGCTTAATGAAACCTCCAGCTGATATGAAAGGACAGGCAGACAGTGGAGTTTTCACTGGAATAACACACAAAAGTGCTGCTAACAAGTCTAATTCAGTTTACAGTCAGGTCATAGTAGCAGGTCTTTGTATTAAAACAGATAAGATGATTCTTCATGTCAATGTCAATTGAAGTTGATAACCAAATCAGATGTGCTAAGCCAGGGAAATGATGTGACATTTTGAGGTTGGTGGAAACACTCACTGAACCAACACATTACGGAAAAAGCAATATGCAAAATCTACAAGCAAATGTTAATGAGGGACTCAAATATATCGAATACCACATTTTTTACCACAGTTTTTACATGCATTTTATTTATATTTTATTATCATCATTATTATATATATATTATATATATATATTATATATATATATTATTGTGTATTATGTTATTATATTGTGCAATAACAATGCTTTATACGATAGATACTTAGCACTTGACTTGCAATGTTCATTCACTCCAGACAGGGCAAGCTATTCTAGCCACAGCTGCCCTGGAGCAGACTGACTGAAGCAAAGTTACACCACCAATCATTCACACACTCACCACACACACGCTCATCACATTCACAATAGACACAATTTAAGGACTTAAGGACACAACAAAAGTAGATCTATATATCAACCCGTTTCTGAGAACAGCAGACGTAGGTTGTTCTCAGGATAGTGAGGCCACAATAAAAAACTTTAATATGATAGGGGCTCACTGAGACTTGATCAAGATGCTTCACACATGTAGATCTTTCCAGTGTTAATGTGGCAAATATGATTAATGGAAATAGTGTAGTGCTTAGATTTGTCAACTTTGCAAGGTACAGTACAAAACATTATCTTTAAATATTGAAGATTGTTTAAGTTGTGATATGTTCTGCTACAATGTTAACAACAACAATGACTTGACTAAATAGTGGACAGAAGTGCAGTGAGAGCAGAGACAGAGCGTGCAGCAGGGCACACAGGGGCAGAGCCTCAGAGGACCAGACTGAAGCAGCATGTGGTGGTGGTGGAGCAGGCCTAATGCAGCTCATTAACAAAATGAGAAGTGAGTGAGGGCGGCACAGACACATCGCCCAGTGCCCATATAGACTTTATCTGCACGGCTACACACTGTTAGGTTCTGTCCTGCAGTTAGAGTGTCAACTAACAAGTCCCCTGCAGACTTTGTTCAGCAATATCATTGTTTTCAAGTTGTCTGCATTGCTTAGTAAATAATTATAGTGTTTTATTTCCTTGTGAAGTTAAATATATGGCATTCGTTCTAATTAAGGACATCATATATCATATGTCCTGTTTCAAAATAAAAAATATTTAACAAAATCAAATGTATATGAGCTATACAAGAAAATGGCTTTAACTGTCAGTTTGCAAGGAATAACACCAAATTAAATTATTCAGGAAACTATGAGTTTGAAATATACTCTTAAATCAAAATAAAAAGTCTCAAACGAAAGCCATAGTCAACCAATGTTACTGCTTACAGATCACTTAGTATCTTGTCTAAAGTAAGTTGACACAGCTCCTTCACCATGTGGTGCTGCCCTCACTCAATGGAAGGATAAATGTCTCTGTAGATTTCTGTGATTATCTGGACCACTCTGACCTAGTGTGATAATCAAGCCATTAAGTAAAAGCCAGTCTGTGCACATGGGTCTGTGGAAGTCTCCAGCTGATCCCAACTGGCATCCAAATAGACTTATCCAATCTCTCTGTCAATCTCAAATACAAACCAGCTGAGCCCAGGAAAAGCCAATTCATCTCAGCAAATTATCTAGGACACAAATTTGATAAAGAGCACAGCATCAATATGTTCTTTATGAGTCTAGATAAATGTTGCCATAGCTAGACTAGAGTGAGTGTGAGTGTGAATGTAATAACAACAATCAGCATAAGCTCATTCAAACTTAATTTTACATTTACACACAAAGCAATGCCATCTCCACTGGGATACTCTGGTGGTGTGAAATTCTTTTACAAACATTGTGCATCAAGTATTTTGCTACGAACACAAAAAATGTGCTGAGGTTACTAATCTAAAGACCTCACTGAGATTTTCTTGATAAATTCAGACACAACTCGATCAGCTGTAAGACGACATCATAGACAACTTCATTAGTGTTTGTCACACAGTGATGGAGGAACTGTTTAACTAACCTGATCACCGAGTAGCCATTACCTATTAGGCCTCACACCAGCTGAGTTTCAGCACAAATTAAATAGCAAACAAGCATGTTACTCATCAAATACACATATCCAATAATGGAGCAATCAATAAAACAATTACTGTAGATGAAATGTTACAAGCAGACAATGTGTTGTGTTTAAATAAATTATCACAGAGAAACATGAGTTACATTTTGCTTATTTTGACTTGATTTTAATTTACTATTGTTTTCTGTTGGAAAGTGGCAACAGGACAATTTTAATGTTAAATGTTTTACTTAGACCTAGAGTTAATCACAAGTAAATACAAGTGGGCGATAGGGAAAAACAGGGATTTTCTGAGCCCGAGACAGTATAAGATCATGCATCATGCTTAAATCTAGCCAAATATAACTTTGAGCAAACTAATGATGAGAGAACACCGTAATAACACGGTTAAAAATAATTTTACAAACTGTAGGTTCACTTGAACAAAGATTAATTTACAAAACTTAAACAACAGCTTCTAAATGTTCCTAAGTTTGTATTAAATCTAATACACTGAATTGCCCACTAGTGAGTCAGTTAATACTAGATGAGCCGTGGCCAAGTTGAAGAAAAAAGCGCCCTAGCCCATTTCACAGATGAATGGAACGTGCACCCCATGACCCCAGTTCCCGAAAGTGTGTGCGTGTCTGTGTTTGCAAAAGTGCTCCTCACCCTCTCCTCATCTCATTAAGTGGTGTGTCCCTTCTACGGAATCTATTGTTCCTGACCCTTAAACCGGCTACTGGGGGTTCAGACCTGTCTGCACCAATCTGAGATGTTTGGGTTGGAATGAACAACGACAGGGAGACTAACGAATGGTATTGTGAGGAAAATGTGTCAACAATGTGGCAATGATGAATATCTTTGGAGTGCACAATTGAAGAACTGGCTAAAAGAGTTATTTTATTTCTTGTCCAACAAATTCAGTTTCAAGAAAAAGGGCCATGTAAACTTTCAAGAGAATGAGTTTAGGCCTTATTACATTTTAAAGCACAGATACAAAATATCCCTCTTATGTGTCAGCATTATTTTCCTTCAAATTTGCAAAGAGAGTCAGAAAATTGACCTAGCCTAAATTGACAAGGCTTCCCTCATTGACAGACATATTACCCCTAATGGTCCTTTGTCACACTTCCCCCAAAAATAGAGCCAATCCATTTGCATTGCTTTTATCTACTTTCCCTTCCAGCTCGGATTCCCTCAGGTGCTGGTCCCATGAGAGTTGTTCAGTTTGACCAATAGAAAAACAGGACCTTCAAACTCACTGTAAGGATTAAGACGCAGAAACACCTGCTTCACTTAAAAACCCAGGCAAGAAGAGAAATATATATTCATTTAGTAGAGTTGCAAAAACTGTAAACACATTGTAGAATCACTGTGTCTGTGGGACAAGTTGACCTGTCGCTGCACGTTAGCTAAAGCAGACAGGAGGATCTTTGAGTCTAGCCCACTTGGCATGTTACCATAACAAGACTTCTTTGAAGCTTTTCAAATAATGGAACATTTTTGAGATAGTACATTAAATAATAGATTTCAAACACAGTGCTATATTCACTTCCATGCCTCTTTCACCACTATGTCATTATCCAGTTAAAAATTGTTATTCTCAATGGGCAAGTTTTGTTTTGATAACAATACTAAATTTAATATCCAAACAAAATGGTCATTTGAAGTTAGTAGCAATTTTTTTTTATTATTTCCTGATTAGTTTTAGATTGATATAGGTTGTATAACAAAATATAGAAACTACAATTACTATTAATAATATGTTTTTAATCTATTTAAAAGATTATGTTCATTATTTTTGTGGTTATGTTATTAGTACAGCGCCCTATTCAAAACATCATTGTTGAAAACTTTAATATGAACACAGTCACGATGATGTCATGTCATTTTACTGCATTTTAGCTGCAGAAAAGATGCATTTATAGTAACAAACTTCCAATAAATCAACAAGTTAGTTTAAACTGGTTTATGGTCCAATGTAATGTATTCTGAATAGAGCTAGTGTATCTTTCTAACTGTCTATTAACTGTTCCTGGTTCACTTCTGATGGTCTCTTCGGAGTCAGGAGGTGAAAGTGGGTCACCTCTTTAACCCTAAAAAGCACCCCCATACTCTGTTCTGTTCCACTGCTCCATCAAGGCCCGTCCCGTCACCTCCAGCTGCCTGCTATTGTCTGCTGTTCCCAGGGGTGCCCACCCAGGGGAGCATCCTCAGTTACAGTGAGCTCAACTGTCCTACATACAGGCAATCAGCATGTTACTAATCAAGGGAAATTTACACAAAGAAAGCAGGTTCGAAAAAGGCATTGCAAGTTGGTTATGCATCTGCAAGGCCAAGGATGGTCAGTCACATCAAATTCAGGCATATATATAAAAATAATATTCATCATAATAAGAAGAATAAGACTAATAATAATTTGCTGAATACTTGCATTGTTGTCAAGTTGCAACATTCAGAGCTAACCCCAAGCCTGTGTAACCAGTTTTGCATAGATAATAAAACAATTTCAATAAATATGCACATTTAGAAGCACATGTTGTGGAGATTTGAAATGTCAACAATCAAAATAAAAGCATTAGCAAACAAGGGCTTGCCACAAATGTAAATAATACATTACATACAATTTCTATAATATAAAGCCAAATTTAGCCTATGCGTCCAAACTAAAATCAACATAATAATTCCATCTGAGGTGAACTGATGTCCTGCCTCACGAACCTCCCCACCACTCCAAAGGTCAAAGGTCACTGAGGCCACAAAGCCACAACCAGCATTAATGAGACACACAATAGTAAGGAGCTCCATAAAAACTAAAAGCTATATGCACATGACAGACGTTTCAGTGACAAGAGGATGGAATGAGCCATAAGAAGTGTGGCTAAGCCTGGATCGGGTTAGAGAGTATAAGCAGTAGCACACTGACACACAGGACAACCCAGGTGACCTCGCTGCATATCAAGTTTGACATTATACTGAGACAATTATTGTACTTGCTTTTATACAAAAAGACTGCATGTGATATCGTGTGCAAAAAAGAGGGAATTTCAACAAAATACAAAACTCTGTCAATAAACAATCTTTTTATCAGTGATAGTTTTTGAGTTAATAGTAAAGCAGCTTATGAGCACACTAAAACATGACATACTGAACACAAACAAACCGTGGCTTGCTTTAGACTGGAGGAGCAATGTCATATTAAGTTCATTAAATATAATTAGCAGAGCCACAATTGAGCTCTGCACAACAAATTCAAATTCTTGTGACTTCAGGCTCTATCATTATTGACGTTACACAATCAAATAATTCAATTTGAGCATACTCGCAAACAGCTTTTCAAACTTTTCTTGAGTACCTTTTGCATCCTGGTTGATCGCAGCAGTCTTTCCTGGGGTTGCTCTATTGGGTCCTAGCAAAGGTTTGGGCGTCCACAGAGAATCTGGTTTCTGGTGCACTTTTGACACTGATAGTAGTCGTTTTCGGAGACACCCCTCTGGCCTGTTGGTGCTGCTGCTGATGGTTCTAGGATAGGGGTAGTGATGGTGGGCCTCGTAAGGCTGGAGGCTGTTCCCCATCTTCGTGGCCGACCGCAAAGAGCATGAGATACTCCGCGTCTTACCGGGGGGACCTTCATAGCATGTCTTATCCAAACAACTGACCGCCGGCCCCGCAGAGAGGCACTGGACGTATGTGATCATCCCCCACCTAAGACCTCCACCCCCCTCTCCAAGCCTTCCTCAAAGACCCCTCCCTTCTCAGGCCTCCAGTAGCTTCCTTTAGCTGGAGGTGGTGGGCATGCAGGACCTCCCCTACTGACAGGACAGTTTTAGTTTTTTTTAATTCCTTTTTTGAGTTTCCTGGGACCCACAGGGGACTGGATCTCCCCCTCCGCCGCCTCCTTGGTCTCCTCCTACTGTTTTTGTGCTTCCTTCTCCTCACTGGGGATTCTATTGACCTGCATTGATTTGCCTGACAAAGACAAGCTGTGCTCAGTGTTAGATTACAAGATTGAACTCCATAGCAAATAATGTACAAAAACTGTTGTTACAAAAGGTTGTTCAAAGGTTCTAGCTGGTGAATGTGCTGCATAACTGATTTCTGCAAGCACCCACAAGATTGAAAGTCTTCCAAAAAGTTCCGCAAACAAAACAACAATTTACAAATGGCTGTTCTAAACTATTTCCAGCACCAATCAGAAATTAAAGAAAAACACTTGACAAAAGAGCCCAAAATTAGTCCAAAAAGTAGTGTTGCTCTGTTAGAAGTGTGACGTTAAGTAGCATCCACATGGCCTGTACTCCCTTTGCTTCCCAGCGCAGTGGCTTTAATCTGTAAAAACCCAGATTATCCAGCCTCCAGCTCTGTGCGGTGATTGAAGCGAGCAGGAGAACCGCAGATGGACAGCAGGTTGAGATAATTAGCAGCATCACCCTCCAGCGCAATGTGTTCAGGTTCATAACAGTCCTGCGTGTGGTTTGCTTGTCAGATTGTAATCCCAATGACGTTGGGCCCGTGAGAAAAACGATTAAAAATGGGACAAAGCATTGGATCTCTGAGCTTAAGAAGGTAATTAGCAAAGTGCAAATCAACTGTCTTCATCCATAATCTTGAAATAGATACATTTGCAAAATAAAATGCTGTGGGGGTAAAAACTCACAAACTTACACAGTGTATGCCATAACAAAGCAATCATAATGAATACGATAAAAAAGTAAGTAGAGCAAGACAATATAATTAGTGCCAATCTGCATGTCTTAGTTTCTCTTTAGGAAGTTCAGACTCATAATAACTGTTGCCAAAGTCAAAAGCCTGAAGCTAAAATAGCCATTACTGTTGCTTGCTTGTCATTTTCCCAGCATGAGAGACAGCCAAAAACACAAGCTGATTACAAAACCAAAAGCAGACAGCACTCACATTGACAAACAGCTACATTTTAGACCCCACTGGGCAGGCCAAAAGATTTAAACTGGCCTAAATATCACTTAACACCCTGATGAATGTCGCAAATAAAGTAATGCCCACATTGCAGTATGGAACATTACTGGTTGAAAGCCAGTAGACTATACAAAATGTGACTAGTATATGGCACACATTTAACACCAAAGATAGATAAAGTAAATGAAAAAAGAAATGGAGCTCAGAGTAGTTAGTATCAAAATACCAAGGTTCAGTCAGCTTAGTCCAATAAATTTGGTTGTGTAGTCAGACTAGATATTATGAACAACTGCTATGTAACATGAAGTAAAACAATTCAGACAATCTATTAACTCACGTTGTTCTTGACTTATAACAAGTACATGCATAGCTGTGAGTTGTGTACGAGCGGAAGTTTCAGCGGAAACTGGCTCAGGACAATAGCAGCCAAGAAGACATAGTTTTTGAATGTAGTGAGTGGGGCACCTGCTGCTGCTGCTGAGTATGACTCTGTCTGGAAAAGTCATCCCCAGGGAGTCTCCCATTGTCTTAAAAGACATCAGCTCAGCTATTTTTCCACCATTTGTACCGGATATTCCTCCAGAGGAACTAGGACTTAAAATGTATGAAAATACAATTTTATGTTTGAAGTCATTATCAAAAGCTGTATCAAAAACATACAATCACTATAATAACTTATTAAAAAAAAAAAGAAAAAAAAAAAGCTCCACATCGCTAATCTGTGAATGAAATGCAGCAGCTCAGTCTATTTAGTCAAGATGATATGGGTCAAAGGTGCAAAGTGTACCCAATAAAGTGGCCTGTAAGTGTAGAAGTACTGCGCTTACAGGCCTTTATACTCCATGCATGCATAAGCAGCCTGTCATGCCCAGTGTGAGAACATCCATAGCAAGCATTACCCACAAGGCTAGAGGGCAGGTAGTATTCACCCTAAGGTTCAAAGGTCACTGCCCCTTAACACTTACAGCACAGGTGCTTTGAATATTGACCAAAGGTCCTATTACAAGTTGAAATAGGTTAACAAGGAAGTCTTTTAGTAGAGATGCTAAAAAAAGGTTGGAGGCAGAGCAAGAGAACAAGAGTTCATGTACATTCATGTATTTTAGAACAATTTAATGTAAATTTACTTTTCATTGTGTAAAATACAAAAAGCAGCAAGATTGTTTTAGTAAAGTCTCTTACTACTTTTTCTACTATACAGTAAATGAAATAGTTTTCACACCATGCTTAGAATGCTTCACATATATATGGTTGCAATGTACTAAAAATTAATTCAGTTCAGTTAAGCTGTAAGGGAAATTGCTTGGAACGCCATTGAAGTTTATTTTAAGGGGCTAATTGAAACTTAATATACAATACCTTGCTCACATAATCAGATGACACGCAAATGTTCTCCAGATTAAGCACAGCATTGATCGTCCTTAACTGACATCACTAAGCAGCCTTGTGGTCATTTCTTACTTCCTGGCAGGCTTTACTCGTCAAATCAACTTCATCTGTCAGCATACAGTAAGAACCAGAACAACTTAGAAATTCTGACAAGCTAAAGCCATGCTGACAGCTGCTGTGGAGAGAGAGAAATGAGTGAAAAACATTTGTGCGTGAGTAGTGTATGCGTGTTTGATGGATCTCGGTTAAAACAGATGATTCTACTTTGGCAGCAGCTGGATGTGGGGCGACAGCGATGCCAAAATGTGTCAAACAGTGCAAAAGTTGGCTCGAACTATTGAAAATCTAAAGAACGAAACAAGAACTGTGCAGTGGTTAGATTTGGTTGTTGTTACTGAAACTGTGTAAGATGGGCACTGTTAGCTCTGAAAATCTTACATTCAGTAGTGTTTTTTCTGCAATGGGACACTTAAATAATAGTTTGTTTTATTCTAAGAGTTATCCTTCAATAACTTTTTATTTACTGACATCACATTTATGTCTTCCTACAAGATACACTCTGAATCTACACTGTCAAACAACTTAACAACGTATACCTTATTAACACTACAAATCATTTAAGTTTCAACAAACTGTGACTGTTTTAAAACACTGTAAGCCTCCAGCACAGCTGTTTTTCCACTGTTCCCATGAGCACACCAACAGGGACGACTGCTGCAGAGGATTTTCACAAATACTCGCAGCAACCAGTTTAGATTACCTCATTTATGAAGCATCCCAGAACTACATTTGACAAAAAGCATTTCATAAAAGACAAATGTTTGCTCCATTTGGAAAAATAAAGACAATATAAGATAATGTCTTCAGAGAAAATGAATTACAAACAATTTAGCGCAGATGACAGCTAATAGTTTGGCAATTAAAATGTTTAGACAAAAATAAATCTGCTTTGAATGTTGCTTTGAACTACTGGGTCAAGTCCCCACAAGGCTTTACTCTGCAGGACAGCAGCTTGGCCACTGCTGTTTGACCAGCTGTTAACTTTAAACTGTATTTGAAAGTGTCATCATTTTACACATTTTTACACCATAGAATTTTGGAGTTGCATCTGATAATAATTAATGCTAAACTTAGTAACCAAACTAAATACTCATTTGGACAAGTATCAACGCCAAAAAACTAATTACACTGATCACATTTTAAAAGCTGAGGAATCATCTTAAATGTTATTGCATCTAGTAGAAAACAATAGGTTTATGTTGTGTTGACAATGATTGTCTTTATCTAAAGAAAGAGCATTTTGAAATTATTATTATGATATAGAAATCTGTATGAAAATCAAATGTTCTTTGGTATTTACATTTTCTTGAGTTATTAAAATGTGTAAATAACTTGAGGTACAAACGTAAGGATTGTATAATATTAGAAAAAGTATTTACAGATTTTTTGTAAAAATAAAATTATTTTCTTTCTTGCAATTTAGCAGCTCTTTATATGACAGTGACATTAATGGTGGTCCATACAAATGATCAAAGTCATGCACAAGTTGGTTTAGAAAAAACAATAGAAAGGATACTGCACAAGGAGGAAGCACTGTGACACCGATCACCCCAACAAACAAACTTACCTTTCAGACAGAACATGGCTGGTCCTTATTAGAAAAGTGTCATAGTTCAATCACTATAACTTCACACCTCTTAAATCCTCATACAGCTCGAGACATATCCACTGGCTTGTCCAACTGCAACCCCATAATTCCTTCATCTCTCCCTGCGTTCCCTTACACACGCCCCGAGTGGACATCGGCCAACTCTGCAGGAAGAGCTCTTTCCACAGCCCCTCCTCTGCTTCCCTGCAAGCACGCGGGACAACCCCTTATCCTGCCAGAAGTACACAGCTAAAACCATAAATGACAATCACTTTTAAAGACACACAATTATGGCAATTTAGAGAAATGGGGATGTTTTATAAGTAAACCCGCATCACTAGCCTCAGGGGACAGTGAATGCAGAGTGGATTTTGGGCAGTCAGCAGTTCATTGGGATGCATGGGGCCCCGGCTTGTGGTTCATCCATTGTTCGCTGATCAAATATAATCGCTGTAATCCTCACAATTCAACAATCCGATACAGGCTTGATGCTAACCATACCTTCTACTCTGGGCTTTTACATTATTGGGACTGTATGTGTCAAGACGTAAAGGCAATATATACAATTATGGACAATAATGAAATGAATCAGACTGCATAAAGCTGAATATAAGCCATTAAAATTGACACATCAATGATCCAAAAGAACCAACAATCTTGTGTCGCCATCAAAGGCAATTGTTTAATTTTTTTGTTTCACAAAAAACACTAAATTGTCAGTAAATATAGTACAGTTTTGCATTCCACTTTTTAAAAATGTTCTATAATTGAATGAGCGAAGGACTAAAAGAGATTGCTTGTATTAGTAATTGGCACAAGTATGCAAGTGCATATAGCCTGGGGTTTCCTCTTATGCTGATAAATGCAGTGACATGGCTCATACTCTCCACCTGTCTAGACCTGTCTGTATAAAACATCTGCTTTCCAGTTTTATCACTATGATGACATGTTGTTTCAAAATATGGGTGTTTTCTTTAGCAGAGCTACAATAACAGATGAGCACAACATTTTCCTTTTTGTTGCCAACTAGTTTTCTGACAGTATATGTAAAGGGCATGGCATATATCAAAATGCTTCCTTACTCAGCAGTAGTCCTAGTCTAGGACACGCAGCTGTGACCATATGTGACCCATTATAGGCCTATTAGCCAATCATTTCTGGGGGAGAAGCTGTGAGGGAGCGTGCACGCTGTGGCTAAACAAAATGAGAAAACCGCTAACTGCTAGTCTGGAAACGATCTGTAATTAAAAACACGCAGAGTTATCTGGTATACAGCCGACACCTAACCCAGCTATAAAACATACTCCTCATTAATTGAGGCTTATGCTTTGTCCCAAACTGCCTAAATATTTTTCATAAAAAGTTAAGTCAAATTTCTAGGTAAATAATCTAGACAACAAACGTTCTACACAGAATATCTACATTGTGTTCATTTGTTATGTCAACCAGGTCTTGAAATTAGAGCTAAACCTAATACCAAAATGAGTGCAAAAGAGCAAAAACCTTTACAGGCCTACAAGACTTCACAGAACAAGACGTGATCATGGATTAACCAAGAAAAGCATTAAAAACACTTACCTAGAGGGATCCACAGAATCAGCACATGGAAAAGAAAATAACAGTGAAATTAGTAAGATAATGGCAAATATTTCATAGATCATTCAAGCTGATTAGGTATGGATTAGGTAGTCTGATGCATTATATAGAAAATGTCCTTGGTTGTTGGCCACTTTACTGGATTTGATGACCTAAATTAAGCTCTGCCAGTTACAGGATTTTGAAAAAATCAAGAGCTAATCTGGATTTATACATAAACTACATAATGATAATAAGTATGTTTATGTCATGTTTGTACAATAAACCATCAACAAGGCTGTTACACAAGAACTCAAATCCGCTCAAATTTTACTAAGCATCTCCTAAAGGCAGAGAATGTGTTTTAATGACAGCATGGGAGGAGATGCCAGTTAGGTCAGTAAGTTCTTAGCCTACATAAAATGACATTGTGATATTCTGTGAAATGCAAAATTGTGAACCAAAACTACCCAAAATAACAATTCTCTGCATATTTACATGTTAACATAGTCACAGTGCTTTTGCCAGCAAGTACATTCCAATCAGAAAAAACATGTTTTTCTCAAGATGCCAAACAGCAAAAAGGCTTACAGTATACAGTAAGATGCCGTAATCATATAAACCCCGCTTTCCCGGTTTGCTTTGGAGCCAAAAAAGAAATCACTCGAGAGATTGAAAGGTTAGAGGGTCCACGACTGGGATGGGATTGTTCTCAACATGCAAGAGTGGAAAACCCAACATTTTGAGTTTGGAAAACAGTCATGAAGAAGATGTCAAACACAAAAATGTAACTTATATTTTAATGTACATGTGTGTAATGGTAAAGGTGCACTTCATTATCATCACAAAGAAAAAGTATCTTCTGCTTTGGACCAAGCCTAAAAGATCTGTAGATATTTGGGAACTGTACTCAATGAAGTACTTGAATGCTTATCTTATATAACAAATTATGCTTTCTGAAAAGTAAACAAAGACATTAACAAATAAATGTGACAGTTAAACCCTGAGGTGGATTTTTTGACATATGGTCCTTTCCTGTTGCTTAAGTAGTCTAACTTAATTAAATGTAACTCAATTGACCTCAACCAATCACATCTTGAGGACCAGACAGCTCCTTTTGCCTGATTGGTCCAGAGGGTTGGGTCAACGTAAGCCACGGCTGTGCGTACGTTGTCACACTCCTGTCACTGTGGCAACGAGCCAAACATCCAGACAGTGAGGCTGGAAACTGCGTGAAAATTACATGTTTTAGAGCCCCGGTCAGTCATTTTAGGTCTATATTTATACACAGGCTTGGTGCACCACTGGTCCTTGTGTCTCGCAGCAGCAGCAGATGTTGCACACACACACAAACGACCCAAACTGGAAATGTACTCTTATAGGAGATTTCCTGTGTGGTACTACTGCAGTTACACATGTAATGTCTTTTCATTGACCTGTACATGACACTGCCTTTGGCTAGGAACAAGATTTATAGTTATATAAGACTGTATCATTGAGTCAAACATACTACTGAGACCATTTTGGACTTTCTGTGGCAAACAATTTCTTTTGGACTTTAAAAAAAAAGATTTTTTAAAGCAAGGAATTATTATTTATCACTTTTTTTTACATAACTGCCATAATGGTTCAGATAAAATCTGCTGACTGATTTTAACCATGTTAAACATCTAAATATTATGTATTAACAACAGAGCAAAGTAGTAATATTTGTGATCATACAAAGCCTATTTTAGCTTTTGCAAGTAGTTTTTTTTGTAAACAAATAAACATAAATAATAAGTTGTGGTCTTTCTTAAACTGAATAAGAGTTTATATATTCATGATTATTGTGATTTACAATGATGAATCAATAGAGAAAACAAAACATTTTACATCACAGCAGACCACCAAATCATTTATGAATACACACAGTAACCAATCAATATAGTAATTACTTTAATAACAAACTCTCACAAATTCTCTGTCTTCCTCTCATTTTAGCCCTGAAGCACAACCATGTGAAGACTTCAAACCACTCAAGGTATGCAAAGCCCTGAGCTGTTTTTGGACAGGGGGCTGGTTCACAAATGATGGAGCAGTGAAAAATTGAGACATGTAGTAAATGACAACACTGCAGTTCCAAAGAAAAAGAAGCAACAACTAAGAATTCTGAGGTAAAGATGTTTTCACAAGTTATGGCAACTAGTGTATTGATTTGAAACAGATAATGTAGCGAATGTGACGACAACAAGCTACAACTTTAGCATATATTTGGTTACACAATTAATAAACAATGATCTTAACCTGGAAACGTGATATCTTTTGGTTACATTGAGAGCAAAATATCCATTATCTTGCCCCGTTAAGACAATTAAACCACAGCTAAACTAAGAACAGCCAAAACTATCTATAACTAATGTACAATTCAGATTCATCAGCCAATGACACCAGACGCTGCCCTTTTCTTCCGCTACATCATTGTTGAGCTACATACACAGTGGACTTTGGCCCTATCCCAGCCAAAGACAATGCACTTGCTCTGAACTATAGCAGGAAACTCTCAAAAATGGAGAACAAGTCATTAAAATAGTGACCCACTTCTTAGATTTTTTTTATGTCTGTAAACAAGCCATGAACAGATTTCCTGTTTATTTAATACCAAAAATCATTAAATCTGAAGTAGAGAATAGAAAGTCATCAAAGTCTACAGTATTTGCTTAGTTGTAAAGATCGCCTAAACAGATAATATTAATTATCCTGGCGAGGTTAAAAGAACTCAATGGACACAAGCATGAATACTTCACTTTTAATGTTTCTTGCTTGTTGCTTATATATTCCTGATGACCTTTCTTTTTATTCTTTTCATGTTTTTTTAAACTTCAATGCAGTTGGATCTGGTAAAGAACTTTAAACATTCCTGAATTCCTCACCAATTTTATGCTGAGGTTGGTACACCCAGTTGTCATCGTCGTGGTGGTCATCTCCATTAGCTCTGTGTAGATGAGTGTGTGACAGTGTGTGGCGGCCGTGCAGCCTGCTCTGACTGTGGAACATGTGTCTACTTTGGCGGGACAGAGTGGACACATTGAGCCAGCTGAGGGCCCGGGACAGTTTCACAGGCTTGTCCTTACGAAAAGAAGACGACTTCTTGTCACCCCTCATCCTTGCAGAAGTAGTAAACTGATCTTGTATGTTGTAATCTATAATCCGCAGATGTTCAGAAGTACATTGTAGACATGAGTTGTAATCCAGATTATGAGGCACCGCAAAAAAATCCCAAATATTTAAAACATGTAATTCCAAACGAGCATAGTCCAAAGTTCAAAGAGTTTCATAGTTTTATATCGACTTTTCAACGCCATTGCATCTGTGATAAGAGCCAAAAGTCAGTCCAAATAATAGCAGCTTTCTTCTCTCCCTCTGTGCTTTAAAACTCTGGGCACTATTCCCAAAACCCAAAGAGGCAATTAGGCAATCTCAGTTATCTGGAAAACCACCGCCCCGCTGCTAAACATGCTCTTTACACTTTATACTAAAGTTACTATGCACACACATTGCTGGCTGTTAGACGTTTGTCCAAAGCATAACAGGGTGGAGAAACATAGTTAGAATGATACAAGTTGCCTCCTAATCAAAAGCAGTCATCAGATGTTGTTTATGACTGAGTGAGCGTGTTCTTTGGTGTTGTTATCTTCAGTGGTTGGCATGTATGCAACAGCTGACACGCACCAATTCATTTAAGCCAGACATGAGGGTTCACTGTCCCCGGTTCTATTCCCAGTCCCACATGCCTAACACTTTCAAAACACGTGAATTTCAACAGGGTTCATTCACCGCAATCACTGCCGAATCCGACAGGTAACATTTTTCCGCCAAATCTTCTTTTCGGTCCACCAAAAAATAAATCCATTGCACACTAAAAGTTAGTTCATAATTCTGGATAAGAAGTAGTGAAAACTTCCTCTCTTGTGAGAAGAATTGTTGTAAAATGGAAATCCCATCTGGCTGAAGAAACCAAGGAGGCCATTCACACCTGCTGGTGCTGCCCAAGTTTGCTAAGTCCGTTCCTGAAGTGTCCTTTGGTGAGGGATCTCTGCAGATCTGGTTCTGCTAATAGTCCAAAATGTTGCCTCTATCCCGGTTAAGTTTACTGTTGTGAGCGTAAAGGGTTAGGATTACCCAGCCCTTAGAGCCACACAGCTGAAATATGAGATCGTCCTTCTTCCTTTACTCCCTGCACTGGCCACTCCCACTCACCGTTCGAAGGCATGGTAACCTGCTCCTCCCCAGAGCTCCGGGATTACACCTTTTTTCTCTCAATACTCGTCTGCTTACTTTTCTAGGTCGACTGTGGAATCCCTAAGGTGCATTCTTTTATGAAATTGAGACACACAAATTGGTTCATTTGAACTTCTGGTAATTCAACATACTCACTTAATTGTCTTTATGCTGGGCAATATATTAGAAGATTCAGATTTTTTTCCTCCCTCATATTGATCAACTTTGAACAACTCATGAACAAAAACTTTACAGACTTTAATCTGCACCATTTGTGCCAAATAATAAAAGGCTGACACTAACAATCAATTACTGTAGGTTATCCCTACAATTAATCGATTAGTTGATTAGGTTGTAAAAGTGACATATTTAATATATACTGCATATATATATATATATATATATATATATATATATATATATATATATATATATATATATATATATATATATATATATATATTATATATATATATATATATATATATATATTTTTTTTTTTTAACAAAACTCAGTCTGTCTTTTCTTAATTGATGGCATGCCTTCAAGTCTAGACCAGTTAACGATTTGATTAAATTAGTTACTTCCATTATCGATTAGTTGCATATAATTAATGAACTTGTTGCAGCACTAACAGATTTTTACTGACAGACAAATTTCTGTGGAGTTCTCGACCAAAATCAAACCAAATATCAGCAAATCTTGATCACTCGATCTTTTGATTACGGTACTTGCAGTCTTAATGCAGAATCAATCCCCAATGCATGAGATAAAAACTTTAATAGCTCTGCAAGGTAAAATGGCAATGGTAACATCTGCAGTTCAAAATAATCAAACTCACAACAACAACATAAATCATAATATTCTCCTGATAAGGGGCTGTGTACTAGGCTAATAGCATAAATGAATACATGAATCAGATTGTGTCCAGAAAGGCAAGCAGATTTCAACAGATCAATATGCAAATCAATAGCACAACAACAAGATGTGCTGGACGAAACTATTGCATATGCATTAAGAAACATGTTGAAACTCTTGAGACTTTTATAGGCATAACGGTTCGCCTCAAGACGCAGCAGCAACTGGTTATGCAGCAAACTGTGTCTACCATGGGTATATGCAAAACAAACTTAGTTAACAAAACACGTCAGTCAAAAGAACTGCACCTAAGTGGCAACTGATCTAAAGCCTGGGTGCTAAAAGAAAAAGGGTGTACATACATTCTTTTGTCAAATATAATACCCACACATACTTAGCTGGCCACTGTGTATTCGGGGAAGGCCAAAATAGCATGCAGAGGCCCGTCAGACGAAAACAAAGTCTTTATGGGGCGCTGTATGTGCTGTGGAAAGGTGGAGTTTTCCCACCCGTGTATAACCACAAAACAGCATGTGACCACCAAGGTGAGGCGCAAGTAGCAATCTGTGTCCACAAATGACACGTCCAAAGTGGCAAAAGGTGGAACGAGCAAGTCATAATTATTTTTGCTGCAGCGCTTAGTCAGAAGCATTCAGACAGAGTAATTTGGGAGAAGTATTTAAATGAACTGCTATTGTTCACAGAATTAATAAAAAAAACATCATGTGTTATCTATTGTTTTAGCGGAACAATGTCTTCAATAAGAGAGATGCTGCATTTTAAGATAAGCTACCAAACTTTTCTCATAATTAATCCATTTTGTTTTTCTTCCCAGAGACTGTACACGCTGTTGTAATCTTAACAGTAAACTTTACATCTCTACAAGACTACTCGGGATCTGAGCTGATCGGGTATGCAGAAGTTGTGTCTGAAAAAACTGATTTAAAGCACCCATGTATGTGAAAACTAATGATCTGTCAAAATGTTTGGATGTTAGAAAAGTTAAAAAGACATATTTACTTTTTCACTGTTTTAAATTTACCAAATAAATAAATTGTAAAATAAATTGTGTAAAATCATCTAATCCTTTATAAAGCAAACTACAATCTTGCCTGACTCCTTTCTGAAACATAACCCTGTTCAGTGTTTAGGCCCGAGTAATACAAACTTAAGCGTAAATCCCCAATGTTATGTCTGGCCTCTGTCTAATTTCGCGTCTTTAATTCTATGGGAAACGGCACTATCAGCATTTTCTCTAAGATATCGCTGGTAAATGTGCAAAGAAATGACTCACTCAAGTGCAAGTCAGTCTTAACAACATGGACCTTTGTTCAAGACTAAACCATAGTATTTTAGATTACTTATTAACCAGTAATGTCCTTCATGACACACTTTTGCTGCCAGTGCAACACACCAAAACAATTAAAACAACTATAATATCTACTTTAACAACTAATGTCAGAGAGCACTTTTACATTTTGTTCAGTTTTAAAGCTTAAGTCCCATCTGCAAGCAGGTCGTTTCCAATATTTATGCACTATTGACTTTCTCTTTTCAGGAAAAAAAAATGTAGTAAGATCAATTCCCAGAGGCACAGAAACAGGTCAAAGGTTACCACTAGAAATCCTGACCCAACAACCCACCTTATTTCCACCCAATATATATGCGTTTTTCCGTTTTATTTTCAAGTAACCCAACACCTGTTTTGGTAAAGTGCACGAGTTGTAAAAAAAAAGAAAAACTCAGTCAAAGTGAAAAATATGAGCTTTTTAGTCTTCAGTCTCAGTTGAAATTGAGGATCTTTTAAAAATTCACAATCAATCAAAGAAAATCATCTGGCGACTTTGGATAAAATGTCCTGTTTCTATGCTAAATCCTAATAAAATTTGAATTGTTCATGGCATGCTCAAGAAATTAATATTGACTTAAATTTCAGCTTGCTGGACTCTTTTTACCATTATCCCGGCTCTTTTGTAAGAATCAGAACGAGGAGGCTGCTGTTTGAAGTGCGTGATTATTACAAAACCACATCATAATCTTAAAATGGCTCAATCCTGCAATTTCATGACACTGGTGTTTTATAGAATGATGTGGATATAATTTCAACACAGTATTGCTGAGTACGTGGCTCAGACGTGAAATTACAGCAGAGAGAGACACAATGGGAAAACTCAGTGGTTTAAATGTAACTTTGGACACCTGCTTACTCAGCACTAGACTATTGTTAGCTACTGTATGGGCTTTGTTCTTCACAAAACTAATGCAAGGAGATGATTCTAACTTTGTGTCTTTTAGATTGCTTGGATTATAAATGATTCAAACAAAGCAAAATGACACTGGGTACAAATTGAAACAATATAATGTGTGTGTGAATTCTGTGCAATGTTAAGAATTTCTTATTATGGCTTAAATTAGGGAGCACATCACGAGAAGTAATATAAGTGCAGTCAGGCATGTGTAACCTTTATGTCGGTGAGTTTCTATATTGGGGACGAAGGAGGTGTTGGAATCTTTACGGCGAGGTCAGAGGACTCGAGAAGGCATCTGAATCCTGAGTAAGCCAAAACATATAGAATAACATACAGAGCTCAGCTGTAAATGTCCAAAGAAAAACACAAGGAGTAAATAGTAACAAGAATTTAGACGGATCATGATGATGATAAGAATAAAACTCACAGGTTAAAGTCTGATGTCAGAATGTACGTTTAATATAACTAAAATGATTAATTTATTGTGTTGATTTATACTAAGAAGTTCAATAAACAAGGAGTATCATTTCAAAGTAATAATTGCTTTGTTTGAATCTTAAAATGTCATCTCTCAGTCTCAGCATATGGCAAGCTTTGGAGTTTGTGTATAGTAAAGTCAAAATTTCTTCATTTACAAGTAATATTTATTAGCAGAGTTAAAAAATGGATCAGTTGCGATTAATTGATTACTTTGTCTCAGCCGTAAATGGTTATTTTAATCCTTTTTTCTGCGCTATGCTATCCAAACAAAGACCACATCATATGTCCGCTCTTGACCTGAAAGTCTAAACCCTGACACACAAGTAACCCTGGCTTCACGTCCTCCATCAACAGCTCTGACAACAACATAATTAAAATGTGAATTTTATAAACATTTATTTCATTTCAACACGGCAATATCTTTGTTCTGAAAACAGGACGATGGTTTTCTGAACTGTCCATAACTCTATCCCAGGAGAAAAATACACAATAAAACAAAAACATTTTACAATATTTGGGATCTCTTCCTTAAATATATTGCTTTAAGAGATTTAGCTGGGAGAATGGAAGAGATTGGTTATTATTGTTGGCCTTATGCTGTACTGAATGTATAAATTGTCTCCACTATAATTTTTGGTGAAAAAATGTACAAATATAAATGATAAAATGTAATTTTCATGTCATTTTCAATCAAATAAAAGTTTTTGAATGAGCTTGAGTTTTATCATAACTACGACAAAAAAAGAAACACAGAGAAAGTATATGTTGTTGAATTTGACAGTTTATCTGTTGTGCATAAAAGATTTTTTTTGTTGGTGTTTTTTTTTTATATTTATGATATTGAATTGACAATCAAACTTAGGCTATTCTTTCTACAAAAATCTAGTTTTAAAATTTAGCACTGTTACAGTCCGACAGTATGTAGCATTTCTTGCTATAACCTGGTACAAGGCATTTTTCCTCTGGGTTACTGTTTAGTGTGCATTGTTCTTTTACAAATAAAATTCTACCATACCGTATTACCGTACCATACCATACCATACCATACCATACCTGTAATTGAGCAAAGACATTTTTGGTCGACTAATTTTTGTCGTTAGTCAAAATCGACCAATTACTTGACTAAAAATTAGGTGTGGCTAAAGCTCTGAAGCTAAAAAGTTGTGGGTTTGTTTTTATTATGACCATTTGATTGACCCAAACTATGTTCAAAAGACCAAAAATAATTGAGTTTGTGAAAAAACAAACAAAAAATGAATAGAAAACACTGTTTTTATGTATATATAGTTGTATAGTTTGGTCCCAAGTATTCAACTAATTCACTCCTTTTTGTTGCTGTTCAATATAAATCCTCATAATCTAACTAAACAAAATAGTTGACTAACACAAATTTTGGTCGACAAAGACACCATCGACCAATTAATCAACTAAACGACTAAAGGACTACAGCCTTATAAATAACTAATCTCTTTTTCAAGTCCAGGCCCACACAGCAGAACAGATCCATAACAGCAACACAAGCTTAGAGAATCACAAAATGTTTATCTAAAGACAAACTCCTCCATTACGATCAGTGAGTCCATCAACAAACATAACATTCAATCCCACAAAAAGGGCAGACAGTGATGTAGCGATGGAGGGTCAGGTGCAGGGTAAAATAATAAAGAATGGATGAACAAGCCTTATTCTTTTACAGGGACAACAATAGGCCTTGTGTACAGTCTATTCCTGCAGCTAAACCATTATCAAACCAAAGATAAGATAAAATGACTAATCTGTTTGGCGATGTAAGGGAGATGAGGAAAAGGTGAGTCAGAACGTATAAAATGTCACTTCAGGTGAGCTGCCTGGCAACTTTATACACCTCCACCTCCCTGCAGCACTGGCTTCACAACAGATGATATGAGAGGAAAGACTGCTCTCTACTGGTGAGTAAAATCATAGCAGAGAAAAAGGTCAACAACGTGAACTACTGTTGGCTTAGCTTACCAATAATAAGCTGTAAATACATGTTATCAAATTAACTATACCTTAAAGTGAAAATATACTACTAACAATCTTGTGGTCTCTGTTATACCTTTGTGTAGGTATGAATTTTGACCACAAGAGGGCACTGCCACACTAAAACAGTTTATCAATGAGCTGTAAAGTTTGCAGTGTTTTTTTTTTAAGTTAAACAAGGCAGAAAATGTTTGTTCCTGCATATCTGATAGTGCTTAGTGCATGTTGGATAAAAAACACTTTGCAATCAGTCCATCTGTAAACATTTTATCTTCTAATTACATGTTTATTTACGCAAGTCGAAATGCAATGATAAGAATCTCAGTGTTAAAAGCCTGGCCCTATTTTAAACCCTCAGATGAACAATGTAGGATATGTTCCAGCATTTTTGTTAGACATGCGCTAAGCCCCAAAAGGCCTTCAAATCTCTCATTCTTCTGCCTATTAATCCGACATTAGGACTGCATTAGAAAACTACGTGTTTATGCCAAGTTAATTCTGTTATTGTTAAAAGCCTGTACCAGCTGCTCCTATTGAGTGTTTAGACAAAGGGGGAAAGGTGAAGCAGGTATTGAACTCTGACCTCTGACCCCAAAGCAGCCGCTGAAGTGGACAAGCCCAATAATAACATTCTTCTATTTGAGTACAATTGAAAAGAAAAGAAGGATTTTGGACAGAATTCGCTCCAGCTTCCAAGCACATCTGTGAAACATCCGAACATTCAAAATCACTTCATTCAGTGTGGAAGTCATCAGTACTGCACAAAGTACAACTACTACATGATTCCTGTAATACATTTTTAAGGTGATAGCCTTGTCTCCATCTTTTGGTGATAGTCGATACCAACAAGAGCCACCTCAGGAGCAATTTAAACTTAGATTAAGGTCAAGCCAAAACAAGAAGTTTGAGAAAGGAGTGGCAGCGTGGCTTTATAGGACAATACAAAAATGTAGTAATCCGAGCAGGCCATTCACACACACTTCAAACAGGCACACACCCAGGAGGCCTATGTCCAGTAGAGAGAGTAAGAAAAAAAGACAGAGAGAAAGGGAGAAGAGAGGAAGAGAGAGAAGTAGAGAGAGAGGGTGGGGCGGGCGGCACATTCCTGATCATTCATGGCCCAGTGAAGGAGCAGCCCAGGACCTCACGCCAGATGTGCACCCCAATATGCTCAATGTTTTTAATACGGAGACTGAAATCACGTACAGATGGTGCAGCATTTCAGCAGCTATAGATGAACAAAAGCAATTAAATTTTTTGTTAGAGGCAATAAATGAATGCTTGAGCAAAAACTCTACTAAATCTACTACATATAGCAACAATATGCAAGGAAAAGACATTGAATTAATAATTATAGAAACTGTTTCCGTTTTAAAATGTTTGTTCTATAGGAACAATTTGAATAAAGCTACAACCCATTCAAATTTGAGCACCTAATATGTACCGTGGTATTTTTTGTTAGGTTTTCTTACAACTTTATTGTGAACGGTAAATGAGGTCGAGGTGACGTCTGAAGATTATTGCTCCAACAAGAATCCCACCAAAACTGGTTCAACAAATTTTCCAAGTACTATTCCGTCATACTCCTGAGATGGGTGTTTACATGTACAGTCACAATCAATGGAAAAATACAGTGCTTTAACCAGGAAATAGTGCCAGCATAGTTTGCATTAATACATACAAGTAGTGTTAGATAAGAATGAAATGGTCTTATTGAATTAAATCATACTATCAACGAAAATAAACGCTTACTTGTTGAATGTTTGTCATTACAACAAAGTTCAGACCAACCTTGTGTGATGTCAACACGTGGCAGAACCGGTTTTAAATACCATGAGGTTTGACTTAAACAGAGCACGTTTCTGACAAGCAGCTGTTTTGAACACATGAGAAATTTCTGTTTTACAACAAGTTACTACTACAATTTATGTTGTGAACAGGCCAAACGTGTTTCCAGTTGGAAGAAAAACAATAGGAGCTCCTTCAAATTTCTTTATTTATGTGGCGTTTAAATAATAGATGCTGACAAAAGACTGTATCCAATCTACGCAGACCTCCCCTGGAGACGTTTCCACAGCATTAAACTTCAACATCAAACATTTGCAGGGCTGGTGACTTTACACTGACTGTAATTGTTCTGTAAGCTACTTTGCCACCCACTGTTTAAGCTGTCACAAGGTGCACAGTATGATCCATTATACTGCACCATTATATATTACAAAACTTCAAAATTGTTTATGCTTTTTAAGTAAAATGCATAAAAACAGGACATTAATATTCAATTTGTTTGTCCCAGGTGTTTTGTTTCATTAAATCAGCAGCAAATGCTCTTTATTAACTTAACACCCGGGTCCATTTTCAAGGTCATTGAGATACTTCATTCAGACAACAAAGCGGGGATCCCATGAGACAGCGTAACAGAATTTAAAGGGCAAGACTGGACAGTGAGGATGCAAAGTTCAGCGCTTGGGTTGACAGCACAATCTGGCAACCCACCAGACCCCAGGCCCCATCAAACCCTTTTAAACCCCACAGGGACCAGAGACTACAGGTGCAGACCACGCAGCTGCAATTCAACAGTGAATTTATAAAAATCCATTGTGTAAACAAATAAGAGCTTTACCTACAGAGCACAAATTCAAAACACACTTTATCTATAAAGCTTGTTTTGGCAAAGGGTGAATTTCCTTTTGCATCTGCAGTCATTTAGTGCCCAGCCTGTTAAAGGTGATAGTATTATATGCCATGTGTTTACACGTATAACGCGATTTAACAAGCATGCAAATGGGAACAAAGCCATAGGAAACCACAAATAAAACGCAGGATGTGTGATCTAACAGTAGCTGCGGCCTTATGTACCGCGAAACACAACTGCCTGTGTGTGGTATGGTCTCTCAATATTCACTATATGGATTTATCTTTCAATACATACTGTATTTTAAAGATTTTTTTGATTCTTATTTATGGATTGTTACTTATTTTGATCAGTATTTTGTTATCTATCTGACTTAAAGGGTGAAAGTTGTTGAAGTTGCAATGTCCTTTGTACAATGACAATGCATATCTAGCCATCTACATCCTCAGCTTTACATAAAAATTAACAGGCCATGTGATTACAATGTGTCTTCATTATTAATGTTTATTGAGGTAATATATCTTGCTACCAAATGTGTTATCTGAAAGATCTAATGTAGAATTTCCATTGTTTACAACTGCAAATCAATTATCAACTTGTAGATAGTATTGTGAAGCTAGAAAGTAAAATGGTCAGGTGATAAGATTAAGGTGCAAACAGGTAAAAGGATGTAAACATTTAAAAGAAAGCAGCAGCAGTCAGGCTGAGTGAATTATGCTGATGAGGCAGACGGCGGGCTGACCGTTACGGGACAATGGGGGTTGACTTAAGGTCTGGCATGTCGCCCTCTACAGCTGGGACCTGTCTCAAATACACACAAACAGGCTTACACATACACACAGCTCTTTCGTTAGTCTGAGTGATCCCTCTTCTCCCGTCTGCATCAGCCCGGGACCAGCCTCGTACAAACACTGGACAAAGACCAGCTTTCTTGAACCAACACGGACCCACTGCGAGGCTTGGGTCCAAACTCTGCCCTCTGAGCGCCCCGTAATGCAGCAGGGGATTTGGGAGCAGCATCCAGATCAGCTGTGGGTGGGACATCCAGCTGGCAGAGCCCACTCAAGCTCAAGTCATTCATTAATGACAAGTTAGGAGTGTAATGGAAAGCATACATAACATAAGATCAAAAATAGAGTAAAAACAACAGACAAAACCACTAAAGGGAACATTTAGAAAAGATAAAATAAATCAGCTAAGTCATTAATTAAATTTTTGCTGTTTTGGTTTACCTATGTAAGAGAAATATGATAATTAAAAAGACCTCACAGGTGTCAAGAAATCAATGGCTGTTTAGAGTAGCTATTGTATGTAGAAGATACAGTACAATTAATATAAAAATAAAGCGTTTCAATCTTCAGCATTGTTCCTTTGTAGGTTTTGCATTTTTTTAAACTTGATGTGATCAGACAGATATCAAATTACAATAGGGCTGGGCACTATTGCAATAAAAATTTAATCGTGACAAGATCTGTGATAGTTTTCAAATTTTCTGTCCAGTGCAGCTTTATCCTAAAAAACACATTAACATCTTTTTTCTGTTAGTAAAGACCTGAGTGACTGAAAAAATTATTTTCATTTACAGAAAAAGGCAATATGAAGTCTACAGTGATTGTGATAAAATCAAGTTGTGAAAAGCTTTAAGAAAATTGTGATACTTAGTTTACTGGCAACAATTAATGTCACAGTTCAAAAATTTATTAAAAACAGAAATCTGCAGCGTAATCAAAAAGGTGACATTTCTGCACAGTACTTTTACAAAGACTAAAGGAATGAAAATGTTTGTCTGTTGACCACCCAGGCAAAATTAAACCAAAAGATTATATTTTTTATTAATATAGTACTCATGTTACATTAATATCCCTTCTTTCCTTTCTATCCTCATCTGATCTGTCCCCGTCTCCCTCAAACACAGCATCTCTTTGTGTGCAGCGCTGAGAGGCTGAAACGCAAACTCCAGCCCACCTCCGACTCCGAGCCAAAGGCCACTGGTCAGACCCTGCCTCACACTCAGCTGCTCCACACAACGGGAAAACCCCTCCCTCACAGATCCTATAGGCACAGTGTGTTGCATGCACAGGTGAGCCCCTCCTACTGACTACATTATTAGTGTGTAGGCGACATTGTGTCTAGCTAAGATGTGTGAGAAATGTTTGCTTTTACATGGACCACACTTCAAAGGAAAAGTACCAATTTTTAATAGCTACAGGAAAAATCCATTTAAGCAAGTCACAGTTGTCATATGTTTGACAAGTTTCGCAATATGTGTACCGATACACTTACTAGTTCTAACTTCATACCATTTGAGAGACTGATAAACTAATACAAGAATAGATGAATTTCAGAACATGTTTGTTTCATGATGTTATGTTTTTGCGGCTCAAAATGACCATTTGTATTGTGCAGCAATAACAACAAAAGGACCATCAAACCACTGTGGGAAATCACCTTGTACTGTAGTAGGGGTATTAGGCATGGACTAAGCAACATTTTGGCACAAAAAATAAAGTGCTATTCAATCTAAGGTATTGTGTATTTTTCACTGATCTCAAATTTCCAAAAGCACCTTCTCTGCTTCAGGCTCTCACTGTGTCTTGACCGGCTTTGGTTTCTGAAGTGCATGGGAAAGAAAACCATACAACATCAAATACAATAGAGTGAACAATAAAAAACTTATATTTTTCTTTTTAGACTAAATCTAAAGAATTAAAACTGAACTAAAATCCAGTGTTATGGCCATGAATAACAAGGGATTCTTACTGTGGAATCAAGATACAGAAGTGTCACTTGTGCGATAGTGCACCTCATGCAAACAAACAGAAATCCACTGCATTGCGAAATAGAATAACATCACATTTGCATATAGTGTAGTCACAAAAGTATTTGTATTTGGGCAAGGTTTTGACAGTGATATGTGATACACTTACTGCAAATTAAATTTTAAGCCACATTTTTGTTCGCTTGTTGAACACGTTTTATAGCTTATTTCTTTTTATGACAGTCTATGGGTCAACAGTCGTTCTACAGAAACAATATATCCTCTAGTTACTAGAATCTAGACTAGTACACACATAAAATAAAAGATATCAGTCACTTATCAAACACTTAACCTTTTTCGTTGTGTCACACAAGCACTAATCTTGTCGTGATAGTGTAAGTTGTCCTGTGATGTGCTGGTCTTTTGAAGGAAGCACGCATGTTTTGTTATCAAATAAAAAGCATATAAAGAGTACAACCGAAGACAGAAAAAACAAGATTTACTATTCGCATTGTTCTATTCTTCAGACATGCTCTAGAGGACTTTTACTCTTCTTCATCTTGTGTATTAAAACTTAAAGCACACACAAAACAGTCACGTGCTTCCCATGTCAGCAATTAAGTCAGAGCGTCATCTACTGGTTGCAAAGGAAACTACACAAAGGAATTTATCAGACCAATTTTGCCTGATGTGCTAATGCTGCAGAAATGTTCAAAACAATTCATGGAAAGTGCAAAAGTTCTCAAAGATAAACTTATGACATCACAAAACATTGAATATTGGAATAGTGTTTTCTGAGGGAAATTCTAGCATCTCATGGGTGAAACTCGAGGTATGTTTTTGATGACAGAACATTTCTAAAAAAGTAATTTTTACATAATATGTGTCCTTGAAAGGGCTTTCCAGGAGAATCAAATGCTAAATACATGAATGTTTCAAAATTTTGAAAAAAAAAAAAAAAAAGTATCATAGTACGTTTCATTAATCACACTAGCTAGATTAGTTCTACTCTTGTTACTTACTTTAATTTTTATGAGCAGGACCACACCTCCGCCTCACCAGCTCACACATCATCTTTGACTACTTCACCATATTTCTTTCAGTTCCCAGACCAATCCTAACTCAAAAAAGTATTCAAGAGAAAAAAAAATCTTTGTTTACCTTTTAAGATTAGCAATTCAGTCAGTCAGATCTGAGTAAAAACACACAGTCTCTATATATTTTATCAGGTAATCTTTTCAAAACATTCCTCTCTCAGTCATTGCATACTTTATCTTTTTTTCTACTACTATCCACTTCCCAAAGCTATAAAAAAAAAAAAAGACATCAAGGTTATGACTGAACAAAAACAAAAATGACTTTATATCTCTGGATCTAGTCTCCTTGTCAAACTAGTTTCACTTCTACATTGTAGCTGCTCCAGACAAAGACATTTAGTCAAGCATAATTTAAAGTTGTTCAGTCTGCTCCCTCTGTGGGTGGCAGCGAGGCGATCTGTACAAGTTGAGGTTAGAAAAATACAAAGGCGCCGAGTGGCTCTGTTATAGTATTGGCTAACATTGAGGTTAATGATCTCATTCAAAGTCGCCACTGTTTGTCTGTCTTTTCCCACATGAAGCAGGACGCCTCCAGGTTAAAATCTGCATTTCTAAACTCACCTCACCACTTCCTCAGGTATCACTGTGTAAAACAACTCGCAAGTGACAAAGTGTTTAAACAAAAAAGCCATAAATTATATGAAAGAAGAGCCACAGATGACAAGGTGCAGAAGCAAGTTGGGTGAAGATAACAGTTTATCTTAAAAGGTGTATAATTAGAGGAAAAGAAAGAAGACATTATGCTATATTAAAGCACTTACCTATACATTTGTGGGTTGTAGATGGGTCACACAAAGGTCAGGTGCAAGAGGAGACCATGTGGAGAAAAGGAGAAAATAGTTAGTGTTTGGTAATACTTCAATACGAATGTTAAATAAATTGCAATTAAATTCATACAGTGTTTGTCAGACTATGCTAAGAATAAGAGGAAGAAATGTGGAATTTGCTAAATAAACATGTCCATGTAGGAGGAATTTTGTAGAGTTTAAATAATAGTCAATTTGTTAAGACCACTTGTAGTTTGAAACACACGCATTATTACATTGAATACCCAAGTGAAATATGTGGAAAAGTGAAGTGACAAAAGACAGGAATCCAGCCATGTGTGATTCATGTTTCATAAGAAATCAAGTTACTGGCAGCTTTGGTTGGAGAGATTGCTTAAGAAAGTTCCTATTAACACTGACTAAGGATTGTCAAAAAGTGAAACGAGAATGCTGTTAGGGTATTTGCATTCTAAGACTATTCTTGCACCTATTGCTTTAAGTAAGATCCATTTGCAATACCAAATGGCCCATACAATATATTTCACACTTTTTATGCTTATACATACATATTATATGTCTATATTTTTGGAGGAGTCAAAAAACATCTGAGGCACAACTAGAAAAAACGTTTTCTATATTGCAAGTCATTTACACCTGATTGTCTGCTGCAGAATCCTGAGGTGCTCACAATTTGTTTATATTGTTATTCTTTTACTATTCATTTTGCGCAAGTAACATATTTGCTGTTCTTAATGGAGTCATACCAACAAAACTAAAATTGTTATGCTTGTTGTTCTTTTGTATAAATGAGACCCCAAGATTTGACTGAATGGATGAACATTTGTACAGAAAAGGCAAAGCACATAAAAAAACATTAGTATCTTACAACAGTAATAAAAACAAAAACAAATGAGTTCCACTATAAGCTTAGTGTAAAGCATAAAATCGTCATCAAACATAAAATAAACATAAATATTCTGTGGAAAGTAAATATTTTCACATCATGTGTCAGTACCACACGAGGTTTGGTTGAACATAAGACAAACAGAACATGCTTCCCTCATGACGAGTCCCTCAGACACCAGTCACACCACATGTTTGGCGACATGTGGCTGTGACAACACGGACAAAACATGACTTAGACCTTTCTACAAAAGCAAACATAAAACATGAACACACAGACTGCTTATGTGTAAAATAAGAACAAAGAAAATTTCTTGTTCAGGAAAAAACAACTGTCCAAGTAACATGTACTTAACTTTTGTATTCAATGTAGTGCTGTCAGAAAGGTCCATACTTTGTATCTACTATTATACCACAATCATAACAAACAACTAGAGCTGCACGGTTTGGGAACAATACAGTATAAACTTATGATTTATTTTCTAACCAGTACTGCATTTGAGATTTTTAATTGCAATTTGTGCTTTAATAATAGAATTTAGTTCACAGTCCACGTTTTAAAGAGAATTGACAAAATGAAACTAATAAAATAGTCATGTGTAAGCTTTTTAAAAACTTCTGTATGAATCAATAAGCTACAAGATCAACTGTTTTATACAGTTTAAGATTCTTCTTGTTTTTTGTACTTTGCTAAATGAATAAAAAAAATATCTTGATTCAGTTTTGATTAATGCTGCAGCCCCCAAAATGTCTAAAAATCCTAATTTCAATGCAAATTCTTAGTACTCTATATACTAATTGAATATAGCCTATTCTAGATCAACTTTATCTGATTTTTGATTAATTTGACAAGCCTAATACATTTTTTTTGCCGTTATTTTTTCTGTTTTAGTTACTCCAAAGAAGCAGCACTTCTCCAACAAAACAAATCTCAATGCTTTCAAAACTTCAAGCCCATTGTGCAAGCCATTTCTCTGCCATTCATTCAGTTGTTTACCTACTTATTCATACATCTTAACGCCACAACTTAAGTGCATTTAAATATTTCACAACCTGCAAAACCTCAAAAATAAGCATGTTTCAAAATATACGCTACACTTGCAGAGTTGTGCCTGAGCTAATCAGAGAACAGAATTTGCCTATACAAATGTTTACGGAAATGAGCATGCCTACCTGCTGCTGCATAGGGGTTCTTTCTCTGCTTGTGGCTCCAAATCTTAATCCCTTTAAGAGGCATCATAGCTTCCGATCACGGCACGATCCAGAACAATAAAGACCGCTGCCATTGCATTTTCACCATCACTTTACTTGCAGTTTTGCACCTCCAAATTCCCTTTGCTACACGCGTCTTGAAGCCCGCAAGCATGCTGACCAATCGCAACCTGTCACAAAGAAAGAGGGGTGTGCAGCGGGAAGGAGGGGCTTATTCGGCAGGGGGCCCCCAAACCGGTGACCCCCGACCCTGGAGGTTGCTAGGTGATGTAGTTGCTATCCACCGTGGGGCTGCTGTTGCTACAGAGATGTGCACTTTCTCCTAACGGGTGCTCCAGGCCTTTTCAGTTATCAAGTTAGGGGTCATAGCACACACACAGGACACGCTCTGCTCACATGGGTTATTGTTCAGATAAGTCTTTGGGCAATCGAGAATGGTCAAGTTTTATTTGTAATAAGTTTGTATTATCATATGTAATGGATTGTTGTTTAATCAGACTTTTTTTTATTTTATCTTTATTTTCAGCATTGGCCATTTAATCATTAGGCACAAAATACAACAACAACCACAACAACAACAAAAACATTATTCACAACTATTTGAATTTAGTCTCTATTTATGTGTCAATAAACCTTTATCCAGACTTTTTAATTACACAAGTTTTATAAGTATCTCAAAAAACTATCCCTACACCTCTCATCTTTCCACAAATCTTATCTATATCTTCGCCAGGTAGCATCACCAGCTCAGATAAACATTTTTTTTTCATGGAGACCATCTTCATTTGCAGGATCTTCTACCAAAAAAGCTGCACAGTGCACGTTTTAACTAGCATTATGAACAGTCACTTTCTTCTTGTTGTCATTTTGTTTATTGTATATGGTCTATATTGTGTATAGAGCTGTGCAATATATCGAATTTTAGATAATATCGTGAATGTTGTTTTTAAGATATGCAAAAATTTAATATCGAGTATATCGTGCAGTAAAAACATGTCACAAAAGAGCAAATTTACAATAAAAGTTAAATAAATTATGCTATCAACTTTCTAATAGACAGAATTTGTACATTAAGTCATTCAGAGCGCTTCACAAAACAGCAAAATTATGATATAATGGGAGATTTATGCACTTGTACTTAAATATTTGTTTGATATTTAAACAAACTGGCAAAAATAACAAACCTAATTTAGAAAACAAATAAATATGTGCCTGTAATTAGAAGTATTTTAAGTTTTGAGTAAATTTTTAGTGGTTTGAACTAAGATAAACGAACAAGCAAAACATTGTTTTACATGAAAAAAAAAAAATACACACTAACTTGATTAACTTGTTTTTGAATCAAGGGCTACATTTTTTGTTCTGTTGTCAATTTTTGTATTTAAGAAATCCAAATCATGCTGAAATTATGATAAACACTAAAGTCAGTCAGTTTTAAGATCATTGGATTATTTAAGATGATCGTTTTTATAATGTTGTCACAAATTTGAAGACAGGTTTTAACACGTTTATGTTGGACTAACAAAATATCACCCGAATATCGTTATCGAGGTACGCCAAAAAATTATCGAGATATTCATTTTTGTCAATATCGCCCAGCTCTAATTGTGTATATTTTGTTTGTCAATGTCTTTAATGTTATGTGGGTCCCTGAGTCCAAAATAAATTTTCCTCAGGGGGCAATAAAGTTTATTCTAATCTATTCTATAAAAGGTGCCAAAGGGGTATGCTAATTCAATAAATTTTTAATCTATATTATGCACCAAAACATAGCTTGTAGTGCAAGGGTTGTGCAAAGTTTGTAACTTATACAAAACATTGAGCCATAGACACGAATACCATACAAAGCACTGAATCAAAACACTTTTAGTGGAAATTTAGTCTCTGCTAGCCGTACAATTATTATGGCTTAGTAGAAATTATCCATTTTATTCAACAATAAAAAGCTTGTTTTTGATTTTCTGACTATTAAGTGTTTGTGAATGTGAGTTGCCGTAAAAAGCATCACTTGGACTAATTCCTCAAACCTGAAGGGCAACAAAAATGTTTCCAAACATAGCATGGTTTGGACACACCTGCTGTGGTGCATTATAAAACTAAATCTATAACCTTCAGCTTTCATCTCTGTGTTTCCATTTATCCTTATGCAATTGTCAGTGCTGTGCATCTCACAAGCTGCTCCTTGATCCCATTTCTCCTCAAGCCGGCAAAGAACCACGTTTAAATAAATTACAGTGGACTGAAATTAAATGTGTCAAGAAAGCACATCTGATCCAACAATGCTTCAACTAAGCCTTGATTCAAAGTAGTGAAAATCTGAATTATGTGTGTACTGGTGCTTCTTACATTGTTTATCGTAATCATAACTTGCAAACCAACCCGGAAAGAAATTTGGGACTATCCCTTTTCCGCAGCTCCATTCATCACCGCCGTTCTACTTTTCCAATCCAACAGGAAGCAGCCGCGAGAGAGGCATTTATTTCCCGAGGTCTGTGACGCTCAAGGAGACAAAAGGAACAATTGGGAAGAGAAAAAATTATTGGGTGAGACACACGTTTGAGTGAGAAGTTCTTCCGCTGGGTTTAAGCAGGCGGTCAGGGGTTTTAAGTCTAGGGAAGTGACAGGACTGGACTACAGGATGGAGCATGACCCACAGGAAGACAGGAAGGAGCTCGGACAAATGTTCTGAAATGTAGAAGAGGCTATAAAGTCAAACAGGATGGCAACAATATATTCAGACATTTTTAGAATAGTATGAAAAAAACTTTTGGGTTGGATATCACAAGGACAATTCTTTGGCCAATAACATATTCAAACACATCCAATCTGGGTGCATTTTATATACTGCCTGACCAAAAAATAAATTAAAAAAATAGGTGGTCACAAAATCACTCTCTAGAGTTCTTTAATAATCCAGGTATTATCTTGGAATGTGTGCATGCTATTAGGGAAGACCTAGCCATTCAGGATGTTGAGATGATAACTTGTTTTTGGTCACACGGTGTTCCTGAAAATATTTGGTTAGCAGCATTTTGGGGAGGCTAGGTATAGGTGTATATATTGGCCAGAGACATTTTGTAAATAACTACTAATTACGGATTTATTGATTGAATTAATCTTGCAACTCTACATCCAAGAAAAATGAAGTGAAATCAACCAATGTGGTTTAAAGATTTTTGTTGCTTTTGAAAATAGCCTCAAGTATATGACTGTATCGTGGGTTGCAATTTGCCACCACTCTCAGAACAAATAGCTTGGTTCTCCACTCCTCTGCTGAATATAAAAAAACAACAACACTTATTTAATTTCTTTTGCCTCTTTTCATCCATCATTAAACCCTTTGTATGTCAGAAAGCCACTCAGAGAACAAAAGATCCAGTGGTGACATAAAAACAATAGAAAAGACAAAACAAACTATCATCAAATGCCAACAAGTGCTGAATAATCTAAGTAATGTTTTGAGCAGGGACACGCAAATAGTCCAAGTTGAAACACTGCCTTGCACTTAGCTTGTTTTTACACTGTGGGTGAATTTGAGTAGTATTTCACACAACATGTGAAGCCAGAAAACAGTCAACTTGGGCCTTCAATCAAATCCATAGGAACTGTGACGCCCTTAAAAGTTGTCTGGCACCAAAGCGACCACAAAATGAAGCAATTGAAATGTTTGATTGAGCCCACAGTTATTTGACCATGTGTGTGTCATCATGTGACTGCAAAGGAAAAAGGGCAGGAGTAAAAAGTTCAACGGGGAGAAAAACAAGGATGGATTCATGTTTTGGGAAGAAGGAGAGAGATCGAGTGAGATAGAAAAAATTCGACAGACAGAATTTTTTTTATTTCTAATAATGCAAGCCTCTGAGACAGACTCTTGAGTCCACCCACTAAGGTTCTGGGTGAATGGTGACTGAATTTGGAAGAAGATTACTTATTGAAACCAAAGAAGCGTACATGAATTGATAAATATATATAAACACATTTGATCACGACAGAATATTCTGCTTGTTGATAATTGTGATCGAATTCAATCCATAGAGTTTGCAAAATGAAAGAGAGTGTGAGGGTAAGGGCAGAGGAAACCTGGAGCAGAAATGACCAGGCTGATATCAGAACATGTCAGCACCATAACACAGGCTCTGGGAAAACACCAGAGCCACAGGAAAAGAGCTCACATGGGGTCAAATGTCGGGTAGGGGTACTAAAACAACATAACAAGATACAGTTTCCCATAACATCACAAAACCCTTTTATGTGCGAGACAACCATACAGCAAAGAAGTATAAGTTCTTTATAAGTGTGCATTTGCTCATGTTATAGATTTTACTGTCACTACTACTTGGACACTTGTTTACTCCTTGATTAAATGCATAAAACAGTCAACAGTTTTAGGACAATTTTAGGACTGCAAAACCAATGCAATTAAAACAAAACTGCAAGTTGAAATGATAAACAACAAAATATCCTGTTATTGTACATGAAAACGGTTGCAAAACCATTTGAAAATGAAAGTATATTTTATTAGTCTTTTTGTCATTTCTACCGGAAACATTCACAACCTGAACTCTTAAATGATTAGAATCTGATTTAAGTGTCTTAATAAAATGTTTTATTACAATTTGTGTGTCCATCTGGTTTTAATCTAACAATGTCATCTGCATTCACATGTAAAGACATTCTAAGCACATCAAAATTGTCAATCACCTCTTTGCTTTGATAAAACTTTCTATCATCAATCAATAGTTTAACAGAATCATCAATGGCAGCTTTGTTCATCCAAAATCTACATCCCTGCTATAACATTTCTTCGTAATTAGTAATTACTCTAGACTCCGAAAGGTGACCTGGTTCTCTACAGCGTCCCAGTGACCCACAAGGAAAATCTGAGCGATGTTGAGCTGTCGGAGCCAACTTTTAGTTACTGTTTGATGTAAGCTCATACAATGGTCTCTGTGTTAGCACCGGCGATGCAGAGGGGAGATTAAACATTAAAAAAGTGGGCAGGGTAAACCACCACATGCCCACCAAAATTAGACCCAGTATATCAAGCATTTGTTGTTAATAGTAACTTATGTCTGTCAAGTTTAGAAACCAAAAGGGCAAAACTTGTATTGGGGTCGGCCTTTAATTGCTGAACCGCACATGTGGCAAAACTTAGTCAACTACACCCAAGCAGCTCCACCCCGCTTCTGGAGGAGAACAGAGCACTATTGGGGTTAGGCTCAAAACCACAATGTGCTGCTGCTAGTCTGTGAAGGAATATGAACGCTTATGAAGTCGCAGTGTGAACAAAAGGATGAGTCAAACTGAAAATCCAGCTCAGTTTATGCCGCCACATAAAAAGGAGAGACTGGTTTGGGTTCCCATATGTTGTGGCGACAGGAGGAGTGTTTGGACTGGTGATCTTGTTATGGGGGTTTCTCCGACCTATAGTGCCCTCAGTCTTCAAACAGCTGTCTTCCAAAACCTCACATAATGCAACACACGCCTCCACACGCGAGGAGCCCAATTAGACACCCAGTTATGTAGTTAGAGGCTGTTTACCATAAAGGTTGCTGTCCTAGTGTGCCTTCCCCCATGTCCACGGCTGTTCTTGTTTTGTGTGCTTGGTTTGACATATACAAAATATTGGAATCATGGAAAAAATTCAATCTGTGAATGAGAAATGTACTTGCAATTTAAAACGCTTATATACACAAATTTTGAATCTATACTATAATGTTCTTCGTCAGAAACATAGCTGGAATGGTACTTCATTTAAATTTATACTAACAGCATTTAGCACAAAAACCTGCATATTTAGACTTAGCTGAAAACACGTTCCACCTGTATTATCATTGTCGCAGTGTGATAATACAGGATGTGCTCCACAATGTTTTTAAAGTCTACACCTTCATGAAGAATTATTTTAACATTGTCATAGACTTCACCACCATTGAAATTACAGCTGGCATTTTTGCCTAATCTGAGTTAATTACTTTTCAATGCAACAGAAAAAAATGGAGATAAAACTTTGTACATTACAACCTAAGTATTGTAGTGTATTGCCAAGAGACATTGCTGAACTGAGACAAAAATAACTGTAAATTTTTAAACTATTGCGCAATGACATCACAAGGTGGAACAGAGCATGTTGAGATTTGCAGATGTGAAACCATGAATGAAGCAAAACACAATGAGGATGTTTAAGGTGACGCAACACCATTCCAACAAAAGTGAAATGTGCATGACCTCTAATTTATCATTTCAGGGGTACTGTGATCAAATCGGGAGAAGCAAAGAGATGTCAAGAAGATTATTAATTAATAAACTCTAGTGATACTATCCTGAGAACTAATACATAGAAATTGAATAGCCTTGGTTTGACAATGATAGTATTTAGCAAGCATTTATCAGCTCTACAATAATTTCATTGTATCATAAACATTTAATAGGCCAGTAGTATGACACTCCCATGAGGTGCCATATTGGGTAAGTCTCCTTTGTCTGGTGAACGGAACCATTTACAAAGAGGTGCACACTGAGTATATGAAATGACAAAGACAATTTAAAAGCTGTAACTCTTTCGGAAATGACATTCATTCCAACTCTTGCAAATCCTGAAAGACTAGCTTTCACTGCTGAGAAAACTATTTAAGAGACAAAACCTGACATGAAAGAAACAGCAAAGGAGAACCATCATTCATAAATGTTTGATAAAAGAGAAAGATTGATGAATCCTCCCTTCCCATAGCCATGGGGGATATGACATTTGAGTTTGGTCCACTCAGCACTGCCTTTGCCCAACACAACAAAGACTTATCTCTGCCTCTTGTCTGCACCTCCAGGGCCTCAGCGGACCGGGACCCCAAGGCCAAAGGAGTCCCTCTAGGGCCCATTAACCTGCCTCCTGATCATATCTTCATCCAACCTCTGGGCCAAGTTTTTCCAACCGTCCCGAGAGGAGCTGGGGTGCTGGGGAGTCGGGGGGAGGGAAGGGGTGCAGCAAGTGTATTCAGCTGGATTTGAGCAGACAGTAGAGGCGCATTGTGGGGGCTGAGGGCACTTGATTGAGAGAAAGGGAGGGGAGATTTTTCTTTTATGTGGTGCCCATGGCTGATGGGGGCCTCATCAAGGGTAACGGATCAAACGGCAACGGAACCCTGTGCTATGAACACTGAATAAGAGGAAGTTAAGGATAGTCTTGAGTAAACACACACGCTTTAAAAGTATTTACTCCTTTGAATTGTGGAAATTGCATTAGCTCAGCAGCCAAATATTTAACATTCAACTTGAGATAAAGCACTGAATATTGTGAGTAGGGCAAGGCAATATGGCCTAAAATTTTATCACTGTATAAAAGAGAACATTTGCGGTAACAGGTACTATAGCATTTCAGTATGTTTTACTTCTTTCATCATTTGTGTTTTAGCCTCTGCCAAAGCTCCATTGTCTAGGCATGTTACTTTTGTTCAAGGTTTTACAGAGGTCAGATGAAAATTGCCAAAAGTTGCCAAGAGTTGCCAAGTCTGCGTCTTTTTAAGAACTTTGGGCTTCTTTATTTGGAAAGTCGCTTATGAATTTTGACCGTCAAGAGTTGTGAATTTTAACGTTTTTTTCTAGTTTGATCAATGAAAATACTCACCCTAATGACTGAAACATGGAGCACAAATTGTGGTTGTTGCTTAATAATCTCTGAAAATCTGACAACACAGGGAATTTGTCACAATTTCTGTTTGTGTCGGCTGCAAAATGAGCTGTGCAAGTGCAATCATATCATGATATTCTAAAATTTAACTTTTCCACATGAATATGATATTCATGTCCAGCTCTAGTTGTTGATTTTTGCAGCAAGAAAGCAAAAAAAAGTTGAAAGTCGACTGCAATATTAAAAATGTAAAATTCTAATTAGTAGAGCTGCCAAAAAACAATACCAAGACAGAAATTGCTAAAAGAAAAAATTTCATGAACTGACAACAATATAACTAAATAAACTATTACTTTATGCCAAAATTCTTTTGTAGTATGAGCTTTTTTCTTTAGTTTCCTTTAGTTTCATTAAGTTCGAACTTTCGGTATCGAGACAACTAATGTTGTCAGTAATAAATGAACAATAAAGTGACATTTTTCAAAACAAAAATAACAGTGGCTTATTTAGGTTATTCTAACAAAGCTCGAAATCATTCTAGAACAGTTAAGGAAAGCCACATTTTTTAAGGTTAGGAGATCTTCTTAGTAGCAATACTTTCTCAAAATCTCTGTTTTTTGACAACATTGTAAATAGTTTTACTCCTACATACAGTATGTTAAACAATTAGAAGATCAAAATTAAAATGCAAAATATAATCTATGGTCTTACTTCTTGTTGCTGCTTGGTTTTATACTCCAAAATATTCATCCTCAGGCAGAAGGAAACCACCTTCTACTTGAGACAATAAATCTGGATCAAGTTCGGCTAAACAAGTGAAGAATTGGAACAGAGAATACAATTTCAGCCTATATCTCACCTGTCCATAGAGTCAAAGTGTAAACGATGCAATGTGAAACGCATAATATGGATGTAGACATAATGCTTGTAGCTTTGAGGCAGGAATAGGATCCTCCAAAGAAGGGGCAGCGCTCTCAGGGCATCTAACGGGAATTAAAGGACAACAACACAAATGACGACACAGACAATAATGACAACTGATACACACTGCAGTTTCACATCCCGGAGCTCAGAAAGTGAGCTTACATTTTTTCCAAGTGCCATTGTATGTTTTCTGTAGTCTAGACCAGTGGTCCCCAACCTTTTTTCTTGTAAGGACTGGTAAAGTCACAATTTTCTTTTCCAGGGACCGGTCAAGATTTGGTAGCGCCAAATAACAACAACGTTAAATGCTTACAACTGATTATTGTGTCTGTTTTTAGCTCCTATTGCTTGAATTTGATGTTTATTTGGTTAAGTGCCGCAATATTTTCATGGTAAAGTGCAAGGAAGCATGAGAAACTATAAGAAAAGAAAATAGAATAAATTTTAAAAGATCCTCTGGGGCCCGGTAGAAGATGGCCCGCGGACCGGTTTTGGGCCCCGGACCGGTGGTTGGGGACCCCTGGTCTAGACCATAAAATGACAGTTAACTCTAATGAAATGTTCCTTTTCATTTATAGATAGTGTTTTGAGGTTGCTAAGTGCATCTGTAGAAGTCAACAGATGGATGAAGCAAAGTTTTAAAGCATTAATTAATATCCTTGTTGATCCTGCATCACTGGGGAGCAGAAAGTCTTTAGGGGGAAACACCTGCGGCAGAAAACCAACCAATAAGCAGAGCACTATAATAGTCCCATGTGTCTGTCTATAACCATGGAAATACACACAAATGAACGCTAACCTGAAAGAGGAGATCAACAACACAGCTGAGTCAACAAACCACATGAACAGAGAACCACTACACAGCAATCTCAGAATGTGGAAGGAAATCTAGTATAACTGGAAAATTATGAAATAAAGATTACTACTCAATTACTACTATCTCTCCTTTAGACCATGAAAGAATCAGTTCCATGCAGAAGCAAGCTCACTCACCATAAAGAACATATTTTTGTCTGTGCAATAAAATATATTTGTCTATTTTTATAAGTGGAAATGTATAGAACAGTAGAATAATGCAAGGTGAAAATTACAATTTGGTTTCACAAGGACTAAGTACTATACTGTGACAATGTGTTTTAATGTCCATGTAATGTGTGGGAAAGAAAGACAGCCGTAGTGACTAAAGTCCCATAGAAGTAACTGTTAGCAGACAGCTTACATTAAAGCTTACACAAACTTGTAATTACTCAATTACATGATTGCATCTCCGCACCCATTACTTAGGAAGTCAACGGTAGGAGGCACAGTTCTCCTAATGTGTTTCAGTCAGTGCCTTCGATACAGGGCAGTAGCGGGAATGGGTGTGCAGACTTCAGAAGGATTTAAAGAGATTAAGTATCTGTAGCCATATGAAATTATATTTATCATAATCTCCAATGAGAACAAGCTTCTCTCACTGTGTGGCATCTGAATGTTTGTTACATAATACAAATATTAATAACTACAAAATTTTCAAATTTTCTGAAATACTTTTTCAAATAATGGTTTGACTATGCTTAACATACGAGTTTTTCATTACCACATTTTTATACCAAACAACAGATTGATACCACAGTGGGTAAACAGTGAAGCCTGTAAAACAACACTCACCTTCCGAGCATGCAAATATTCAATTAAACTCAGTCAGTTTGATCAAAGTTCACCAGTAACAACAAACTGTAAACAACTGAAAAAATTAATGTGTGTCTATACCAGGATTGTATAAGAACAACAGTCCTAAAGCTGCAGTATTTTTAACATACAACATTAATGCAATGTAAAGATTATAAGGAATGACTGAACTGGAGAGATTCAAAAAGTCAGGAAAGGTAAAGATAAAGAATAATAAAGTTTATAGAAAATACATTATTTATAGCTGAATGGACAAATATATGATCATTAAATGAATATAGCATGAGGCCATTTCTAACACAATCATCTCTTTGTGGCAGAAAAAGACAGTATCAGCTCTGTTGTCTTGACATGAGAAGATTCAGTAGTCAGTAGGGATTCCGGTGAGGACTACGTCATAATTCACTTTGACAGACTCCAGCTCAAATGCACACACAACACATCTTCGACTGTTCATATGAGACAGTGGAGATAGATGATGAGCCACAGCTCCGCTACAAGCAAAAGACAAAGCAGTGCCATTACTCCAGCTAAGACAAATTTGACTGCATATAGACATGTTTATGTATGTTTAGCTTTGGACGAAATGTGACCATAAACAACATGAGGGGTAGAGAATGCATTTACTCGTAGGGTGGGCTTCACTTGCACATAGAATTATAGTAAACAATGTATTATAGGTCATATAGATAACAATAGACGCTTGAAGAGGGATTAAGGGCAACAGTTGCTGAAGCAAATAATTGTTGTCATTATTTCTGTAAGACAATAGTAGAGTTTTATGCTGTTGTTTACAAATAATTTAAAAAAAAATGAAATCAACAAAAGACAAAGTGACCATAACATTAGAAGCAAAATGATTCTTATCTCATAGAATGACGTCGACTCAACACCATTATTGACACAATGTCCTCTATCTTACTATCAGTGTCTATAGAAACCAGTTAATTAGTGAACAACAAACCTCTAACAATCTGGGATCCCTCCATCATAAAACTGGGATTGGAATTCCCAATGATATTAACCTACTTTCTTTCTATATGGAACATTTTGAGACATCTATTACCAAGGGTCCAATAATCAAAACACAATGTATTTCAAGAACTTTGCCAAGATTTTCAACTTACACAATTACTATGAAAAACAAACAATTTACTGCACCATTTATTAAACCCATCTGTGTTTATTGGGCTAGACTCGGTGTCTGCCCGTCCATGATAAAATACATATAAATTGTATTACTCAATGTGTTTACTCAGCTGAGGACATTTTGAGATGCGTATTGTCGCTGTTTACAGGACCAAAAGTATGCACTGAAAAAAAGTCAACCAGCAGCTGCTCCTGAAGATTTATCAGCTTGTGCAAACACAGTAAAGGCCACTCTTGTCATGTGATCTTAAATTTAAATATTCTAGCAGATTTATGGTGGTTAGTTATTTACTTTGAAAGATTGTGGAGGGTAGGTGGCGCTTGATGTCAGCATGATTTATTCTGCACGGCTAAAAAAAAAATAATTCATGTAAAATCTTTGTGTAAAAACTTAAATCAAAGTCAAATAATATGATTTTCACAATAATAATAGCATTTGGAATTGTACTGTGTCAGATTTTCCCACAATAAGTTGGTCTGTTACTTTACAGGAGTACTGTAACAAACAGTGGATTTAAATTGCTTTTTTTTATTGTTATAAACGAGCTACATAACAATTTCAAACTTTACATATCTGAATCTGATTTACATTTTTTTAATAGTAAAAGTAAATAAATAAAACAAGTGGGTGGGCATAGGTGGTAGGTAAAAACAGGAACTTTCTGTGCATGAAAAAAGTACCCAAACATGCATGAATAAATCCAAATACAACTTTGAATAAACTAAAGATGTCACTGTTCTGACATGAAGAGGAACAGATGTGGCTGGAAATCTGTTTTTTGTATTGGTGCGGTCAAAAAGCCACTGTAAGTGTGTGCTTATCAGTGTGGATTTAAAGCTGGACAACAATAGTCTTTATGTTTCTGTAAGATGAACTGCCACCTGCTGCACTATGTCATTATGCACTGTATATGTCTTTGCCTGCCCATCCACCCACCCATCAGTCTAACTAGAAGCACACAGAGAATGTTGTTGATACATTTCACTGTAGTGCAGCATTTCACAAACAAAACAGATTCAAAATATAATTTAAATTTCATTAATCATTTATCCTATAAGCCTGCAACAACAAACTGGATATTGGAGTCAATAAATTTACAATAGAAGTCGACTGATACGGGAGTGTTTTAAGCTGAAAAAAAAAAGTCGATGCCGATATCAATGGCCAATTTTTTAATTTTAGTTTTAAAAATCATAGCTGGGATGAGACAGTAACCATAAAAAACAGAAAATGAAGCTATAAAGATGCATTTCAGCCTTTCACTGTAATATGCAGAAAGTCACAGGATAATGATGATTTTTAAAAAGTTGCGATTTGTATCCATTAATATTGCAGTTTTAATTCATTTTGGTCTATCATGCACCCCTTGTCACAGCAGAAAATATATATATTCTAAAAGCAGAACCAAACACTGTCTTCTATTAAATATGTTATCTTTTCAAACCTGGAAGAAAATCTGTGATGAGTTCTGAACTGCTATGCAGGCTTGTTTTACTTTTGTGTTGAAAAAAACTGCTCTAAATTTGCCTGGCCAATCATTCCCACATTCCTTTCCATTTTGAAAGAAAGTTGCAAGTAATCGATAGTATTGATAAATACTAATAGAGGCTAGGCAAGGTCTAAATAGAAAAAATAAATTGTGCATGTGAAAACTAGTGATATACAAAGTAAGTATAGTATAGTAAAAGCAGTCACTAATCACTTAGTTCTGGGCTTGGCACTGAAGTCAATAAGGTCACTTCAGAGTAAATACTGTTCATTGAACAAGTCTTGCAATGTGAATTTGAGAGAGATGGATAATCAATCAATCAATCAATCAATTTATTTTTGTATAGCCCAAAATCACAACAACAGTCGTCTCTGAGGACTTCCCAAGATTATTAATTTTAGCAAATATGAATAATAGGAAATCAAACTAAAACAATACATATTCAATAAAACAATACACATTCAATGAAACATTTGATCAAGCAGATTATTAGTAGAGCAGATGAATGATTGTCCAGAACATCCCCTGTCCTTAGACCCTCCTTCTCGGCAAGGAAAAACTCAAAAAAACCCTAAGGGAAAAAGAGAAACTTCGAGGAGAACCACAGTGAAGAAGGGTTCCACTCCCATGGACAGACAGGCTGTAGATGTAACTAAGGCAAAGTTATAGAGTTTATTAATTAATTGTCTTTGATGTGGGCCGCACTGTGAAACTGCATCCACAACAAAGTGAGAGTGAAAGGGGTCTTTAGTGACAGACAGTGAGAGGGACACAGCCGGAAGAGGACAAAGGAAGTTACTTGTAAAAACACAGGAAGGAGAGGAAGAAACAACACTAAAAGGAAAGTGAGTGACAAGGGAGCAGATTACGACACATCTGTGAACAAGCTGACACTGACACAAAAGGGCTAAAGCAGAGGGAAAAAAACTTACTGTTATCTAACAACATTATAAGGTATTGTACTGTCATATTGTTATTACTGAATCAGTATTTCAATAACAGCATGCAGGGGTAAAGAGAAGCACCAGAGAAAAAGCCTTTCACAGAATAAAAAAAAATAGATTCATTCTGGGTAGTAAGCATTATGACCTAGTTATGACACCAGTTTTGCATTGTTGGGCGGAATGAAAATAATAGGACTAAACTAAGCGAGTATCCATGACAACCAGTTGCTAAAACATACAACGTGTCTTTTCTTTACTGCAGAAGGTTAGATAGTAGAACATTCAACACATAAAGAAAATAGACCATGTTGTCGTGTAAATTTAATTACCGTACTTTCTGGGTTATAAGCCGCTACTTTTTTCATGAGCTTTGAACTATGCAGCGTATAAGGCAGTGCAGCAAAATTATAGATTCTCATAGACTTACTATTAAAAGGTGCGGCCTATACATGTACTTTATCATTTTTCTTACTTAAATCTAGTGGGTGCGGCTTATATTCAGGTGCGCTCAATAGGGCAGAAATTACGGTATGCAGTGATGATGCTTTCAGTACAAATGTGTGCACCATTTAAACAGCTATTGCGTAACTACAGTCAACAAATATAATCTTGTAGTAAGAGTTAGAAATCTTGGAACTCACAGTCAACTATTAAGACACAGAGTTTAGGTCAGCTTTAAATCAGCTTAGAAATACAGCAAAACGTCGCAGCAAACAGGCTTTTCAAGAGTTAAGCATGGTCCAAGTGCTCATAACACTAAAAGTTCATTGCCCACAACATGACTGCATTTGGCTGCTTTTTTATTAAGTACCAACTCAGGCAATCAGCCACCAGCAGATTTAAGAGAGTACTTGTAAGCTGAAATCATGTCTGAACAAGATGCACCAATAAGAAATGAGGGAAATGAAGATTAAACATGTTGAGATTGCATTAGTTAAGAAATAGGGAAGAAATGTATTCATGAGGCAGACTTTGAATCTTGGAAGAAGGCTGTGGGAACCAGTTGTCATTACACTATATGCACTAGGGCTGTACTCAATGTATCGATACAGGGATATATCGTGACAATCTCATTGGCAATACGCGTATCGTTACAAAAAGGTGTATCGGGATACGTATCGGCATATTTAAATTGATATAATTTACACTTTTGAACCTGGACTGCAGATTTAAAGCTGAATCTATTGAGCTGAATAAAGGCTTATTTGTAAGACACTTGTGTCTAACATAAAGAGTAGTTAGAAAATACAATTCCTCTGCATTTGACACTTGATAGGTGACATATTAAGGAAATTATATCTGCATATACGTGTATCAGGATACGTATCGTATCGTGACCTCTGTATCGGGATACGTATCGTATCGGAAGGCTCTTGGCAATACCCAGCCCTAATATGCACACAGACAGCTTGAGTCCGATACATGGTCAGATCAAAGATATGCTAGTTTTGTAAACATTTAAAACGCTTATTTTTTCATAGGGCATCTTAAAATGTTCTTTGGTCAATCACATCCCTAAAATACAAACATTGACTGTTGAGTGTATATTTTCATAAACTTGTACTGTATAAAGAAGTGCATTTGTGAGCACCATATCATTGTAAAGTGTGTCTGCAGCAACATTCTGCAAAACATCATCCCAACAACCCAAGTCAGGCTCATTTCAATACTTGTTTCTGACAGCTAAAATGCTCAACTTTCTTGTGTCTTTTCCATGCCCTTTCTCCCCTGAGTCTTTTGTTTGTGGTGGGAGGGGGGCAGTATTTGGACCAGGCCAAGCTCACTTTCTGGGCCGGGGGTGTGAGAACTGTGAGGGGATTGTGGTTCTGTTAGGGCATTGAATGAATAGGAAAAGACCGGCCACGGAGAATGCAAACAGGGGGACTGGGGTGGGTAAGTGCACTGCAAATCAACGTACTCACAAACTATTAGATGGTTTTGCACAAGATACCTATTGTACATTCCATTTGCTTTAGCAGCCAACTTTTAGGTAAGTCCGGGGTTTACTGTAACCTGTAATGTATACTCTATTTAAAGAAGACTATGCAATTACTAGTACAATTTAGTAGAAAAGTAGCCTAAATGGTTAATTTATGTTTTGTTTGCTGTAAAACACAAACTCTATCCAAGACAACTTGGTCTATCTATCACAAACAGCTTTGTTTTGTTAAAAAATGTAAACTCTACTCATCTTGGAACCTGGAGTTTACTGTACTACAAAGAAATTAGTAAAGAGGGAGGTAGGTGAAAACAATATGTATGCAACTTTGAGCATAGCTTATTTTAAAGAAGACATAAAAATCCACAAAGTAAATTTTCCATACTATGTCGTGCTTCATATGTTGACATTTTTAAGCAGCTAAGGAAAATAGAAAAGTTTTTGTCATGTGATCTGGCCTAAAGGCTGTTTGCACTTACAAGGTGTCAACACAATTTCAGTGTAATTCCAGGCAGCATTAGTCCAAATGTCTGTTAACATGCTTATTACAGACAGCTAACCACCGTGTGCTTAAGGAGGAGACAGACTCTAGTACTTCTTTAAAGAGCACTCCAGTCCACACGATATGATGGCATGCTATAGATGAAAGATCTAGGGCCAAGACTATAAATACAGTGAGGTTGGGGGAGGAATGCACCCACTGTCTGTGTATGAATAAAAGACACAAGATGGACTGTGGACATCTGTGTGTCAGCTGCACACATGTACTGGGTCTATAGTGTTTGTGCATGTCTGTGCTGAGCCTGTAAGTAGCAGGTATTGGTTGGCATCAAAACATCTCCAGCTCCACAAAAAATAGGGTCTCCATGAAAGTTGTAGTAAGTGTGAAAAGCATAGGGTGCATATTCTGGGAAAAACATCTAATAACAAAACAACCATGAAGTCTTTAGTCATTTTGTAGAGTAGCTGTATTCATTTGGTTAAATGGTAAGGTTATGTGCAAGTCAAGTAAATTCATGTAAATTGTTGTTACAATAACATTTTTGCATTACAATTCATATAACATATAACATGAATACTATTACTATGCTACAGTAACAGATAAAGCTATTATTAAAAATCTATTGTATCTTTTGTTTTAGGTGGGGGCAATGAATGGTCCTACACCTAGATTTTAAAATGTTTGTTTATGATATTATTGTTATTCAAAAACCAAGACATTCAGCACCAGAAATCCAAACCTGTCAAATTAGACTTTACTTAAACTCTTGACTCCCCAGTGTCAGGTGTCCTTCAGTCACTATGACCTTTGACCTGGCTACACACACTTTTCACAAACGCATTACAAGGACAATACAGACAACGCACATCTAAAACTAAATCAATTAGGTCACAAATATTTTTGGTATTATTACATTTTAGGTATTACATATTTTTCACCTGAGTGGAGCCACTATATAAAAACAGTAAACATTACACTTCTCAAACTACTGATCTTACAGAGGGGGGCCCTGTTGCCCTGAACTGGTAATTTGATCCAACTTTGAACTGAGGTCAGAAAAGGAATTCAGACCCACAAAAGCTGGAGACATACCAGGGTGACCATGAGGAATAAGGAATCTTTTAGGAATCTTTCAGGAATATGCTGGAACCAAATGGTATCAATGCTTAGTCCTAGAGGTGTGCTTATTTTATTCACAAGAACCTGGTCTAAAATCTATAAACAAATACTGAACAGAACACAACAATTACATTTGAAGAGTGGGATGGGTAGATATTGAGGAAAAATATCAATATATTCTTGGAGACACACAATATTTTGTTCAACAGAAATGTAATAAAACACATTAGTTAAAGTTTAATTATCAGTCAAACTTTGCATCTCTTCACAAAATGTCCTAAATATTGATATAATGTGTACCTCAAGTGTAGAATACAGCTTAATTTGCATTAACTGTTGTATTACGTCATCTAATTTTCTTTCTTGATAAGTTAGAGAAGTAACATATTTACACATTTAAATGGTATACACTATTGTTATTTTGTCAGTCATTCCGTTACGAACGTAAAGACGGCTTGTTGCGTGTTGTAGACAGAAGGGGTTTAGGCTGAAGTCCCTAACTGTATTTACTGAAAAAAATATAGTTTGGCGACCAATATATATGGGAAACACATTGTATTTTCTTGGCATAATGTGTGTTTTTATAAAGACTGATAAGATCTACATTAACATTGTCAAAGTGAATAAATTATGACTTAGTGCTAGGGATGCACCGATCCGATACCTGGATCGGATATCGGTGCCGATCCAGGACATTTTGCTGGATCGGGTATCGGCTCCATGATATCGGTTCAGCCGATATCGTGGCTGTTCCTTTAATTGGACATAATGAGACTAATTTACAGGCTGGTGTTGATCCATAGCAATTCATAATATTGGGCATTTTATTCAGATTAAGTTGTTAAGTTGTGACTTGTACTATAAATAACAGTTACATTACACAATATGACCAAATGTTTTAAGTTTTTATAAGAAAAAGAAGCACTTTCAGTCCTTTAACTAGTATCGGTTGATATCGGGTATCGGCAGATAGTTAAAGTCAAATATCGGGATCGATATCGGAACAGAAAAAGCTGGATTGGTGCATCCCTACTTAGTGCTTCCTGTAAAATAAAAAAAAAACCCTGTCCAAATGAAAAACCAGGTGGTCATGTCACGTCGGATGTGTCACAGATTGTAGTTTACATGTGTGCTAAATGTCTTGTTTTGGGCTTCTGTGCACCTAATATTGGCCTTGAGGCACCATGGGAACTGCCAAGTGCAAATCTTCTAACAAAACGCATTCCAGCTGAGCACGCTCACACCTTGTCTTCTTCAACATGCCTGAATTCACCGTATGACAAGCCTGATGACTGTACACTCATGAGGAACTCCCAACTCCTCCCATTAAGACAGAAACAGATGGATGTATAGAACGATATGACATGTCTTTTTCTTAGAGACATCTGGAGAGTGCCACTTCTAAACAAGGCTTGAATGTATTACCAATTATGAGTTTATGGAAAAGTTTCGTTACATTATTTCACAGCTGATTCTGAGTGAGTCAGAACAGGTTTAAAGAGTCTAAACAACAAAAGCAAACATGAGTCATAGGTCACCCAGTGTTCAGAGTTGCAATATGTATTTGTCATGTGAAACTTATAAGAACGTATAAGGGCTGCTTCATTATGAAAAAATATACTGACAAATATTTAGACATAGATTTTGTACTTGAAATATTCAAACATTTGCTTAGAGAAAAGACAGAACTCTAGAGTAACTTAAATTCAGGGAGTGAAATAATCTCAGTTTTCTTAATGCTACTCCATTGTTTCAAAACAAAAACGCTTAGCAGACAAATTCAACTAACAAAGAAAAACTATAAAGTCACAAGTAATCAATTTCAGTGCTTAGCGTTATGTCCTTACACGCCCTGATGAGTCGAAACTGGGAAGAGTAGAAAACTGATAAAAACTACCATGCACTAGCTTAATATGGAGAACTGTTCACATTTTACACAGAAACAACTTGGAGGGCAACATTTAGCTAATTCATATAAAATGGGCTGTAATCACTGACAGAGACAATAAACAAACAAAATGTTAGAATTTATCTCATGAAGTACAGTGGAACTATAACTACAAACAATATAAGGACAGAACAACTACTACAACACGAATAGGTCTACAGGTTTCACTAACAGTACCTTCCTACACTTGTTATCAACACTATCTCCAAATCCTAATGCCTGACACAGCCTGACACACATGCCTCTGTTATTGAGTAACAGGCATGAAAGCCAAACAATTGATTTATTTATAGAATAGATTGTACATTTAAAAAGACAAAAGGAAAAAAAGAGAATTTTTATAACAGCTTGGTCTGATCTCTATGGCCCTTTGAAAACCTTTTTGCAGATGGTCAGTGCAATGAGGGGGATCCATCATTTCTGACAGGATTGCAGTTGATATTAACATAAGCCCAATGGGACAGACATGTGTTGAGGAGGAGGCTTACTACTCCACCTCCATGTCAGCACAGTCACCTTGGATTTCATTTAGCACTTATATTCAAATTATTTGCCTAAAATCATAAAGTTCAGACAAAATACGTTGATGATTAAGAAAAGGCTACAAAATATGGTGAAGCAGAGTTTTTCATCAATAGAGGAGACTATAGACCCTATAGTCTATTTTACTCCATCAAAGTCTAAAAAATTACCAATTGAGGGGGTTATGGCTGTGGTATTGCTATATGCATATGTCATCATTTTTATTTTGTATTCAGTTTATTTTGATAAATATAGCTAATAGAGTCAATATTTACACAAAAAATGTACAAAATAATGATACATATTTTGTACTGTATATTTCAGTCTAATCATGTGAAAACAACTGGTGTAGTCCTGTAACTGTCTAAACCTGGTTTAAATCTGGTGATGCTGTAAAACAACTGAATGTGTTCAGACCAGGAAATGCAACAACCTATTATCCATTAGATTCTGAATAAAATGCTTTTAGATTTTAAAGTGAGTACTTCAACGCTAAGATAATGTCCTTAGCACTGATTTATTGTGACTTAACAGACACCCAAACTTGCTGTCTTACACCAGTCAATGATATGCTTATTATGCACACATACACTGCACACCAAACTTACGTATTTTGACCTTCTTCGGGTCAAGGTGGCGCACTGCCCCCTGTAAACCTTGAAGCCTGGCTTGAACCCTGCAGGACCTCCTGAACACCAGCCCTGCCTCCATCTCGATGCCCAGAAACACGTCGCTGGCATGGCGTGACAGGTCCGAGAGTTGGTGGATCAAGTTGGTCAATACGTGACAGCTGACCTCGTCCAAAGATGAGAAAAGCACGGGCTTCTTCAGCCTGCGTCCGCCAGTGTGGTCCCCCGGTTTTACGCAGCTACTAGATAATCTCCCGACATGCCGCGGTTCAATGGTCCTCTGGTGAAACGGCATGTTTAATCACTTCGTTAACACAGAGCAAAGCGAAAAACTAATCAGGTACCACAGTTTCATAGCAGAGCCGCGCGCTGTCCCGTGTATGTTCCAAACACTTGCTGAATGTCAAAATCCTCCCATCCCGCCATATTTTGGGGGTTATCCAAGAAAGGGACTTGCGACGCTGTCCAGTGGAGACGTACGTTGCCTCAAAGAGTATTCAAATTCAAGCAGACACGGGCTGGAGAGGGGAAAAGCACTGCTGAAGGAAAAGTAGGGGTGTACGTGTGAAGACCCGGATATAACCACCTGTGGGACTGGAGCTGGAGCCAAAATCCAAAGTTTACCTGCTTCTCAAAGCGGTGTGAGGCAAAACATGGAGCGGATCTCTGGAATGGACTGTGGGGCTACAACTATTTAGAGTTATATTTTGGCATTTTATGTAGACTATCATAAGTTTTTTTATAAATCTCAAGACAGTCATGCATTTTCCGCATCTGGAATTGAGTCAGAGTTCTATCTACTGGTTGCAAAGGAAATTACATCAGGAAATAATCAACCTGATTTGTTCTGATATGTTATTAATGCAGAAAACTGGACTGGATTATTTATGGACTTAAAAACAGAGCAGAAAATCTCAGAGATCTACCTATAACATTAAATATAAAGTGACATTCAGCATTTCTGAAGCTCAAGAGGGGAAAACATTATCTTGCAGACATAACTACAACTTATTTTTGAGAGGGACTTAAAATGTGTTGTTTAACCAAGCACTGTTTCACAGCAACTATACTTGTAATGTAGTATTCACAGCTCTTCACAAACACATTAAAACCTTAACTTGTTGATTTATCCTTTGTGTTTAAATGCCATGTTTGCTCCTAAAGTGCCCACTACCATTAAGTCAGCCATTCTCACCATTCACAGTTCATTTTGATTTGTAACAGCAATAAGTTCCCTGGATGTCTTTGCTTAGTCACCAATGAATGTATTGCATGTAACTTCCACCAGACAAAGTTGCGCTAGATTTCGTAGTTCTTATGGTTTTCACTGTTAGAAGTTTAAATGTGGTGGTACCCGTACTTGCATTATATATTTGACAACCGTACAACCACATCTAAAAATTCCAGACTATACGACGAAATGTGGATTAAAATTCAAAATGAATCCAATCTCTGAACTGCAGAGGAATAAAGCATAATTTAAAGAAATCACTGAATGACCGCAATTACAGTGATGTAGAATCACAACTTTTTTGTTTTCTAATGTCATTATTAATAAATCATGACTCATACAACTTTGTAGGAAAAAGGAACAAAACCAGCTGTCAGTCTTGTGATTTTTATATTTACACTGACCACCTATTTTCCTTCTAAAACCAGTAAACAATTATCCTCTATGCATCAGTAAAATAGAAGTTACATGAAAAATCAATGCGTTTTGGAGATGAACATACATTTAATCATGACTTAAAGATGCCCAAACAAATCAAACATTTTAAAGCAATACAGGATAAGCTTTACTGCCTGCAATGTTAAGAAACACGTTTTTCTTCTGTAGTGAAACTTTCACTGGGAAAGTTTACCCAATACATAAATCTCATTCATCTTTACACAGTGCATTGATTGGCAAAACCTTTTCCAAATCTAAAATCTTATAAGCTCATTCTTATTTACATAAAACATTTAAAAGTGAACTCAAACCAGTAAGAACGTAAAAAGTAGAAATTCAACTATGAAGGACATTGAAAGTTATTGTCCACTTTTAAACCAGTGTGAAATTTTGCTGCCCACTATAATTTCAAAAAGATGTAGAGGTCTCTGATTATTCCCACGTTTAGCTGAACATTTTTACAGATTTAAATACTATCAGTGAGTACATAAAAGTTAGTAATCAAACCACATAACCCGAGACAAATTTTATTCACACCACAATGAATGCGAGAAATTAAATTATATATTAAACATGAAAAAGAACAGCAACAATGTGGATGAGATTTCAGCATTTTGAAGATGTAACAGTGCCTTATGACCTCACTTGTCACAATTTCGATATCAATTTTGTGTTTCCTGGAATTGTTAAATGAGCAATAGTTTTCTTGGGCAAAAACAAAATTTCAAAGTAGTTACACAAATAAATCTGAACTCCTTTAACCTTTATCATAGGAATGAGTGCCACAGCTTGTACATCTTCATTACAAGTTTGCTGTAAACCAGAGAAACCACACTTCATATATTAGGCTAATAATGTAGTATTAAGTTTATAAATCTTACAGCTCTGTCATCTTCATTTAGACATTTTTGGTAAAAGACAAAAATGGTTGTTAAAACCATGACAGCGTAGTATTTGTTTGTTGAATAAGTGTGTAAGATCAAAGGGAAAAGGGCTTGTGTTGAGCAGTACAGTTTTAATATATTTTACTTTAAATATTAGTCTTTTGTTTTGGTGTATATGGTCATTTCCATCGTCATAAAGTCCAGGCATAAGGAGCCATTATTAAGGCTACAGTGGACAGTGCTGGGCGGGTTGGTTAAAGAAAAGACGCCTAAGAGAGCAGATAATGCGACCAGAATTATTTCGGTCTGAGTGAGCGCAAAACAGGAATATATGACAGAAAGAAACTCTCCAAGGGCTCGATGACAGGTGTATTGTGAGTTGAACAACATACACACAGTGCTCAGTTTCTCCATTTAATTTCCAAGAGTCCTTGTTTGTGTCTCAATGTTGCCCTCTGGTGGGTATTTCCAGAACAACTCTTGGGATGACTGTTTTTCTGCCTCACACACAAAGCTTGCGCACTTACAACCACACGCACAGGATTCAGGCTTATCTGGTGTAGTAGACTCTGTAGTATACACTCTTGGAGCGCCAGAGTGAGTAAGAGTTGTCAAACTTGAGCAGGTAGACTCCACGCCCTGGATACTGATGACTGCCAGCATACACCTCCTCATGACAGTCTCGCCTGTACACTGGCACTATCTCATCCACTTGGGGCTTCCCTGTATCTTTCTTTGCCTTTTCCTCCTCATTTGAAGGCTCACCTTTGAACAAAAACACAAACAGAAAAATGACTTAACAAAAACTATTCTTTATCAACTGACATATAGAAAGTAAAATATATATTTTTATGTTGTATTTGTTTCTACATCAAATAATAAACCTGAAATAAAGCACAACTCACCTTCTTCTTCATCATCCTCGTCACTGGACTCCGACACATGCACACTGACTGAGGCAGAGGCAGCATCTGTCCACTCAAAGAACACCCCAAAGCCAATGTCATAATAGTCCGTGGCAAACTCCCAAAACAGGTAAGATCCTTCTTCGTGAGTGGGAACACGCACGGTCACCACTTCTCCACGACCTACTGTGATCACACTGTCTGCATCTTGTCTGATCTTCTCCTTAAAGTCTTTAATCTGCGGTCTTGTCCACATGGAAGGTGCAGCAATAATGGGTGGAGAGTCTGCTGCAAAAAATATGGAGGATAAGTAAAATACACATCTGGGGAAAAAAGTGCCGCTAGACTTTAAAAGTTGTGTCACACAATAGTGGTTAGCTACTTCATCAGCCCATCAGCCATGGGGCCCCACATTAAGGGTGTAATACAAACAATCACTGATGCATACTGCACAACCTAGTAACTCCACTAGATTACCACATTTTGCAAAATTATGTTTGAGGCTGGTAAATGTAATAAAGTACTGAGTTTCTATTGTTCCAGCTGCTTAAAACATCAAATCTTCAACTCATACAGATCAGCAGTGCAGTGCATGCAATTTTGACTTGTGTCATGTTTACAGCAGAGGGAATGCAGTAACTTTTTATTTAAAAAAAAAATCCTCCTCAACATTCTGACTGAGTGGCGAAAGTGAAAAAAAAAAAGAAAATGTATTGGGGGAGGCTAATTTTTGTCTGTGAAGCTTTTGTTTAAAAGAAATTAAAGTAGCTTCAAGAGTGCAGCGAATAATCTAACTTGTTTGCCAATAACAGTTAAAAGTTTATAACCATTTTACTGTCGCACAATGAATAATTCACTCATCAAGCGGACTGAAATCATCTTTTAAGGAGAGAAAGATAACAAGTTGAATAGTTGATCCCATAATCGGTGTTAGTGAAAAATGTGAGAGAAACAGTTGTTATTGTAGATTTTTCTGCTACGGTTTACCATATTTTTCTTCTTTTACATGTCAGATACAAACTCTATATTCAGCAGAGTTCTGGTTGTTTATATTTGTTATTAGATTGCAGCTGCATTTTTAAATTTTTGTTGTGTTTTCAGCTCTTATGCAAATGACATCACAACATTTAGAATGCTGTGATGTCCTTTGCATAACCTCTATATACAATACAGATTGTGTAGCATATAGCGTGTAGTTTTACCATACCTACTAGCGGTCCATTTTCTGAAACCTCTTCTGCCGGTTCAGGATCTGGTTCCCGGTCCATGCTTTCTGAATACGAGTCTGACTGGCCACCATTGAGCGTTGGGACTTCCTCAACAGTTGGAGGTGATGTTGCACACAATGATCCTGCTCCAGAGGCAGCAATGTGTTCACCACTGTTAAAACCATTTGTTTCTAGAGGAGCTTGCACTGAATCGGCCTGTTGATGCTGCAGCTGTTGCTGCTTCTGCAATGCTGCCTAAGAGACCACAGTAATTCAATTATTAAAATCTATTAAAAAGTATTATAATACAGAATTAGGCAGAATGGCATTTTTTAGACGTAAACTGACCAAATAATCTGAGATAGAGAGCACAATTTCTGTCATTTAAAAACAAAACCATTTAAGGAATGCAGCCCTACCAGTTGTAACAATCAGTATGTATAGTTGATATACCTGTTGTTGGGCCAGCTGGACCTGGTACAACTGCTGCATGTATTGCTGATAATGCTGCTCTTGAAGCTGTCTGATGAGGCTCATCTGTTGCTCCGGACTGTTGGGATACTGCTGAGCAGCATACTGTTGAAACTGCACCGCTGTTTGGGCGTTTAGTGCAGCCATGATCTGTTGTCTGATGGGATAAAAAAAAGAGATTATTGACTACATTAAAAAAAAAATCTTACTTGTGAACTATATAACAATGTTCAGAGCATTTCGATAGACTCCTACTTCTGTTGTTCCACTCGTAGCCTTTCCTCCTCAGCTTGTCGTCTTTCCTCCTCTTCTCTTCTGACCCGCTCCTCCTCCTCCAATCTTCGTCTCTCCTCCTCTTGTCTTTGTCTCTCTCGCTCCTCCTCCTCCTGACGCTGACGTTCCTCCTCTTCTCTTCTATGATTCAAAATCAATGAGTACAGACAGTATTACAAATCAATAACGTAACAAAGTTGTTCAAAACAATGTAAAACAAAATAGCTTATGGCAACTAGATTTTAAAAATAAGGTGTAAATAATATTGTTCACAGTATTTAATAATAAACAAGGTATTTTTAACACCAGGTCAAAGTGCTCACTGTTCACATGAAAATTTTGGTTCCAAGATGGCTTGTCCTGATGACAAATACTGGACCAACATTAAATAAAACCTTGCAGATCCTTTTTGGTATTTGTGTCCTTCTAAAGCTATGCATTGGGTCACAAAACTCTTATTAATAAAACAGATACATTTGGAGCATAGAGGATACAATAATTGGATAAACTGGATAAAATAATTGACATTCAAATTAAGAAAACATAAGTAAAATATTGCAATCTATTTGAAATATTATCTATTTGTTGGACTAATTATAACAAATACCGTAATTTCTGGCCTATAAGCCGCTACTTTTTTCACAAACTTTGAACTCTGCGGCTTATACGGCAATGCAGCAAAATATAGATTCTCATAGACTTACTATTAACAAGTGCGGCCTATATATGTACTTTGTCACTTTTCTTTTTTAAATCTAGTTGGTGCGGCTTATATTCAGGCGCGCTCAATAGGGTGAAAAATACGGTACTTGTTTTTTTAAATTTTATTGTATGTCTGCTTTTCTATTTAAGTCTATGTTTAGATGTCTTGAGCCATTTGTTTCTATATGTTCTTTAAAATATCCTTGTATCAAAATGATTTCAGTTCAGTAGCTTGGCTTCTGCTCAAATAAATTTCACTCCAGCTACTAGGTCATGTATTGCAGAACTGCAGACTGCTTCCGAAAAACCAGGTAGTACAATCGACCAATCAACGAACTGATAAAGAAAAGGTGTTTGACCTTGTATCAATTATTAACACAGAATTTGACTTTGTTCCTTTAATTTGAAAGCTTACAATACAGAAATTGCATCGATCACGAATGTCCAATTCTTCCTGGACTACACTGCACATTACATATGCAGCGATTTCCTAAAGCAAAAAAAGTATCCGCCTACCGTGGAGTGAACAAACTCCAGTTGTGCGATGTCAAACGGTTTCCTCTAATGTAAATGAAACTGGCTGGTGCATCCAGCTGGTAGAGTTTGGATATATGGACAAAATAATTATGTTTTTTTTTGTTGCTTACCCTTCGTATTGATCAAAGTTAAAATGTATTCCTATTATACTTAGCAAAAGTAAAATGACAATGCTTTTTCAGTAATGATTTCATGAACATAAACTATACAGACTTTAAACCTGTCTGATAACACAATAACAATTCTAATTTTTCTCCCAAGCTGTAACAATTGCTCCAAAGAACTTTTTTTCCTGACAGGAATGTTTGCTGAGCTCTCGATATAAAAAGCCCAGTCAAATAGTTGATGACTGGACAGGACAATTGACCCAAGATTTTACTTGAAAGAAGCCTGCTCCATTTCTCAGTCTTGTCTGTCATTTTGTTTTTAACAGCTTACATACACATGTGGTGGACAACAACATATATATGGAATATGGTATAAATACCAAGCCCATGAAAAGAAAACCAAAACTGAACAATGTGCAGCAAAAGCTAAAAAGTAAAGCAACTATGGAAGCACTTGACAAAAGCTGGCTCATAAATAGCAAATACATAATATGATGATTAACACAGAGGTTTTATTTATGTACTCTTTAGCATTAGTCTACCTGAATATAATTATGATAGCTTTGATGACAATACCAAGCACACTACTTGATAAAAGGATTGTCATACCTTTTCCTCTCTTGTTCCTCCCGTTCAATTTTGTGTGAGATGACGTATGGAGCAAAAAGGTTACAGCATTTATTCAGCAACCTGACAAATTCCACCATTGCCTCCTCTTTTTCCATGTTCCCTAAAGATGCCCATTCTTTTCTGTAAAACAGAATAAGAAATTACCAAATCACATTCTATTTACTGTTACGAAACGAAAGAGTCGGCAATAGTATTGGAGTTACCTTCTGTCATTCCCCAGCACATCGAAAAAGCCAACTTCTGGAGTTGCATCAGGATTGTAGGGGCCCAATAATACCTGTTTATGCAAAGCAACAAGGCGAAGCTTCTCTTCATATGTTGGATGGAAAGCTTTACCGTCCTTATCTGAAAGCAGAAACTATTTTATTCCAACTTATATGTTTGGAAGGAACTTGTCCCCCTAGGGTGTAAAGAAATACAAAGATGTGCAAACTGTTAAATAATATCCACCTATATCCAAGATTGCAAAGAATATTTCTATTCTAAATATAACTGTTAAACTCATGACAACATACCTTTGATGCATGACAGGTCTTTAAAAAATAAACGTTATGTGTTTGTTACAAGTGTTTGTAAAATTTGACATACTCCTTCTCCGTTTTAATTGGCAACTACTCTTCTTCAAATGTTTTGGGGTTGTATTGCAGTGTTGCTGTTTGCATGGTGTGTGTAGGAGAAGCAATGCTGACGGTGACAGTTAGCAAGTAGCTAATGTTAGCTTTGTGGCACGTACTCATTCAAACGTTATCGAAAAATAAAATTTCACATCTCCACAAGGATCGCTTAGCCTACAAGCATTGACGGAGAGCGTAAGAGGTTACCTTTAAAAAATTTCAGAGCCATTCCGTATAGCTCCTGTAGTGGAAAGCCCCATTTCTTTTCTATCGCAGATTTGGCCGTCTCTCCATCTTCGTGTCCAGCGGCGTCCGGTTCACTGTTTTCCAGAGGCGCCGGCCCGGGCTCCGGCTGCTCGGCCGGTGTCTGTTCGCCCTCCGGATCTGGGCTGAGAGTGAGGCCATCAATAGAAACTTCGAGCCGGCTAGATGTAGCACTATTGAGGTCGCCGCTCTGAACCTCCGTCGCCATCATGTACTGTCAGCTGAAGCAGCCACGTACCTACTTCCGCCTTGTTTACGGAACATCCGGTGGGACGTAAATGAGGCGAGGCAAGAGCGCGACTTTTTTTCCTTTTAATTGAGCTACATATTTTAAAGTTTATTCCTAAAAACTCGCAACTCTCGCAACCAACAATTATTATATCCTTTAAATTGTGCTACCTGGAACAGATTTTATGGCAGACTTTTCTTTTTAACAGTAAGATTGTGGTAAAAACAGTAAGATTTTGTTTAGGTCCAAATATGGAGCTAACTACATAAAACAAAACTGACATAAAGCTTGCTTCTCAGTCAGTAAAAACAAACAAAAGTAAATATGTTCTCAATAATCCAGAGGTGCCATATTCAGGTTATGATGGATATTTTAACATCTAAGAGACCTGGGCAAACTGCGGCCCGAGGCCAGATTTGGCCCTCAACCTGTTTTAATCAGGCCCCCAGCATGTTTTACTCATTACACTGCAAAATCGTCTCAGCTAAAACTACTAGAACTCAAAATATTCATCTTAATTTTACTAATTTTATAGCCTGATGTATCAGCCGGTTTCATTGCTGGAGTGAAATGAAATGGAGTGGAGGCACTAGGTGGCGTTAGCCTGGCTACTCATTTTAGCCAGGTTAAATAAAATTTTTGGCAGCATATTTCACCTGTTAGATATTTTAGCTTAAATCAACTTTGCAAAATGTGAAATAATCTTGGTCCATCAAGTAAAACTTCCTAACTAAAAAACAAACAAACATTAAAATCCAGATTTCAAGACATTTTAGCAAATCTAAAAGTACATTTTTTTTTGCATTGCATATTTCTTTTATTTTAATTGACTTGGCTATAAAGCATGCGTTTGTACTTGTGTTCTTAATATAAATGGACACAATAATAGGTAATTACCCCATTTTAATAATAATAACAATATAACAATAACAGATAATTACCATATTTTACACTATATTACCCTATTTGGAGCAATGATACATCTTTATACCAATACCAATAATTGTGGTCCGGCCTTTGGCCACTAGTCTGGATTTGTATATAGCCCTCGTGGAAAAATAATTGCCAACCCCTGATCTAAGGGTATAAATATTAAATTCTAGAATGTGAATGTTTATTCATTTTTTATTTTTATTTTTTTAAGATACCAGACTAAGGTATAATAATCTAATCTACAATTTGCAGCTGTGTTGCATTGTCTAAGACAGTCCCAAACCTTTTTTCTTGTAAGGACCAGTGCAGCCACAATTTTCTAGGGACCGGTCGAGGTTGGGTAGCGCCAATAAAATGTGAAATGCATACATGTGATTAATGTGCATATTTTTCGTTCTTATTGATTGCTGTTTTTGCTGTTAAGTGCAATATTTTCATAGTAAAGTACAAGAAAGTAGTGATAGACTGTAGAATAAAAAAAATAAAATACATTTTAAAAGACCCTCTGGTCTTTTAAAATGTAGATAGTTTAGTTTGAATATAACTGAGGAAAATTATGTCCAGTGAGGACAGCTTGACTGGTTCTAATATGCAAAGGATTCAGACCTAAAATAGCTGTGGTTTTACCATATCACTGCCACCTTCAAAGCAAGTAGGCCTAATGGCTGTCATGTCTGGCTACAGGTTAGATACTGTATGCTAGTAGTGACCCTTTAGTTTAAAGGTGTTAATGTTTGTGTCTACAGGAACAAAAGCACTGGAGATGGTCACTGCTAATCCCCAAGTAATGTTGTTGTTTGAAGTATGCCTCATAAAACCTTTATCAGATATCTTTGATATCTTTTGATTGCTATTTTTTGAGGTAAGCCGTCACTATATTATTTAATTAAAGATCATAAGTTGCTACATATGTTTGTATATTTTTCAGGGCAAAGTAAAGCTCTCAGACAAGACTTGCGTCTGTAAAAAAAACATACAAAAAACAGAAAAGCCATTCACAAGATAAGAGGTCTAACACTTTCATTTAAATTTTGGTCTGCGTACACTGGCAATAAACAATTAAAAATCACCAGACAATGTAACTTGTGAAATTTCAACCCTACACTTTCATCAACCAGCACAAAGTAGCCATGTGTCAAGACATTTTAACATTTTAGGTAAATTACATGCAACTTATGTTATAGTGTTGTTTTTTTAAATGAACATTTATTAAATACAAAACATGAAAATAGCTATCAGCTTGATTTATGCGTAATTATTTCTTTTGAGTATAGCTGTTAGTCTGCTAAGTAGTCTGATCTTTTGATATGGTCTTTCTTTGAAGCAAGTGAAGCTAACCTATACACAAATTGTGTCTACTCTTTTGAACTGTGACTTGTGTATTGGGATCAAACCTGCAGTCACTAATGGGCAAAGGAATCTATGCAGACATGGTGATCTTGCTAAATCTTTGACAAGTGCACTGACAATAATGTAGGCCTAGTTTGCCTTTTATTTTTTATGATGAACTTAAGGCTTAAAACATGCACTTCAACAGATTAGTTGTTCATAATGAAAGTACTATAATAATAAAACAAACAACATTTTATATTTTACACATCTGTCCTAAAATAATTAGTTCTAATTAATCAAAATATTCAAAAGAAGAACAGTCTTTGAACAGACTAGGCTGCATACTGTCTATACATCAAAATATAGTATCTATTTTACAGTTGTATCAGTAATGTTTTTAGGCTTATATGTTGCATTCACGTGACATTTGTAGAATGTTTATCAGGCAAAAAAGTACCCCAATAGCTAAACAGTTCAAAATGAATATTAAGTTTGTTAATATTGCATTGTTGATAATTATATATAATCATGTTTTAATAGTATCCCTGTTGCAAGACGCTTAAAGTGTTGTTGTTGTTGTTTTGTCACTCTAAAGGTATTGTGTGGATAAGGCATAAACTATATCATTTTGCTTGGTACTGTAAAGCAGTGAATTGATGTCAGAGGGAAAATTACAATGCATTCTCTCCTTCAAGGCCTCGCTGCACCTCATTATGCTTCCATTCCAAAGCGGCTAATTGTTTTCTCTGTTGTTGTGTATTGAGAATGCAGTTCCATTAAAGTCCTTTAGAGAGACGTGCAGCCACTACAGCGCCCAGGTGTAATCGCTTCACACCTTGGGCAGCGCACAGACGTACGTGAGCCGCTGCGGTGCCAGTCGAGGCTGATGGCTCAACCATTCACACATACCCAACCCCATCATCTTTGATCTCCGGATATAAAACTGGGACAAGTTGTCAAGCTTTTCATTTAGTCCCGAGGATTACATCGAGAACATGTCTGCAGTCTACGGGAATCTACGAGTTGGAGATCTAAACCCCTTTCAGATGTATCATGAAAGTCCATTGGCGGTAAATGCTATGATAAACTCAGGTTTGTTATTAACTAAACACAAAAGTATTTCATTCTAGACAGCAGTAGCCATCTTACACTAATTGCGCAGCGCAAAAACGTACAATATTAACGTTACTGTACTTATTTGTTTTTATTAGATTATGGAGCACCTGATGCCTCAAACAACTACTTCAAGTCTACAGATTCGGTTCCGAGGGCAGATAAATGCGTGGCAATCCTAACGCATAGAAGGAAAAGAACAAACTTCACACCACAACAAATTGAAATGCTGGAGAAAGTCTACTCGGACACCAAGTATCCTGACATCTACCTCCGAGAGCGACTAGAGGCTTTGACGGGGCTTCCAGAATCCAGAATCCAGGTAGGTTTTGCAGCACCTACAAAACTGCATATTGTAATAGCGTATTGTTTTAGGCTAGGGCTAAGTTTTTTCTTTTGTTTATGTTGACTTGTGTAGGTCTGGTTCCAAAACAGAAGAGCAAAGTCGCGTCGTCAAGTTGGATCATCAGTGTCCACCAATAGTGCGAGTCCCTCACCAAGCCACTTCATCAAAGTTCAGAAAGGTATTTTTTTTGTCTAAGTTAGTCCGTTTATAAAGCATTCTTTCTTCTTACAGCAACATTTTAAATGCACAATTTTCTCCTACAGGCAGCATGGAAGACGATTTCAGGCCCAAATTACATCACAACTCTCAAGACACCCACAGAGCACCTCTACCAACCAAAGCCAATAGCTACAAGAGCTCACCCCCATCCTGCCTCTTTGACAAAGATGCTGGCAGATTGAAGCTAGAGCAGATGCCAAGACCTGAGCTTAGTGTCAACGTGCCATGTTTACCTCATCCTTACCTCAAAGGAAACAATCATCAGCCTAAAGCCAGCATGACAAGCAACACTCAGACGAGGCAACTAGTGGAGTATGACAACTTTCCACCAAATAAGACAATTGGACCAGAAATGAAGGTTGTAATTCCTCCCATTCCAATGCAGAATAACTTCAATGGAGCCTCACCAAAAGACTCGAGATGTCCTCTGCAGTATTCTCATATCAGGCACACTGGACTCCCTAATTTTTCCTCTATCGCTTCAACTGAGGGCAAAGAATTCTCTGATTCAGATTCAGATTGGGAAAATGAGGCCATCATGGGCTTTAATGAATTTATGTGATCAAGAAAATTAACATCATGTCATCCAATGCAGTCTCCTAATAGAAGGTTTAGCAAAAGTACAACTGATATTTGTAAATGTCACCACTGCACTCAGGTGTATAAAGAAACATGTATTTTATTAAGCTAGTGTGAGGATGCTTGGTTATATGAAAAGCCTCTATTTATTGTTATGTTTTTCATGTTCAATTGTAAATAAAGATTCTTAAAATGAAAGAACTTTGGAATAGAATGTTTAATATAAAAGCAAAGAAAACATTTATATACATGTAAAGACGAAAACCCACCTGGGAAAACCATTGAATTATGGGGTAACTTTGCCTTAGTGTGAAGTTGCAACACTAGCCATGTCAATGTGGTAATGCTAATGCTAGGTTTTCAAAGCCCCCTTTTATAAAAATATCTCTTTTCAGTGCAAACAAAATTACAAAACACATCTAGGTACAGAACAAATATGTAGACAAAGGCTCTAATAATCAAATATTTACAATTATCTACAATTGTACAAAATACACTTCTGTCTCCTGCACTCCTAAACTTATCAGAGTAACAAGAAGGGACTGTAGTGATAGCAAAATACTAGTCCCATAAAGTTACATCCAACTGCTGAAATAAATAAATATGGACTATAAAAATATAAGACTTAATGCTTGGCACATTTAACCATTGCAGACAGTCATGTGCGAAACACTGCATTAAAATGGATGGGTATGTTGATTCATTCAGTCAACACAAATCAGAAAACGGGACAGTTAACGTTCTTGTGAATATCCACAGTTGATTGTAGTTGTCCAGTAGGTTTTTGTTTGTGGTTTTCTGACAGTTCAGAAGAAAACCACCTTTTCAAAAGATGTCATCAAATCACACCTCTGTGAGGTGATGATGACGCTTCCTTCAGACTGTATTGGTGTTGTTGGCAGCAAACGCATGTAGATTGCCCAGCTGACTAAGGCCACTCTGGATATGAGCAACGTGGATCTCAACATTATTTTGGAAGCAACTAAAAGATTCAAAAAAATTTGTGATTAAATTAAGTAAAGCACTTAAATGTAAATCCCAGCACCAGTTTACCTAAGGTTAGAGGGATCAATGGATGCCTTGATGTCATTGAGCGAGTCTGTCAGAGATTTGAACTCGAACGCGTTTAAATCCCCACCCTCAGCGAGACACTAGAATATATACACCGAACATTTAAACTCTATGTAACTCTATGTTGAAATGGATATTAAAATAAAATGAAAAATACCTTGATCTGTAGCAGGAGTGCAGTGAGACGCGAAATAAGTTGTGTAAGGTTGGGGTTGGACACACACTGCTGTCCATCCTGCAATGAGTTACCATGCAGCACCATCTGCTGAGCCTCTTCCTCACATCGCTGCCGCAGCTCTGTGGGATGGTCAGCAGGGACCAAGCCCTGATCTGGAGCAAGCTGAGATGAGACAAGATAACAGGACAAAAAAAATGTATGAAAAACCCATACAACACAGAGACGCATTTCTTGGTTGGAACCTCTCACCTCACAACAGAACTGCTGTACTTCCTGCAAAACTTTGTTTAAGTCTTTATTTAACTGTTCAAGTTCAAGCACTGTGGTGGCATAACGCTTCTGGAAGTCCAGGTCAATAGGCATTGAGTAGGACTTCTACAAAGAGAAATAATCAGTTTCATTTATGCAAAACAACTTTGACATTAATTACTTAGTGAAACTGTACCAGTTTCTCAGCTTCTGTGTTCATTTCTTTTAGGTGCCTGATATGCTCTTTTTTGATCATGAGGATCTTGGAAAGCCTTGTCTGTTGAGAATACAGTATATTAAAAATGTTAACAAACTAATTTAAAAAAATGTTTAGTAAATTCAAGTACTTACCACTTGAACTAAAAACTTGACCGGAAACCCTCCCAGGGTCTCCCCTTCAGCACCTGTGAGTTTGCTTTTCCACGGGGACTGGTTGATAAGAGGATCATTGTCCTTGGGAATGAAAAACAAAACAAAAAAACAGATTTGAGATTAATGTATGCTGTACATAATCAGAAAATCATTCTGTACATGATTTTACCTTACCATAAGAACAGGAGTGGTGGCAGATGGATAAGGGCCTCTAGGGGGAGTCATTATGTTGTGAAAGTAGCGATTTGATCGTTGCTTTTGTGCAAAAGCTGAAATGGGCATAGTCTCATTGGGTTCGTTGCTCTAAAATAAAAATTGCAATACAGTTGTATCATATAATAAAAACATAACTTGATGAATATAATATGGAGTTTAGCATTAAAATTTTATGAAATAACAAATCCTTACCAAAACCTCGTAGTCAGGCACAGTGTGAGTTCCCAGACCGTTGCGGTCAAAGGTAACACGATATGTAGCAGCACTTGTGTCTACTGCATCAATCTGCCCCGTGAATAAGCCATCATGGATCCCTCGTAGGCGTGCTGTTAAACATGAGCATAGCTTTTAGCAAGCTCTTCAGTACAAACCCAAACAACTCAAAAAATTGTTTAAAGAGAATGTACCTGTGACTTTGGTTCCAATAATGAGTGGCAAAGGGATTTCATCTGGAAGGTCTTTGCAATTAGAAATATCAGTTAGTTTGCTTTGCTGTAACAGTCTGATCTTTTGCCTCTTCTGTCTTAGAGCTGTCCGCTCTTCAGCAAAAAATGCAGAGGAGCACCTAAAAAAAAGAAAAACATTGAATCAAACTCTTATTAAAAAGTTCACAACTTAATGCAAAAGTACCGTCGTGGTTTTCCCATCAGTCTTCTGATTGTTCCCCATTCAACCCTGCTTAACTTTCTCGTTTTGAGATTAGGAAAGGACTCTTTGAGACAAAGGCAAAATTCATTGTCACCTTCAAATAGTGGCCTGAAAAACAAAAACATGAGAAAATATTGTATTTTACTCACATTGTTCCCCAATATTCAAATGCATGAAACTATTTATTTTATACACCTGGACATCCATGCAACATTATTTAACTTAAACTTAATTTAAATATTGTTTGCAATGACTACAAGTCTTACCTGTCAATATTGGAATAAAACCATTCATAGATGCACCATTTGTGAGCTTTGGGTAGTTTTAGAAGATTTCTTAATCTCAGCCCAATTTTTTGGGATGTCTTCTTGTCTGGTGTCACCACATTTGAAAACTTCTGCAAATGCAACATCCATGTTAATGTACCCATATAGAACAACCAAAGCAACCAACTACAAATCTTTTAATCAAATTAAAAGGTTGCTATATTTGTTACTTAATCTAACTGTTTTTATTCCAGCAAAGACTTCATTATAACATTTGTACTCAGCTTGCACAAGCAAAAATGATACGACTGGAGGGCACGCCGATGAAGTACCGGTTGTTATTCTAGCTTTGCCTGAGTGTCTCTCAGTTCACGAGCTATTTTAGAGCCTTTGTATGATCCTCCAGTTATAGATCTTTATTTTAATGACAAAACTGTCGACAAATATGTAAAAAAATAAAAAATAAAAAAAAAAGAAGAGTTTTGTAATTTACTTGTTATAGCCTCAGACCTTTACCTGTGGTGTGGTGGAAACCCTCTGACTTCTCCGAGGAGATCTGGAAGGAACACGAGGTTGTTCCTCTTCATCTCGAAACAAACGACTTCTTTTTGAACTTCGAGTTGGCTGCAAGCATAGAGTTAAAACAAATATATTCAGACAGTCAAAATGGAGAGCAGGAGAGCATTGGTTAGTATTCATATAAATTAGGTGTTGGACAAGTCACAAATTAAAAGGTAAGACATGGCAATAGCTCTTTGTCTCATCAATGATACAAATATAATTATTACAAATGTATTTCGCTTAAACCTATGCTATGTTGATTGCTTTTTTATTTCACTTTAGGACATCCAGATGGAGTGGCACATTAAACCAGACAAATTAGGTTTTTGATTAAAAAATAAATATATATAATAATAATAATAATTGTACATATTTTTCTTGTGCTTTTTTATGTCATGTCTACTTTGTTACAAATCATCTTCTATCTGGAGGATTTGAAGTCCAAATAGTATATTACCCAAGTATTATAAAAATAAGTTGACAATCTTAACTGAATAACTGAATGGTTGTGATTAGTTAATTAACTTGCCTCAGTCCTAGTTAGGACAACAGTCTAATAAAATGCTGTTTACCGTGTCCATTGTGAGAGATGACGGACGACCCCGAGTGTTGTGAGCTCTCTCCCTCTGGAAGCTGTTCTTTTCATTCAAAGAGTTGGACAAACTACCCTCTACAATACAACAAACACATATGAGTTAACGTTAATTTGCTACACTTTTCATGGAAAACCCTTAAGCAACTGGACAAGTAAAGTGCATGTCACTCACCTTTTAGACTGACAAGTGCCTCTGCTGAGGAGCCTAAAGGACCACAAGAGCCTGGTTAGTAACATGTTGTTACACAGAGCATAACACAAATTCAAGAAAAAGAGATGAAAGGCTGTTCTACATTTCGACACATGGGCTAAAAATAAACAAAAATGTAGTAGATATAGTAATATTGCTCTAACGTTACCTGGGAAAAATTCACTACGTTGCCATTTAGCTAACATATAAACTTAGCAGTAACGGGCGTACAAACTACACTATAACGAGAGAACTTATAACAATAACGATGCAATATGATAATAACTGTGGTTAGTGTTAGACTACGCATTTAGAAAAAAGCAACACAAAGTCGACAGGTTAGCGCGTAGCTAAGCTATGCTACAACATTTGTTTACCATAAAGACTCAAGTATAAGACATTAGCTTTCGTTAGCCTTCAGCTAACAAGCGTTAGCTTACTTGGACAAACCGGTGCGCCTTTACTAGTACAAATTATGTTGCAATCAGCTCCAGAAACTTGTGGTATCACCTGGGCCACAGCTTATATTGAATTATAACGCAATAGATGTTTAATAAGTCCATGGGTGTAGCACATTCCCTTTGTAAAACTCTTTGAATTAGTATTTTTTACTCACTCTCGTCTAACAGCTGGTCCATCTCCGCCATCTTGAATCAGCCGCGCCGCTTTTCAAAGACTTTGTCAAAATGCATTCTGGGTCGGGACGCTAACTGGAGGGCGATTTGTGACAACTTTAAAATCTAAAATTTTTACCAATGCCTTGTATTTATCCAAGCAAATGTAGTGGACTATTGTTACAACACACAATCAGTAGTTTCTGACTGCACGATATCCAGCCTCCAGACCTTTGAACATTTCATCACTCACAAAAGGATTTCTGGGAAGTGACAGCTACATTGTAGTACTTATGAACTTGTATTTTTGTAAGTTCATAAGTACTACAAACACATCCTAGGGTGTCACTTGAAATATTTGGGAACTTACCTGTTGTGTTCATGTTTTGTTTTTTGGGCATAACCTAATTGGCATCATAGTACTTTCACGATCCATGTATTTTCACAAAAAAAAACTCACACAAAGTCTACTTTCATAACCATTTCTTTATTTTGGATTGATGGATGATATATCAAGATTAGACTTATTGGATGAACAGTAATTAAACATAAAGGCTAAACTAAAGATGAAATAGGACATTTTTCTATATATTTTTTTAATTGTTGAGTAATCACATTGAAATAAACAAATCTAGTCAAGACTACACACTAGTCAAGTCAAATATACAGTTTTTCCATAAGCAATAGTAATACTGAATGAGAGGAGTTGTGGTTGAACAACTTCTACAGTACATGGAAGAATGAGATTTTATTATTGTTTCTATTATTGCACTATTAACAAATTGTTTTGGGTAGGCTATACAAGTGCCTAATGCAAAGGAACACTGCTAACTGCTATAATATTATGTAAATGTTTTTAAGTGATACGTTTTCTGACACCACAGTAAAAAAAAAAGTGTCACATTTAGCTCAACTATTGCTGTGGATCCAAGTTGAGATATTTGCAGTCAATAGTGGTTTGTGTCTGAACATTGACAGATGAAAACGTGAGCATGGTTTTCTCACCAAAGAGAGGTTTGGTAATTAAACTTAATCTTCAGCAGATACTTAAGATTTACTTGTGCAACGTCATAAACGATGTATCTGGAGGGGAAATGGTTCAGGAAAGGTATTTATATTTAAGCAAATACACACAGTCTTATTTATTCATGACATCTCTAGTATACACTGATTTAAACCTATACATTTTGATGATCACATTTATTTTGGTATGGTATTATTTAGGCAAACACATACAGCTGCTGCTACTACTACTACTGCTGCTGGATGAGGAATGAGAATCAATAAATCAAAATAACAAGTATTTAATATGAAAGGATACTCATTGTACAGTAGACTTGTGTCATCTATGTTTGTATTGATTCCTTTACCCAGAGGCACTTGTATTCCCTCCAGTGAAACTGTAGCATTTGGATCTGGAGCCGTTCTACCCACACCTGGTGGAGGGAAAAAAATGAATACCTGGTGAGATATTTTCACCAACAATAAAAAGTTACATGCAAACATTTAATGTTTCATCAACCTTTGACACTATGTTTTCCTTTTGGTAGTTTTGTAATGTGGGCAGCCTTTTTGAGTTCATGCCTGAAAAAATTCAGCACAACAGTTATCTCTATGATAATCAATAAAAATGCTTATATACTTATAGTGTAGTAATCAAATCTACTGACATGCTTCCAAGGGCCACTTCAGCCAACAGCAAAAGACCTACAGGGTCAGACTGTGATGTGTGACAGTAATTGGCACTTTTAGAGACCATGTCAGCAAAGTAGACACCTTTACCAAACATGTAACCAGTCTGAAAATCAAAGAGAAAGAATGATTACTGAAGAAAAAAAAAATACACATACAAATAATATATCAGAATGATGAATCACTCACCACTGGGGCTTCTGGTGGAGCAATACGCAGGCCCTGAGACAAAATACCTGCATAATTAGTGGTACGTGAACCGTGCCATAGGAGCTGTCGATTGTGTAGCTCTTCAAATGGCCGATAGCGTTGGCGTTCACCATCTCGGTTGATCTTAAAGATCTGAATAAAAAACACAATTTTATATTTTAATTTCTTCTTTAGATCATTTGTTGTTAAATTTACACTTTACGTTTTCACACTTACTTCATCCACTTCCAGTGTGTAGGTATTGTGAGTAGCAGCATGTGTGTTCTTGACATATTGCATAATGATTTCTGCCTCTTGAGTAGCCTTGTCAACAACCTGTGTAACAAACAAAAAATACATTTGTTTGATCGTTTTGGCCTTTACAATTAAATCCAATTAATAAGTGAAATGTACCTCAATCTTTGTTTTAAGTTTTTCATAGTTAATGTCAATGGGATCATTGTCATTATCCTGGGCACCACCTCTCAGCAAACTGTATGCAACTTCAATATCCAGCAAATTATCCAACATTTGGACCTTAGCCTGAATATAACCAGATGATTACATGTGGGGGAAAAAAAATTGCATGCATTTAACAAATTAAGGAAACAATAGGCATTGCCTACCTGAATGTAATCTAGGTTGTTGAGAAGAGGAGGTTTTTTCATTCCAAAGTCATGAGGTATTAGTGTGTAGAAGCGATTAGATAAGTCCAAAATCTGAGACTCTGGAACACTATCAGTTACAGCCTGGGATTAAACAAAATGTTCATAAATTTTATTAACTAATATTAACTAATGTGGAACAAAAACTTTGAAAATCTGATAAACATCATTGACAGACCTGTTGTACTTCTGTAAGGAGAGCATAAGCACTCTGAATCTGCCGCTTACTCAACTTTCCAAGTGGCATCTTTTGGAGATCAATCTGTGTAGAAGAAAATATAATGTAAATTACGCTTGCCTTATATTTTTGAAATTTAAACAAAATAAATAAACTCACCTCAAATTCTACCATGGCCTTTTTCATACTCTCGACATCAAAAATCATCTTGATAAGCTCCTGAACAGGTTTGGCTAGTTTAGACTTTGCACCGGCAGTAGCAGTAAGTCTCTTGACTGCTTCTTCATCCTAGCAAGTAAAACAAAAATAAACAAGTCAGAAGGGAAAAAATACCCATTAGTTTAAGTTTATTATTTTTCCATACTTGTCCATAGTCAATCTCCAATGGATAGAATTTGTTGGGATACTTTGTAAAATTTGTACAACTCCAGTCATTGCCAGTCTTTTCCTTATACACAACCAAGAAATTGTCTAATGCCGAATTTTTATCGTGGAACTTGTCAAGTTTATTTCCTCCAATAGTGGTTCCAACTCTGCCCCAAGATCTGAAGACCCAATATCTGTAAAGTAACATTAGTATACTACATAATTATACATCCTACAACTTCTATTTGTGTTAAAAAAAGACAAGATTGCTAACCGTTTCTGAACATCATCCTCAAGCAGTTGAAGTTTGTAATAGGAGTTCATCCCCTTGACAATGTCCACAAGCCCCAAGGTTGCACTGTACATTTTCCCACTCTGCTCCAGGACGTGGGCGCTGTTCTCTAAACCTGAGTCTGGATCTACAGCTGCTCCCCCTTTCACAGTGAGCTTCATCTTTTTAGATTTGTGTCCACCTGAAATAAAATAGTACAATGTCCAAGTGTGACGTTGGAGATAAGCGTTTACCAGCCTTTTTTTGTTTCGTTTTTTACCTTCCTCCTCCTTGATTCGCCCGGTGCTTTTGGTAGTCATAGCTCCAGACTTTAAAGACACTGCAGGCGTATTTTCCACTTTGACCTCTGCACCCCAAGGTGAAATGGCATGAAGGGAGACCAGTTCTTGGAGGGCTTTCCCTGATGACTTGATGTCTGTCAGAAAGTCCTCAGCTACTACACGCACACCAGCATCTCTTACCTCCTCCATCTTTTTGCTCATTTTTTCCACTTCCTCTGCACAACAATTTAAAACAAATTCTTAAATTGGGTTCATGCGACATTGTGACTTTTACAAAACTCTGGCAAACTGAAATCTCACTCTTGGTGCTGATGCAGAGGGAAGCCTTATTAGCAGTCCCAGTGATTTTTCCACCAAGCTCCTCTACAGCAATTTTTACGTCATCCTTGTTTTTGATCAGCTTTCCGATAGTTAAGAACTTCATACTAGAGAGTGGTTTATCTATAGTATAAATAAAAAAATAAAAATAAATATGGTATTCTTTTAGAAGTGTGTGTCATCTATATAAATACAGAAATTAAATTATTGCTTTTCAGACCTGGTGGTGCCTCTAACATAGTTTCCATTGGTGCACTGGATGCACTCGCCTTAGGTTCAGCTTTAACAGCAACTGGTGTGGGTGTTGGAGTTTCTTTGGGAAATACTCTGTTTTGCTTCTTGAATTTGAATTTTTTAAGGAAAGGAACCTCGTGAAATTCCTATAAAAATAACAGTGAAGTTATTTGTCAGTCAAAATATTGACTGGGTAATGTAGAGGAGACCTACCGTAGGAATGACCCAATCACTGCGAGTGGGCGTTTTTGTTTTGAACACACATTTGGTCCATGCTGAGATGTCCCCAGTACAGTAGTAAGCATCTCCCTTGAACACTAGCTGACCTGAGCACTCCTTGCAAGGCTGAAGGGCACCAAAGGCCATACCATCGGCCAAACGATCAACCACCTGCAATCAAAAGCATGCAATGCAAAATGTTATTGTGGAAAAAGTACTAAGAAAATATATGTAAATAATAATACAAAACAAAGTTCATGATTAGATTTACATTAGACTCTCCCGATGGAACGTCTTGTCCATTTGCAATTAGCAACTCCTTCATGTCATTGGTTGAGCAGTTCTTTCTCAATTTGTCCTTGATGTCCCAGATCAACTGACTTTGATTCTGTCAAGTTACATAAAACAACATGAACAATGGAAAACAGCAAATAAATGAAACGTAAATGATACAAAAAACAACCTTCAGTTGTTCTTCTATTTTTTTCTTCTCTTCTTCCTCTTCTTGTTTCTGTTTTTTTGATACTCCATCCAGCTCATCGCCCTTTCTTTTCCTACAATGCATATGTTAATGAAACCTTTAATGATCACTTATGGGAAATGACTCAAAGTAAAAGTGGGGTAGAAATATATAACAGAGCTGTTTATAACCACATTCATTAGGGTTATTTGGACATCATTTACTAATGAACTTCCAGTTAGGCAAGCCTATTCACGTTTCATAAATCTCTTGTGTATCAACAAACGTAATATCCTTCATAATGAATGGGCTAATGTAAACATGCAAGGCCACTGATAGTCTTTAGAGTACATGTCCACCCTCATCATAACTAATTATTAAACAAAAGCAGCTGTCAGTAAAACCCCTGGAGAAGACATCCAAAACAAACAAGCTTAACAACTGGTCAAGGGAGAGAAGGGTTTTCTTTAAAAGGGCACATGCTGTTTGGACAAGTTATTAGTTTATAAAAAGTTATTCCTGCGGCAGTCTGGTAAAAACACAGGTTGGTGAGTTAATACATTTTTTAATGCACAATTTTACAACTGAATATATAATCTACAAAACTTTAAAATAATGTTTCTCTCTTTTTCAGTAATGAAGCAAAGCTACATTTCAATGAAAAAACACAGTTTCCATCCAGGAGAAAGGAAAACTGATTTACATTATTACTGGGACTTTGCAAACCATTCTTCAGAAAACATCAGCTACTTTAGTACAACTTCATCTCCTATTATTAAGACAATTTCCCCAAATGTGGCATACATGACAGTGGAGTTGATCATTGCTTTTTTGTCAGCAGTAGGCAATATATTAGTGTGCATTGCAGTGGGAATCAACAAAAAGCTACGCACAGTCACAAATTATTTCCTGGTGTCCCTTGCCGTCGCAGACATATGTGTCGGTTCAATTGGCATTCCATGTGCCATTCTCACAGATATTGGCCTGCCCCATCACAACTTTTACCTGTGTCTGTTCATGCTAAGTGTGTTACTTATGTTTACACAAAGTTCAATCCTTAGTTTACTTGCAATTGCAGTGGACCGCTACCTGGCCATTTTAATGCCTTTTCGCTACCAAGTGCTAATGACACCTCGAAATGCCATCTTGGTCATTGTAGGAATATGGTTCTTAGCTTTCTTCATTGGGCTTATTCCACACATGGGTTGGCATAAGACACCTCCTGAGTCAGGCTACTGTTTCTTTGTTTCTGTTGTAGACATGACCTATATGGTTTATTTATTCTTTTTTGCCTTGGTGCTTACACCATTGGTTATTATGTTTCTAATATATGCTCAAATTTTTGTCACAGTCAAAAATCAAATGCGACGTATAGCATTTGCTCACGGTGGAAAAGGAGAGGTTCAAATGACTATGGTGGCAGGGTTTCGAAAGGAGATAAAAACAGCCATGACTGTTTTTCTTGTCCTCTTTCTATTTACAATTTGCTGGATCCCACTGCAAATAATCAACTGTTTTTTGCTATTGTGCCCAAGCTGCTATGTTCCTCTGGAGCTGCTCCTAACTACTATTATTCTGTCACATGCCAATTCTGCCGTCAATCCATTTGTTTATGCATTTACAATGACCACGTTCAGAGACACTTTTAAAGCAATATTTTCATGCTGTCAAACTTTGAGAGAAAGAGAGGAAGACCAAGGTGTTGTGGCCTAAAACTTCTAAATCAACCTAGAGAGACTAAACCAAGTTTGAGAAACACCACATACGGAATTATTGTTTTGGATTATGCTTTTCCTCACCCTTCCGACTTGACAGCGGGCAGCCTCTTCTTGAGCTCTGCCTGGTCCTCAGCTCGCAGCGCAGCGAATCCCTTCAGCTGTGCAGCGCTATACTCGGTCTTGAAGGCCAGTTCCTCTCTGTGGCTCACAAAACAGGCTGTGTGGTACCAGCGGTCGATCAGGCCCAGCTGAGGCTTCTCTGGGTCTACGGTTTTCTTCGATACGCGGATTTGATCCTGAATTTATATAAATGCTGGACGTCAGATCAACAGAAATATTTATCTGATAAGTAATATTTAGATTCTTACAAACCTTTTCAATTTTCTGCTCACATCCTTTACATGTACTGCGGTTTGACTTTGCATATTCCACTGCAAAGTCGTTGAGCGTTTTCTCTCCTTTAGCACCACCTTTTTTGTCTCCTTTTCCTGCTACAATGAAAGAACGCTCAAATTAGATATTATTGTGCAAACTTTCATTGTTAACTGTAACTCTACATTATGGGTGACAATGTACGATGTGAACTGACCCGAGACAGCTCCTCCACTCTCAACAGCCTTTTTGATCTTCTCCTGATCCTCCCAGCGGAGCCCAGAAAACCCTCCAATGTCTGCAGTGGAGTGTGCCGCTGCACGCTGCCAGAAGCAGGAGAAGTGATGCCAGTGGGGCACTTTTCCATCAAACATGGGTGACTACAGCAGAAAGGAGAGAACAGGAATGCATAATGAAGATTGAGTGAAAGGTGGGAGATATACATTTCAAAAATGTTTTATATCACATGTTTGGAGATATACAAAATATACAAAATGAACATTAGACTATAGGGCCCATTTAAAGCTGTAGGAAAATTATTTGAATGAGCAATATTAACCTACTGAGTAGTCAACAAAGAAATTATGTGTTTTGTTCGCACTTTTACTTAAATGTTAGGGGCCATGTCATATTGTGGTAGACCAGTTACAAGATGACCCATCAACTATACATCTCCAAAGTAATATTCAGACAACGCATTAGAGATCTTCTAAAATTAGCAAAGGAGTGTTTTGTTTGATGCCAGAGTGTGCAATGTTAGTACCACTTTTTAAAAAAAAAATACATTTTCTTATGTTTGCAATACCCTTTAGGCATTTTTGTAGCTCTGCGAAGTCAGTGTTGCTTCTTTGTCATCACTAAATGTGGGCAGTGTCAGCCATTTAAAAGCTAACGAGGGCCTACTACTGCACAATAAGATACGACAAAAACAAACATAATCTTTAACAGCAGTAGCAAACATATAATTACTCATTGAGGCGCTATACGGGCTGATCAGGTTACTGATGTACTTTGCAGCTTCTCATTCAGTTGCACAGTCCAATCGAGGCTACATTACCTGCACCATGATGGCCATTCGCAGAGAATCCTTAGCTATGTTGTCTTTGCATTTCTTACACGATGCGCGGCCGCTTTTAGCATATTCCGCAATGTAAAGCTTGTCTTCTTGTGCGTCGGCCATAGTTTTATGTAGTTGAAAAATTAAATGCACAAAAAGTGAGGTAAACTTTCTCCAGACAGAGAAAGGGGGCCACAACAATCAAAGCACGTTCACTGAGACGACGCAAAGCCTGCGAGAAGCCCGCCGCGTGTCTGCGCAAAGAGCAGAGATGGTCAAACAGAAGTCTCACTCTGAGCGGCCCTGATCACAATACAACCCTTACTTGGATACAACTGCAGCTGGCTCTGACATGGCTCTGAACCACCAGAGGAACAGCCGATAATATAATAGATCCATGGGAACAGCTGCACCACGTGGAAGTATAAATGTTGTATCAACAAAAGGCAGTCACTGTACTGTGAGTTTTGTTCGTAGTGTTCAGCACAAAACAGCAGCTCAATATTATGACACAAATAAAAGGGTCATCAACTGTCAAAATGTACTATATTATGTTGTAGAAATTTGAATCATGCAGACTTACAATTTAGCTGAAAAAAATAAAATAAATAAAAAGGGAACATTTTCCGATGAAGAGTTTGTGTTCTAGTAACGATCTGTGCATCGCTCTGCGAAATACCCGCGCGAGCATCAGTCAATTCTAATCGAGTTCAGAAAATTCTTCTGCACTTTGCATAAAGCCAATTGAAGTTTATACACCGATATGATTATGAGCCGACAGCAACCATAAACACTATTGTTGTCCATTTTATTTAGTTGTTTGCAATTTTGTCTGTTGACTTTGAGGGCTTGGATTTGATTTTTGTTTTTCACTTTATATTTTGCTTCACTGAATAGGCCTACTGCCATAAATCTAAGTCTATTTAAAAGATTTTGTGTGTTTTTTTGCACGTTTCTATTTCTCTGCTGTTCTTGAACTGTGGCATTGGTATTTCCAATTGTGGGACAAATAAAGGCTATCATCTTGTCTATTATCTTAAATTGTCTCACATGAAACAAGTGTGTAATAATTAAAACAACTGAATAAATTAAGAAAATCATACTTCTCATTTTTGCATGAATTAAGTAAAATGAGATGTCGATGAAGTAGGCTACTGCTGTAATTAAAGCCATAATAATCATGAATAGGTCTGTCCTATGATCCAACAGCTTTATTGCATACAGAATGTATGAAGAACAAACAAACACCTTAAATCATTAGATAACATCAAAATACATACATTGAAAATATTTGTTAAAAAAAAAAGTGCTGGATAGGCCATTGGTAGTGAGGCTAGATGAATTGAATTGAGGTATTCTGTGGTGTTTGGCTTTGTGGTCCATGAAGGTGGCGACTTCAGCAATGACATCCTCCTGTCTAAACTAGGGTGACCAGATTTTCAAAATTAAAAACTGGGACACGTTTGAGTTTTTGTGAAAATAACAAGAAATAACGGATAAATAAGTATATTCTTATACATTTAGTCAATTCAAGGCTTCTTCACACTCATGTGTCAATTCCCTCAAATTTTTATCAGTGCAAACTGATGCATTTTTGTTGTGTTTTGGTTATTTTCAAGAACGATTTTTGTGTAGTTTGAATAAAGAAAAAAATTGAGAAGTGTCAAAATGGTCAAAAATCAGGACAACTGGGACATGTCTTGTGTAAAACTGGGACAAATCAATGGTTCTGGATACATTTGCTGGGACATTGGACACAGGGCTCAAAATAGGGACTGTCCCAGGTAAACAGGGACGTCTGGTCACCCTAGTCTAAACTATTATAGCAATGCATAACAAACATTTCTTTTTCCATTGACACAAAAATATAGGCTATAAACCTGACAAATGTTATTATACACAATACAAAATCACTGAATAGAGTTCCTCAGCAGTGAAAGCTGGGTGAGGCCAGACCATATCCTCCATTGGTCTCTCTGATTTTCTCTTTTTGTCTGGCCTGAAGAAGACCATACACAACTCCAGCCAAAGTCATCCGCTCTGCTTTTCGTTCTCTTCCTGAGCGGCCGAATGTAGCAACATTGGCTGTCTTGTGGCGAATGGTGCTGATGAAGTACGTACGGACTTTACCCTGGTGCTCACTCACCTACAAGGACATTAAAAAATATGATGAGTGTATGAAGTCAGTGCTCAACATGTTCAGACTCTACAGAGCCTACATCACCTGCACGAAGAATACAAGAACACAGATTAGATTAATTGTAAAGTTTTATATTGAACAGGGCCAAAACGTAGTGATTTGATCTGTTGTCTACCTAAATACCATGTTTCCTATTCATTTTGTGTATGAATTGTTGTTTTGCATGAACTCTTTTGGATTTTTTGTATTTCCGTTTGCGTCAGATAAATAGAATAAAACATAATTTTGTAGCTTCTAAGCTTTAGCCATGCCCCCATATTGGCTAATTAATCGGTCAATGGGACATACCTTTAGTCGACCAAAGAATTGTAACGATTCATTGACTTTTGCTTTTAAAATTTAAAAATATATTTAATTTTTAAAGCTATGTAATGTTTTATTTTTGAACCACTCTCAATGTTTTTTAATTGAAAGTTAAACTACGACAGCAATATTTTATATACAGTATCATAACTGCTATCTAAAAAGCAGACAACAACAGTAAAACAGTTTTCTACCACTAGGTGTCACTGTGTCTTTTTCTTTTTGTTTCACAATATAGTACTTGCTTTAATGTATATAGAGATAATGTTTTCATTCAATCATTCAAACCACAGCAAAGAAAGCTCACCCCTTTGACAAAGATTTCCCCACGGAGCTCTAGGACAAAGCCCCAATCAGCCAAGACTTTGCGAGTGGCCTCTGGGACCTGGATGCGCCCACTCACTCCAGTGCTGTCCATCCGACTGGCCAAGTTAACAGTTGACCCCCAAATGTCATATTGCGGCTTTGTAGCCCCAATCACTCCTGCAATCACTGGTCCATGGGCAATGCCTTTAAAAGTTAAGAAAACATATTTTACAATGACTTACACAGTGCAATGCAGTAATCTGAAGGGTGCATTCTGAAAACGTAAGCACCAAACCACTTACACCTACCCACACGCAGCTGAAAGTTTTTGGCTGAGTGCCTGTTAATCTCTTTAAGGGTCTCATCCATTGCTAATGCAAACAAAACAAGCTCACTCAGGTGATTCCACTCATCCATACTTGTCTGCAAAAGAGAGTATGTAAAGAATATACACTCGTGCTGGGATTAGGAAGAGGCAAAAAGGGCAGAAAGAGAGCAGCGCAGCACCTGGTAGCTCACCTGTTTGTCAGGAGCTAAGCCAGACGCAGCCATATAGCAGCTGCCAATGGTCTTGATTTTCTCCACATACTGGAAGTAGGACTCTTCTAACAACTTATTAACAAAAGGATAAAGAACTTAATTTTGTATCTGATATTTGCAATAAATGAAAATGTAATAACTCAAGGACACCTCATCAAATCCAGCAATTATTTCATTCAGTAGTTGGAGACAGTCCACTCCTTCACGTTTGATCTCTTTCTCTTCAAAGTATTCATCAAATCCAGCAATTGAGGCAAACATGACTCCAACTTCATCATATGACTGAGAGTAGAGTTCCTAAATTAAAAAAATAGGATTAGAACAGAAATTGTTACACATAAAGAACAAATCTATTTTGGCATACCTCATCATTTTTGCTTCGTTCCAGAAAATGTCTTGCTACATGGAAAGGAAGGATATTATACAGAAGACATTCATTGTGCTCTCTTAGTTCTCTCATGTCTTGTACTTCCTGTTGGGCCTGCAAGCGCCAAAGGAAGTCAAGTCTAGCGGTGGCCTCCCACTAAACAGACATAAATTATTTCTCCTTTCAACATACAGAAAAATGCAAATATTAAAGTCAAAACTCTGATGTTAAAATCTCAATACCTGACGTCCATTGTAGTAGACAACCATAATAAACATAAGCATGATAAGGACAGATATTCCCTTTCTCCTAATGTGGTATGATCTGTAAATTAATATAATAATTTTCCATCAAATCTTTCAAACTGGACACACACACACGAACAACCGCAAACACAAACCTTTGCAGTGTGTCTTGACGTGTGAGGGATGCAAAGGCTATGTGAATGAGGTAGGAGTCGATAGCTACAGCCAGAACTAAGACACCAAGCTTTAAAATGGAGTTCAGCCGAAGGAAGACGGCACAAGTAACCATGGCAATGACGCTGCTCAGGACAAAAATCTGTAATATACACAAACAAATTTCAAGTTGCATATGGCAAGAGGATTGATTGAAGATTAAACGTAAGAGAAGTGGAAATTAGTCTTACTTCAGGGTAGGTGCAGACCGTGAGAGGCAGTGCTGTTTTTTTGTCAGGTACAATTGTCTCTCCGGTATCAGTTACAATGCACCATACCTATATCAAATACAAAACCAACAAAACATTTGAATTTGTATCTATTTTCTAGCATTAGGGAGAACAGCTTAAAGCTCTAAACAACTTAAATACCATGTTAGTAGAGGCAAGACCAAAATTGAGAATGAGGGCAGCTAGTGTGAGAACGTTGCGAGCTCTGTTGTTTTCATGAATCCAGCAACAGAAGCGCTGCAACATTAAAGGGGTCCATTTAAACTCTTCGGCCAGGGCTAGCAGGAGCAGCAGCATGTAGGCAAATAAAAAGACAGAAAACTGGAGGACTGCTGGCAAAATCCTGCAAACAAAAACAAACAAAAACAAAAAAAGAAAAACCTCAATGAAAATATAAGATATAAATAAGCCAAAACATAGCAAATAGTGCAATGCACATGAACTCTCAAGTGTTTAGGATGAAAAAATAACAGTGCTGCATGGGCTTGTTTTTGCGCTGTATTAAATTGAGGTCTGTACCTTGGAGCAGGGATGAGAGCCTGAGCTGACATAAGGAAGAGCAGCATCATAAAAGAGCACACTAAGTTGGAGTTGAACATTTCATCTCTCATCTGTGAAAACTAGGGTGTAAGCAAAATATTTGTTAATACCAACAAACAGCATTGCAGACTTCTATAAAACACATGGAAACTCACTTTTTCTTCAATATGGTTGTCCTTGAAGACAAGGCTCAATGGTGTAATGTGCTCCTTGTGCAGTCGGTCACTGCTGCGAACCTCTATAGCATGTTTGATACGTTTGTTGATCTCTTTAGTGGTGGACTGCCAAATGTTGGTGAGTGATCCATTTGTAAAAGAAGCCAGTATCTATAATAAAAGACACAAACTAAAGTATAATGAGAAAAATCATTATTATGTGTAATTCAGAACTGTATCACTTACACTGTTGGTGTCGGTCACTTTCCCAAACGATGAATCTGGGTTCCACGTTTTAACAGTCTTTGTGACTTTGGGCTCAGTATTCAAGTTCATATCATATTCAGGGCAAATAAGAAATGTTTCAATTTTGTGTTTGCGTAAGAACTCATTTCTTTCCTGACCATGACCATCTTCAGTTTTGTACAAACCTTGCAAACAATCCAATGTTGTTCGAGAGATATGAATTCGCCTGGAACATTCATAAAAGTATAAGGTGCTAAAATCAAACATTATTCAAACAGAAACAAGCTTTATATTTACCCTGGTATACCTCCAGCCTCAAGCATATTGGCAATGCCAACATCCCAAGACCAGACATCAAACTGCCATTTCTGTAAGCCAAGAACACCACAAAGGACAGACCCTGAGTGTATCCCAATCCTCATATCCATGTCTACGTTCATTCGTTTACGTAAATATCTATGATTGGATAAACATAGAAGGAACGTTGTTGTTTTGGCTTTTTACATTTCAAGGAATAAAAATAAAAACACACCGAATGGTGTTGATCATAGCCAAACCCATCTCAACACAGTGTTGGGCATGTGCACGTTGTGGTTCAGGGACTCCCGAAACACAGTAATAACAATCTCCAAGTAATTTAATCCTCATACAATGATGTTCCTGAGAGGGAAATAATGGTTATTTCATATTAGGTGCAAGAATTTCATTGAAAACAGTCAAAGATAGCTTCTTACCTCTGCCAAATGGTCAAAGCGCCCAAAGAGCTCATTCAGTAAGCGTACTAGATCTTGCGCTGACAATTTCATGGAAAGAAGTGTAAAATTCTTGATATCCGCAAAAAGGATACTGAAATAACATATTTTGTTTGTGATTAGAGATTTGGACATATAAAAAAACATACAATATTAAGCAAAATGTACCTGACATCTTTATATTCATGAATGCTAATCTTGTGAACTTCCTGAGATAGAAGATCATCTTCCAGAGAG